>OX422222.1:346594303-347176803 GCA_949130495.1 Sambucus nigra | reverse complement strand
TATATATCCATATATATACACACACACACACACACACACACACACACACACACACACACACACATATATATATATATATATATATATATATGTGTGTGTGTGTGTGTGTGTGTGTGTGTGTACGTGTGTGGTGGGTAGGGGTGGGGAGGGGGTGGGGAAGGGTGGGGGAAGGGGTGGGCAGGGGAGGAAGGGGGTGGGGTAGGGATAGGGGGTTGTGTGTGTGTATATGCGTGGTGTGTGTGTGTGTAGTGGTGTGTGTGCGTGTGTGTGTGTGGTGGGGGAAGGGTGGGGGGAGGGGCAGGGATGGGTGGGTGGGTGGGTGGGTGGTGGGGTAGGGGTGGGGGGCTGCGAGTCTGTGTGTGAATGTGCGCGGATGTGTGTGCGTATGTGTGCGGGTGTGTATATGTGTGTGTAGTGTGCGTGTTTGTGCGTAATTTCCCTTTGTAAATGAATTGATTGGTTATTAATTTTTGTAGTAAATTAATATATGATTGCCCCTCATTGTAAATTAGTTAATTAATAAATGATTAATTATGAAAGTAGGATTGCCCCTCATTGTAAATTAGTAAATTAATAAGTGTATACTTTAATTGTTAGTTTAATTGATGAAAATAATTAATTAAGTAGATGAATTAAAAGGAGTATGGGATACACATTTGTTGTTGACATTGCTGTTGGATTATAGTGGATCGATGTTGGGTTGGTTAGTTTTAAAAGTGGCATGCCCACTGGATTATTGTCTATATGGGGGTGGAATTTTTTAACTTTTTTTGAAAATTACTTTGTATATCGAATAATATATATATAGTATGATAATTAAATGAAACATACTTGAAATTACATATAGTGCGCATAGATACTAGCCTTCTAGTTCTTATGCGTACGCATTAAATAGCCCTTAGACCCGTTTGAGAGTCATTACCCCTGTAATGAGATCTCTCGAATTGTCCCGTTTGGACAGTTTGGGACTGCATAATTTGTGTATAATAATCTTAGTAGCTTAAAGTTGTTACTTTTGGAGGAAGTTCTGCAGTCGTATTATAATGTTCTCTGGGTACATACTAGATTGACAAGTGTGACTGTTATTTCAACTGATCAATTGAAATAACACTCACACTTGCCAATCTACGTCGTGTACTTGGAGAACTACGGGGATATACTGCCGAACATTTTTCAAATCGTAACAATGTGCATGAGCTGTTAAGTATATTACAGAAAAATGCGGTCTTGAATGGGATAGGACCACTCACCCTTTAGAGGAGATGGAGGAAATAGAAATTTCTATTATAAATTGAATTTGAATATAAGTAATACATAATTAAATTAAACATACTATAAATCTAAGTTTTGTTTATACTAATCCATGAATATACGCTTCGTACCTTTAATAGGTGATTAGTTGTGGTAGCTGTGATGGGTATCCGAAATACAAAGAGTGTATGGGTGAGACAAATAAAATGGGGGATGTGTTTCGTAGAGGTGCTAAGGAATTTGTGAAATATTCAAAGAGATGTCATAATGATGAAGATTTTTCGTGTCCGTGTTCTAGGTGTAAGAATGGTAAGGTGTTTGAGTGGAAAACAGTTGAACTACATTTGTTAAGATCGATTATGCAAGATAGTTATCGATTTTGGAGTTTTCACGGTGAATTGAAAGTTCCTTTTGTCCCCGACCAACCTTCACAACAACCTTCAACAAGTAGGATAGATGTAGATGGGGACGACGTAGATCATAATATGTTAGAGGATTTAGTTGATGATGTGTACGGAGTTTAAAGACGGGTGATGCGACATCAAGGCTTGCTCGCCTAGCCATTGGACCCTTGTTCGTGGCACAAGAGTACAAAAAGTATAGATTGAATGGTTATATTTTCGACGCTAAAGTGTACGAGGAAAGTACAAATGTACAGAACTCGGGCATTTCATACAAGGCTCTTACTTTCTTTCGAGCGAGCGCAAAAGATAAAAACCTCGTTGAAGCTAAAATGACTTACTATGGTGTAATCCGAAATATATTTGAATTGGATTATATAATCTTCAAAGAGGTTGTATTTTACTGTGACTGGGTAAGAGTTGGGGATAAAACTGCTTATAAAGTTGATCATGTCACCAATTTGATCATTGAAGAGCAACGACCACGTGAGCGATGAGCCGTTTGTTTGTGCATTTCAAAAGGTTAACCAAGTGTTTTACTCGGAGTACATCAACAACGAGCCGTGGTCAATTGTCCAACACGCGCCAAAACGTCTAAATAGTAGTGTGAATGACTTGGTTGCTCCTACCGAAAATTAATCCATTTTTAATGATAACCCGAATTTTAAACAATTTTTCAATTTGTAATAAATATTCCAATTTATACCGAAACATCCATTTTTAATGCTTTTAATTGATTTGCACTTTATCATTTTCACTCTTGTGCAGTGTGCGTGTGTGTGGGCAGTAGGGGTGGGGGTGGGGATGTTTCGGAGTTTTAGTAATTGTACAATTTATGAGCTAGATGTTATTGTTTTGGAATTCAGAATTGAGGGGTTTGACAGTAACAATTCATTTTTATTTTTAGTAATTGTACATATTTGCATGTCTTCTTTTAGTTCATTTTGATATGTACTAATAACATTTTTTTATAGAAATGTCTCCTTCAGGTATTAAGGCGATGATGATGATGCTTGTTATGATGACTTCATCTGGGCTCGGTGGTAGCGGAGGCGACGAGGGCTCCTCGGCCCCTAGGGTACCTAAATATGGAAAATTGGGGATGGCCATCGAGAACAAGTCGGGGCTATTAGCGAGATCCCTCGAGCTGGTAAAGACGATCATCGGCCCGGACTACATTAGTTGGAAGGAGGTGCCATATGAGCTCAAGTTAGTTGTTTGGGTGGCACCACAGGTAATGTATTTATATTTATATTCATATGAATATTTAAATTTCGATTTTAATTTCATTTTATATTTATATTTATATTTTTTTGCAACTAACATTGTATTTGTTGGACAGGAACAATTCAGCCTGGATCCAAAGCTATGCGATTCCGTCTTGGAGCAGTTGAGGGAGCAACACAAGACGTGGAAGAAAAATATGCAGACCCGATACTTTGGGAAGACACGAGAGTCCATTATCCAAAGGCGTGAATCCGTCCCGCCGAAGGAGCCGATCTCATTGGCACAATGGCAAAAGTTCATTGAAAATGAGATCGGAGAGAGACAATTGGCATCTCGCCAATCAGGGAGGGAAAACCAGGCAAAAAAATACGGACATGCACTACTCCGGTTGGACGTCTTACGCCAAGGTGGAGCATAGGATGATTGTAAGATTTAATTTTTCTATAACTACAGAAATATATTATTCTGCATTATTTTACTTTGCGGGGCCGATACTAATTTTACTTTATTTTAATTTGGGGGACGGGGAGTGGCCCTGGGGGTAGGCCACATAGCCTCGATACTTATGTGGCTCTTCGAACGAAGAGGGGGAAGGACAAGGAGGTGTCCCCGAGTGTTGCGACCATAATTGTAAGTAATCCGATAGTTTACTTTTTGTTAATTACGTTATAATTTTTTTAATTTACTTATTTTACTAATCATGTGCTTTTTTTCGTTTCAGGCAAAGCTTAAGGAAGTGCATGAGTCGCAGTCTGATGCTGACAAGGCATTTTTTTCCACAGACGCACTCAGTCAAGTGCTTAGCTCTGATCGCAAGGGGAGGACAATGGGGGGTGAGCTCGCGGGTGGCCAAATCTAGGATCATCGAATTGGAAACGAGCGACATCGGGTTAGCTCGAATGGTGGACTCGCATGATGCGAAGCTATCCCGTTTGGAGGCGACGGTGCAAGATATGTTCTCATTCATGAAGCGTTCATTGGGTAGAGGAAAATGCAAGGGAAATGGGGAGGAGAAGGTGGTGGGAGAGGAGGTGATGGAGGATGAGGTGTAGGATGACGAGGATGTGGACCTCGCTGCTTCATCGCCGACACGTGCGGACTTTGATGATCCACTTCCCTATTTAGCTCCCTTCGACCGATCGATGTCGACACTTGGTTGGCCAAGCGTGTTTATACTGGACATATTTGATGGCCAGCGAATAGGGCGGGGGTTGAGAGACCCGAATATCGTCCAGAGTGGACTAGTTCATGGACGTGAGCTTCAAGACATTGAGTCCAAGGCGCTCGTCACACATGTGATACCCGGGAAGGAGAACTCCCCGATGTGGTTGTGCGAATAATGCGGCACAATGTATATCAGTGGGTTTGTCAATTTGTATATCGTGTGGCCTACTCACCTCCTCGGATTTAACCTTTCCCAAGACATGTAGTGACATTATTTGAATTGAATTGTATTATTTTTAAGTTGGTACATTTGAATTGTTTTTAGGTTAGTACATTCGAATTATATTTGGATTATATCGTGATGCATATTATCTTTATTTTGAATGTATATTTGCACTATCTCTATTTAATTGGATATATAATGTTTGAACAGGTACAACGTTGCTATAACAGGTACATATATATTGTTGGGCAGTGGCATGGCCATACTGCCCAGCAGATTGATTTTCAATTCTTCCCAGAATTGTCATGGTCAATGACCGTGATAAGTCCTTAACAAATAAAGTTGTTACAAACTTGTCACGGCCATTGACCGTGAAATTTTTTTATAAACTATCATGGGCTTGTCACGGTTATAAACCGTAACAAAACTTGTCACGGTCAGGGGTCGTGACATGACCGTGATAATTCTAACGAGCTTGTCACAGTCCATGACCGTGATAAAAAAAGTTGTCTCTCCCAGAATTATTATGGTCATTGACCTTGACAAGTTGAACTTGTCAAGGTCAATGACCGTGACAATTTGGCAGATTTGGTGTAGGTATGGTTTGTTTTAACATAGTTTTTGTAAAGGAAATTCTTAAAATTTCCCTTTGTTTCTGCTCTTCAATTTCTTTGCATTGGGCTATCCAAAGATCTCCTCTCTTTATCTTACTTCAGAACATTTATGCCACCTAGGAGAGTCTTTTTCTCCTATATTAATAAAATCTAGGGGGTTTTAACCCCTTTCCAAAAAAAAATGAACTCCTAGAAAGGTTAAGCAAAACATAAGTCTATCGTACCTCCTAAGCTTCTAATCAAGAATAGGTTATAAGATAGCAAGATGTGTTCCCAAAATTTCCAATGACCACAAAATACCATTTATCAATAATAGACAAAAAATGATTTTTTTTTATAATCATAATTTTCAAAATGAAAGATCATTTTTTTCCAAATTTTTATATAACCAAAATAAAAAAAACACAAATAGCCAAAAGAAAATATATTCTATATAGTACATATCTAGGTAGGATCAAAATATGATGCAATCGATGGAACTCACTAAAATCCTTACCTAAAAGAATAGACGATTAATGTGTCATCGAGATTGTGACATGATACCTCATCCTTTTTTATCCTTTTCCTATACCTAGTCATAATCTTAACTCTTCCCTCTTGGCGAGGATATGACTCCTTAAACTCACCCATGAGTTGTTCGAAAGTATAAACTAGGTATGCTACGCGCTCATGCATATTTTCAATAGTTCCAAATCATAGATTTAGAGATCTACATATGTCCTCCTGTAGCCGAAAATAATACCTCTTAAGGTGACCTTAAATTTTACATTGAGTGCATAGATATGGTTATGGAATAATCACCTTCATCGGATTAGGGACATCTCTAGGTTGGGAAAGAGTTGGTGACAGTTTGAGACCTTTTACAATATTGACCTCGGATTTTGGGATAGACTCTAAAGTCTTATCATATCCAAGCCCGGTCTAACCCTCTGAGGATTCAGCCTATGCTAAAAGGGTCTTCTCCATATTTTGAGATCTATATTCAAAGTTTAACTTTAGATGTAAATACACCTCTAAGTCTTTCTTTATCCAAGCATTCTCTTTTACAATGAACGTTTGAGCTCAAGATGATTCAAGTAATGCTTGCTTTATGCTAGAGACCTTCCCGTGTAAAAGATATCTATCTTTATCCCCATATTAAAATTATGAATAGCAATAGACTCATATGTGCAAAAAGTTACCAAAAGTGTTTCTTTCTCCCTAAGGATACAAATTTCCTCCTTATATATCTTAAGCTTGGAGCCTAGTTTAAGGTTCAACTTATCAAATTTGAGATCCATATCATAAATCTTAGATTCAGCCTTTTAGAAGTCAAACTCATCCTATCCATATTTTTTAAGGTTTTCATATCTTGGGAGCTCGGAGATAGGGAGGATTCGGGACTAGGTTCATTCGAAGTCCAAAGTGGAGATAAAAGCGGTATAGTTATGGTCACGAGGTGACTCATTAATGTCAAACTCCAAATAATTAGACCAAGGGTGGAATTTAATGACTTTTTTCGACCCTCACTTTTTATTTTTGAGGGACAATCAAACGACTTATGGCATATTCTCTCACACTCATAACAGCTATCCAAATACCTATCATGTTTATCTCGTCCTTCTTGGAATTTTTTAACCTTATTGGTTTATGTTTCTCAAATTTTTAGACTTAGAAAAAATATATTTTTCTATGAGATTTGTTTGAATTTCTTAATTAAAAGGGTAAAATCCTCTTTTTCACTTTTGGATTCATCGTCAAAATTGGTTACATCCGCCTTATGGACTTTTAAAGTAATGCCAGTATCCTTTTAGAGCAGACTACAATTTTCTAACCCGAAAATTTGGAAAGAATGTATGAGTTCCTCAACCTTCATCTTATCGATATTACCTAAAATATTTAAGGTCCTGACATGTGGAAGAAACCTAAGAGGTAAAGACCTCAAAATTTTATACACTAAATTATTATTCAGAATTTTCTCTTAAGTTGTAAAAAGACTTCACAATGTCAAAAAATTTAGCGTATCTTTCATTATAAGTATCATTTTCATTCAATGATAAAATCTCAAATCGGGAGGTCGGATTTTGGATCTTTGAGACTCTTACAGTATCAGTACCCTCATGGGTAACTTGGAGTATCTTTCACACCCCCTTAGATGTTTCATAGGTCCTAATCTAGAGGAACTCTTCTGATGTGATCGCATAACATAAATCATTAAATCCTCCCTGAATTATAGTTACAT
Source organism: Sambucus nigra (assembly GCA_949130495.1). Taxonomy (NCBI): domain Eukaryota; kingdom Viridiplantae; phylum Streptophyta; class Magnoliopsida; order Dipsacales; family Adoxaceae; genus Sambucus; species Sambucus nigra. Next base: position 347,169,702 of record OX422222.1, on the reverse strand, counting down.
AAAATATGGTTATTATCACTCAAACTCTTTACGGGTTTTGAGACATTTATGTCTCCTACCTCATTCATGTAATTTTTTCACCCTGATTCTACGGTTACCCACACTAGCTTATCAAGGGACTTAATAGAAAATTGCATATGTGTCTTCCAATATGCATAATTAGATATATATAACAAAGGTGGTCTAGACATGGATTGGTCCTCTATAGAAAAATCCCTGAATTCATTCCTAGGAGAATTTTGGACAATGTGTGATACCAATTTGAAACCTATGATTTTCTTATGGGTCGATAAATTAAATTAATCTCAAAATTAATTATTATAAATTTCAATTTAGATTAATAAATTATGTAAGGTCAAAACTATTCATTTGACATACATTAATTAAAATAAAATAAATATGGTGCAAAATATATAACTTGTTTAATTTTTTCCAATAAAATTAAGTAATTCAAATTTTACAATTTACAAAATTAATTAATTAGGTCCAACTTTTTATTGAGGTGATAGTTATGAAAACTGGCTACAAATAAAAGCAATCGCGCAATAGAGAAATGATAATTTAATGTGAAATCGTACACACTCACTACACACGTAAGTCGACAAGTACAAAAAAAATTTAGGTTTTACAAAAGGACAAACACTTCTTAAAACCTTGATTTGACCACAACCACCAATTGCTTATGCTATAAACATTTCACCACAACAATACTATCTCTCTTAATCTCCATTGTGACTTCAACTTCACATTCATAGCCCTCGGGTCTTGCTACCCATTGATTTATGAAAGGATGCGTCTATAGGTGAATATGAACTGGATTTCTGATTCATTATTTCACTAGTTTTTGAATAAAACATGTCTTAGATATCAACCCAAGTCAATCGGCTTGACGATCATTAACCTCAGCAAGCTTTGATTGCAATCAAAGCCAAACCTTCACATATTTATGATTTAATTATGAAAAAACTAATGTTTTAGAAAACTACATTAAGATCTTGATTCTAAGGTAAAAAAGTGTTTTTAAAAAATCCAAAGAGAAAACAAATGCCAAGTAGTGGACTTCAGAGTTTTTGGGCATTTTAAAGTCTCACAAAAGTTCTCAAGAAAACAAAATTGAGGTCGTCAAATATTAATTACGATATTCCTCTTAAATAGAAACTTTAAAGATAAGTAAAAAGAGTTGTGTGTGATTAAGGCTGCAAAAATAATTTATTGGAGAATTTTAATTAAATAAAAATGTTGAAAATCTATTTGCTCCTAACCCAGCTCGCTATAGTGTTGGAGTAAACCTGCTATAGTTGTTCACACAAACTATGCTTGCAGGGGTAAAACTTTGCGGCTGGGCCATGGAAGCCTCAAGGGGAACTCTTGTTATGACTCTCCATTTCCTCTTCTGAAGCTTTTAGAAAATCCCTCAAGGTTGAAAACTTTTTTAGGACGTTCTTAAGTGTGAGTAAAGATGTTTCAATCAAAATACTATAGACAAACACTTAGAAAAAGGGTCTAAATATTCAAAAAAAAATTAAGATTCTTTTAAAAATCACACCAAAGCTATTTTATTTTTCAAAAATTAATTTTTTCCACTTGCACTACCTGTTGTGTGCCTTGTACTTTGGTGAGATGGATGTTTTGATATCATTTTGATGCCTCTTTATCGTTAACTTAAAATATGGATGTGTGGAAGATCTTTTATCACTATGACACATATAACCTACGTTTAGTCAACTCAAATTATGACAATAAGAGAGCTTCGTTCTTACAGTCAGACTTTTTTATGTGCATGGATCTTAAAGTGGTTTATCCGTAGTTAATTTTGTTCGATTTGGTTGTATAATTTAATTATTATGAAAACCATATATTTTGAGGAGATTGTGTGGGATTGTAATTACTTTTCCTTGTTAAAATCCTTCGTTTTGATGATAGTAAAATTTTGATGGAGTTTGGTGACTCTTAACTAAGTTTTTTTTATTATTTTTGAAAAGTTATACGGTTGTAAAATACGATGCGGTTTTGAATACCTAGATCTATGAAACTCTCCTACCAAATCAAATCGTCCCTATTAGTGTGGCATGTTTTTATCACTTTTTTGTGACACCCCGCCTAATAAAATACCGGGCGATCACTCCTGTACCAAATTAAAACAGGAGTCGCATATGGATTATTCTTAGCAACACTGTCGAAAACCAATTTAATTACTAATAACCTATTAGGCTGGCGTCAAAATTTTATTTTTAATTAATCTTTTTAAACAAACCAACTAAGTAAAACCGTCGCACAACTTAAATAAATGAAACTGAAAAGAATTAAAATAACCGAATACTCGGTTCAATAATAATACAACACAATCGAATCCGCATAAAAGGCAGTAAAAGAATTAAAAAATGATGTTGGGTTATTAACCCGAATGTTTATACAGTACCTCCTATCTAGATTACAAGGATAGAAGTGTCTACAGTGAACCTGCATGCATCCACAGCTGCTACTGCAGACGTCTGACTCGAAGGAATCATCATCCAGGCGTCCCTGTGTCTGGACACCTATATATATAGAGAGAGAGAGAAAGAAAGGAAAAAAAATAGGAAAACGGGTCAGAGCCCAAGTTATAAAAATTTTAGCAAGTGCATAAATGCTTTATTTTTCTTAAAAAAATAAGTCTCGCCTCATATTAAAATTGGTATCGTACTCCCATGAGATATCCCTCACCCTCTTCTAATAGTGCATGCCTAATGCATTCGTTTAAAACATCCTAGTTAAGCTACCCCGCCTAGCTAATTTAGTTCACCCGTCTGCTAGAAACCCCGACAACCCTAGTAATGAGGGCTAAACTTCTCCCCAATCTCAACACTGCGCTAAGTTAGTGCATGGGGTGTCTCGCGAAGAGAAATCCAAACAAGAAACCTCATCTATACACTACTACTTGGCAATGTCGATCGTCGAGATCCATTAGACCCTCAGCACATGACGTGTATATAAGACTCATATAAACATACCAATATAATATATATATATATATATATATATATATATTAAATCTCTATATTCATTGTCATAAACATTCGGATCTAAATTTACCGGAAAGGGAAAAAATACACCTTATTAGGCTTTTCACTTAATATACATGAGTTTACTATATGATGGCTTGTCTTCATATACAAACAATACACTATACTCATACAATATATAATTATACCTATTGCTCACATAAGTATAATAACCATCCCAACGAGCTATAACTCGAGGATGCGGTCTCTCAATGTTATCATCTTCCAAAGCATCACCCACATACCATCTTGGGGACCCGCGTTCGGACTCAATATCACCGACATCGCGGCCAACACACACATACAACGTCTGGGAAGCGGTCATAGTTCCTAATCGACAAGTGAGAACGACTCATACCCAAGACTTCTCACCCCCAAAATAAAATCACACAAATAAAATGGACGACTATGACCTGGGGACTATCTACACCCTGCTCCTCAAGCGAGGGGCTCACCCTCATCGCGCAACTTCCCATGATAGCATTATAGGGGGTATGCTTCACATAAATATAACATCCATACATAGATATACATACATATCCGTATCATATATTATATATACTTTACTCATATAGTATATATATATATAACACATTGTTCCTCAAACATAAATAAGTGGACAAAATTGCCAATCACACATAGCGATGACCAACAATCCCAAAGATTCTCATAATTAATATTATTCGAGTATTCGCACACTCACAATTCTAAACTCAAAAGTATTCCCTCACTTGATAAATAATGTGTACCTTATTCACACTTAAGAATTTATATAATTTCTCCCACTATACCAAATCACACTAAGTAAATACACATTTTCCCAAATTTATCCTAATAGTCTCGCAGGATGTACTCAATCACAATCGTTATAATTATATTTTCTACACGCATAATTATATAGGCCTAAATGCCCACTAAATTTATCCTAATAATATTCGTCACCAAACACCCTTAATTTAAATAGGTCGTGGATTCCATTTCCATGAACCAAAGGACTACATCATGTCCAAAATAATAATCTAGAGGTCCCCACTCTATTTTAGGAACCCTAAACCTTTAATTCCTCAATTTGATTTATTTTCCTCGAGAATATAATTTCTAGTGTCACACACTTAAAACACTCTCTTATAACCCATAAATTTCCTCAATTGAATAAATATATAACCCTTAGCTAAGTCTATTTATTTCCTTAATTTAAATAGGCTAGAAATCCTTAATTTGGGAATTTATCCCATATAAAAAACTCTAGGAAAAATCGCCAAAATTCCTGAAGGGTCGATCAATCGACCCTTGGCCCTCGATCGATCGATGATCGATCGATTGATCCTTGGCCCTCGATCGATCGATCATGGCGGATAGTTTTTCTTCGACCCCTGTTTTAGCCATTAACAAACCTCCAAACTTCCTTTCCTCTTATCCCACCAACATACAACCACACCTTACTAAATATAAACCAAAGAAATAGGTTCAAATCATTCTACAGCCCAAAATCAAACATTAATTTCTATGAATTTCTAAGTTTCTCCAATTTAACATTTTTCAACCGTTAAACTTCCGAAAAACCCGTTTAATCGACAAAAATTCAACCCAAATTATTTAGGGTTTGTTATTACCAACTATGATATGAGATTTATGCTCAAAATTAAATAAATCACGTAAACACTTGCCTCATGGATAAAATTCGACGATCCCGAGTCGAATCCCGCGGAGTTTGGCCGGAACCTCCATTTTCTTCCTTTTTTCGCTCCTCCTTTCCTCTCCTCTTTCTTTTCTTTCCTTTCTTTTCCACTCCCGTGCCTTATATAGGGAAAAAAAGGGTTTACCCCTTTTTAAACCCAAAAATGACTCGTTTACTCAATTATGAGTCCCTATTAGCCCAAAAATTCTCGGAGCCTAAACAATACCCCTGGATACTCTATTCTGACTATCTCGGCCATTCCGAGACCAACCGCGCAATCGGAATTTCCATCCGAGGTACTTAACCGCAATTCACTTTTTTAGCCCAACATATCATAATGCGGGTTTTCCAATTAAAATATTATCCGTTGTCGCTTTACCCAGCTGCGATATATAATTAAAATACTCCAACTTGTTTACTTAGTCCTAAAGGTAAATATAACATACCTCGAAAATCATTAAATCCTTGAAAACCTCAAAAATTCCTATTCACGATAATTCTTAAATTCCCAAATTACTTAATTATTGAATTTAATTTCCCACAAAAGTGCGGGGTATTACATTTTTATAGCTTTAATCGTCTTTCCATTCGAATTATCATCAAAGAAGCATAGAGAAGATTTATTAAAGCACTATAGGCAATGTTGATAATTATTTATACTAATTATTTTAATTAATAATTATGGACCACATGGATAGTTATGACCGGCCTAGATTGTATTTTTTTCTATAAAATGAAAAATGGTTATTCTTCTAAAAATTAAATTAGATCATGTAATCTGTTTATCGTGCAAATTAAATTTGGTCTCTAAGTTTATTTTAATTTAAATATTTTATTGCTTTGGAAAATTGAAATTGTGAGTCCATATTATTTAAATCGTATGAGAAACTAGGATATTATCCTGGGCTTAATTTGGGAAAATTATAATTTAATATTTTTTTAGATTAATACCCTCATTTTCAAAATATAAAATGGGAGAGAGGTTTCAAAGTAAGCCTTACGGTCTCCATCTTTGTTTTAAATGGTTTTGTGATTAATTTTTCATGCTAGCTTGACTTTTGTCCCCTACGGTATCGAATTAATTACGGAATCATGAGATTTTTAATTATTAAGTGATAATTCAACAAAATTAAATGTGAGTACATTCGATGCCCCTAACAGGAAAGTTCTATATGAGCGGATTTAAAATTAAAAAAAATGAATCTATGGTATATAACTAGACAAAATTAATGATATCCTCCCCAACGAAGTAACCATCATTAAGTGAAGGACCAAAAGGTATGGGATATATAATATGTCGAACAACGATTTTCTAGACTAAGTGAATTACACAATTGAAAATATGAAGGTGTGCCTAATTTAAATTGAATGGTTTAAGATCCCAACAACAAATTTCATTAAAAGGAAATTAGGATGTGTGAAAGGATTAATTATAATTAGTGATACTAATTAAAATTCAACGAACTACTATCGCTAAAACTCTTTCACATCTTCCATAAAATGCACTACTATCACTATAACTCTTCCGCGTCATATCTTCCAAAGAAGGCGCCAAAATATGTAGAACACATAAAAACCACGATAGATTTTGGACTCGACTAGTGTCTTTTGATCATCGGCTTGAAATTAAAATCTCTTTTTTTGAAGTTGAAGATAAAACTATTGAGAATCCACCAAATACTCAGATACCAATTTCTTAGATGTGGGCTCTCCTAAAGGTTTTTAAAGTGTCAAAGATATTTTGCCTTGCTCAACCTCACTATCAAAAATGTCCCTCGAGAACAAAGATATAAATATATTTATTTAAGAATAAATGCAAAATTTGGTAAGATTCAAGAGGACTTTGATCAATGTTTGAAAATAAAAATCTCAAAAGTGATGTTTCTCTTTGATTTTTTAGCTCAAAAATTATATTGACCCTAGTCTTTTTCTCTATAGAAAATTCTTTTAATTTTTGCCCTCATATTTTAGACTTTGATGATGATATATTAGGAAAAATCCATATATATTAACACTTTATTCGTTGGGAAGGAAGACAAGGATAACAAGTGGGGAGTGAGCTCATCCCCAAAATCGTGGAACTTAATTACCAAAAAGATATGGATGCAACTTAGTCTTTTTTGGATTCCCATGAAAAATGTAAACATCCTTTAAAAGATCTTATATACAAACAAAGTTCGCAATCAACGAAGAATTTTTACTGATGTGGACTTTTGTTTTTCAATTGCGAGCATGTAGTGGGGGAGGTCATAGGGGTTTAAAGTGTGTCTGAGAACAAAGTTCTAGCAGGCATCACGACCAGCAAAGTAAGGCATTCTTTGGAACAAAGTTTTTCTTCGTTGAAGAGACCGAACCGCGAACATCCCACAACTCGCAAAGGGTATTAAAAATCTATGTATTTTTTAAACTTAATAAAGAAATGCATATGATATATTTATGTAATGTTTCTACAAAAATGTATTTATATATGAATAATTTATTTATATACTTATATAACCAATGCCAAAATAATCATTACAATACACACACACACACACACACAAAAATCAATTTGCCAATTTGTGAAAAAAATAATTTGAATATGACAAAAGTGTTACATTGTTCAAAGTACTTTTACCTCAACCTACAGTGGAAATCCAATAATGTGAGCATGAAAAATGCAAGGATAAGATTGAGTATTATTTTTGGAGAATGACATTATGTGAATATTTGTTGGAACGAACTCAAGCACAAAAGACACAATATATATTTTAGAACCCGAATAATACAATACAAAAAGGTGGGGTACACGAGTACACATATACTCATACAAACATTGTAAATCCCCCTTATATGGTACTTAAAGACATAATGTTCGTCGAGCGAAGTGGAAAATAAGGTGCCTACTTTATTTAATTTAAATATCATATTTATTACGATTTGAATAATATAGAAAATGTTTGCATCTATCATAGATTGTATGTACACATAAAAAATCAATTTCATTATTTGACAATATTTTCAATGTTGCTCAACCTTCTCTTTAGTGTTTTTCTTTCTAAGCTTCTTTCAAATTGGGCCTATAAACCCACATTTTGTGATGAATCAAGGTGAGAGGTTTGGACATAGATAGTGGAACAATTTTCATGGTGCTTCATCTTCATGTTCATCTCACCATACAACTAAGGACATCCGATTTTGGATGGTGATGATATTATGTATCCCCCTTACATAATTACTATAGACACATCGTTCATCGAGGGAAATGAGAAACGAGGTGCATATATCATATGGAAAATAATTGTGTCTAGTTTATCTTGTAGTAATTTTAATATTATATAGAAGATAATAAATAATGTAGAAAATTTGGGACTTCAAATTGATTTGTTCAATGAGGTATGCGCATAAATGGTGGGTGGATATAGTCCATTTGAGAACGAGTGGCTTTGAATTCTAAGCCATACTGAGGACTATACTTCTTAGTACATTAATACTATACTATGAACGTACTAATCGAAGAATAATGATTTCCTATCTCGAGAGATGGTAGGACACGACCCAAATATTTCATTTAACATGTGGAGATATAGAGTTAACCACTCCAAAATTTACCATTCTAATGGGTTTGAAAGTTGGTCGAGGTGAGAATTTTCAATTCGACAACAACGGAAAGATTGTTGAGCATGTATAACAATATTTCTCCGAACTTGGGTTAGAGGATATTAGTTCGAACTGTAAGAGTATGGTATACTCGATGAGGTATATAGAATAGATTGTCTGAATTCCTTGACCAAAACATGTTTGAGTTTTTATCCAAGAGGTCACCAAAAAATTCATCAATGAACTCGATTCACTAAATATCGAACCTAAAGCATAACACTTAGGAAAAGGTATAAGACTTTGCAGACATATATTCACCTTGGTTAATTTATTTTTAAAATTGAAAAAAAAATCCTTATTAATTAACCTTAGTTTTATAACTTTATCCAATAGGCATGAAAATATACCTTACAAATATAAAAACATATTTTTATAGTAAATTGCATTTATTTTGTGTATTTCAAGTACTTATATTCATGCGTGGAACAAACATACTTGGATTTACCACAAACGTATTTTTGAAAAATCTTCTAAAGGAAAACTAGAAAATTTTTGGATACATGCCCGACCTGCTATGCCTCAGTTTTGTCGCAGTGACAGTTTGCCTCGCTAAAGCGAAACTTGTCGTCAACATTGTTTGTTCACATTTAAAAAAAACTCATAAAAGCATAACTTGTTCCGTCATAGTTCCACCGCAACGATGATCTTCGCTTCGCCATGAAACTGTCTCGCTAGTCAATTGTGTCCCCATGCAAAAAGTCTAATTAAGTGCACGACCTGAATTGCCTCAGGTTCATTACAGTGGTTCATTTGCCCGTTGCAGCAACCTTGCGACAAAACATGTCTAACTGGCACCGAAAGTCACTTTTGCATAAGATCTTCTTGGTTAGTGTGTCAAGGATAACTTTTTGGGTGACTTAGACCCTAATTTGACTACTTGACACCTTAGGAGCATGACACCTAGCATTTGGACCTTTAAACATTTTCAAAATCAAAAGTCTATAAGTTAAGGTGTTGTCTTCCCTTTTAAACCAAGAGTGAGAGCCTTGAAAAAATACTTTTGCTGATCAAAACATTTGATATATTTTAGAGCACATTTTTCACTAATCTTCTTTGAGTTTTTACAAGCCACTGTTTCTAAGAGAGGTATATTTACTCATCTTACATTCAAAACCAATTTTTATTAATGAGTAAATATTTTCTCTTCCTTGGCTTGGAAAAACTCAATTTTGATATTTGAAGCACAAAACCCTTTGCAAACACCCGAACACATATATCTATAGGATTCCATTAAAAAAATCCAAGGTGTAGTATTTTGGTTGCTTAAAGGTTCCATCCTAATACAAAGTTGTTCTTCAAACTTTAAGCGAAGAAAGTTTTTTCATCTTTGAAAAGGATTGATTTGTCCAGAGGATTTGAAGACATTGCTTACAGACTAAAACAGGTCATGGTTGTGTAGCATACTCCAGTTGTTGGTGCTATCTATGAAGAATATGGTGGGGAAAAATGTCTCGTCAGTTGTACCATTATGAGGTTATAAGTCTATTTCTTCTAGTTGTAAAACTCTACCATTGTTCATTTGTCGTTCTTATATCAGCTGAGATTTTTTCACGTTACTGGGTTTTTACCTCGTATATCCGATCTTCTGCTTATTTTACTCTTTCCTCATCTTTTAGAACAATTGTCTTAATTAAGAAGATAAAACTTTTACGATTCTAACATTTAGTAAAACACTTTGTCATATAGGCCTTTAGGTTGTTAAACCCTTTTTTAATAATAAATTAATAAACATTTTTATTGAATTAGGTTAATTAAATTTTATTTATAGCGTTGAGAGTAACACTCTCAATTGGTATCAGAATGGGTCTCCAAGTTGTAGGTGTAAAGACCTAATATAATTCATTTTTTGTATGTAATGGATGGAAGTTCAATCCTCCAACCTCATCCATTTGATGGTAGCAATTATTCCTATTGTAAATCCAACATATTTAATAACCATGGACGATTGCATTTGGAATAGTGTGCTTGTGGGATGGACTTGTCCCAAAACCATTATTAATGACGTCCAAGTTAATAATATTAGATCTAGTTGGGGCAAAAATGATATAAATGAGAGTGGGTGGAACATAAAGAGATTTAATGTTATTTTTTGTTGCGTATCCACGAATGAGTTTAGACATGTATTCACATATACAATGTCTAAGGAGGCATGGAATGTTTTATAGATGACCTATGAAGGGACCTCTACTATGAAGTATTACAAGCATCAACAGCTTACCACCCTCTTCAAACTTAGTGCCACTAAGGATAACGAATCTTTTGACAAGTACTATTCCGAGTTGAATGACATAGTTACCTATGTCATTGCTTTGTGGAAGATTGTAAAGGAGAATAAAATTATTGATAAAATCTTACAGTCTCTTTCGCCTAAGTTTCATGGAAAAGTGAATGCCATTGAAGAGGTTAGGGCCTTGCTCTCGAAACCAATGCATGTTGACGAATTGGTTGGCTCTCTCCAAGCCTATTAGGAGAATGTGTCTTATTACCGAGGAGTGACTCCAAAAGAAAAGCATAAAAATCTAGCTTTTAAGTCTAAGAAGGCATCTCTCGATCTTAGTTCACATGATGTTATTGAGAATGATATGGAATTTCTCACTAAGACTGTTAAGATGTGACAAAACGATTTCTGCCTAGAGGCGTACCTAAAAATATCCTCCTAGACCTAATATTGGTCATGGAAGTCGAGAAAATAAAGGTGAATCTCTAAGGAGTCTCACGTGATTTACATGTGGTGGTTGAGGGCAGATGTCAAAGCAAAGTCCCTCAAATATGCGTCATAATGGTGGAAAAATTGACTATCAAGCCACTTTTAGTGTTGATGACTCGGATTCCGAAGATGACTCTCAATAATGAAACTATTGTCACATTTATGACAAGAGAGAAAGTTGACGAGTTAGATAATTTAGAAGATGTTGATATTCCTTTTTCGCTAGTGAATAAATGATTATTCCTAGATCCTCCTTGGGCACTTTTGATGATGAAGAGGAAAATGATCTTCAAGCAGACATGTTTTCTTTAAGAGGAGTCTGTAGCCCTTCAAATGCTTAACATGAAACTCTCCACCAAGTTAGCTAATGCCGAAAACCAAATTGATATTGTGAGTAAGAGTTATGTAAGTGATTTTATTGCTCCATACGTGGTGACTAGTGCACCACATTTTAAGGGAACTTCCGTTGACTTTATTCACATGGAGATTGAGTTCCTTAGGATTTCCCTACACGAGAGAGAAAACTAAATAATACTCGTAGAGAACCAAATCTATTTGTTTGAGAGCAAACTACAATTTGCAAACACTTTCCAGATGAATATGGAGGGTAGGACTCAAAAGTTGTATAAGATGCTTTTTAGTGCCAAGTAGTCCACTACGTATAGATGAGGACTCAATTTTGGAAGTGATGGCTCTACGTATAACGTAGATTTCATATCATCCCAATCCAATTTCAATCCCCTATGGTGAATCTTTAACTCATTCTATACCCGAAGAAAGCCAAGGGAAGGTGACTTTCATATGTTCCTATTGTGACATGGAAGGACACTTGAGGAGTTTTGCTTTAGACTTAGGATGTAACAACTCAAGTGCCCTATCGACCCAAAACCCTTTAGGTGCGCATTGTCATCAACTAGGACACCTTAAGGAGTTTTGTGTTTTAATTAACACGCATCAAATTTAGGTGAGTTTGTATGGGTAGAATGGTCAATAGGAAAGGTAAGAATAAAGTTGAAGCCCCTCAAAAGGTTTTTTCCAAAGGAAAGGGGAAAGGAAAAATGTTTCATCCACCCCCCCCCCCCCCCCCACACACACACACACACTTCCCGTTTTGGTTCCTTGATCCAACTCTTTAAGAATTTATACGGATAAGGTTCCAAAACAAGATATTGATATAAAAGAACTAAAATCCCTAGAAGAACATGCTAAGGCTTGATCCTAGTTCAAAAACAAATAGGATTTTTTTGGTTTAGGTGTGTTAAAGTGTTTCGTTTACTCTTTTTGGATAAGCATCTTGATTTTTCTCTATCACTACTTTTATTTCTGTAATTATGATATTTGGTTTGTTCATATCTTTAGATTTTTGGTCTTGTACAATATTGGTCGTTTATTCTTGTTAGGTATTATTTTATCCCACGAACTTAAATGCAAACCTACATACTTAGTTGTAGTACTAATGGTTCTATGTATGGCTTTAATACTCCATGCTTAAACTTTATAGGTTGAACTGCCTTGGTAAATTGAGCTTGCTATTTAGAGTATTTGTCATAACTCATGCACTTTACCGCATAAGAAACTTGAGGATATCCACAAAAATCAAAATTAAGGGATTTATTTTCTACTATTAGAAAACAAAAGCTTATGCAATATTTTTATGAAAGGGTGTCATTGTTATTTCCTTTCTATATGAGAGTTTTTATCATCATAGTTGGAGTTGAAAATATGTATATATGTTCACAATAATGAGTGATGAAGTGGGAAGGGATGCAACTTTGGGTTGAGAGAACTACCTTTGAAAAATAAAAAAAAATGTTCCCCACCCTTTAGAATGAAAGAGTGAAAGCTACCATATGAAAAATTTAATCAAAAGCGATGCTTTAAAGTGTAGGCCCCTTATTTTTCAAATCAGTCTTTGCTTTAAGGATGATGAAACATTTTTCTTTTTTTAAAAACTCTTTTTCAAATTTTATGTGGACCGATTTTAACTTAACCAAATAATATCTTGATTAATCCTAAACATGCATCTAGTGATTAACACAAGTAAGGAAAAGAATGCTCACAATGCCAAATGTACGAGGAAACAACAATGGAAAAAAATCTCGGACGACCCAAGCCAGACAATCACTATGAATGTGGATTTATAAGGAACATACACAAGTCTTACTCAATGACCCGATCCCCATGAGACTTGATGCCCTTCTGATCTTCAACCACTCCTCACACAGTGACCACGCAAAAAGTCCTTCTTCCACGATTCTCGTCCACAACACACACCTCCACATATGTCTCGGTGTCCACCGATATGGCTTGTAACATCTACGATGTTGAACACGAAATCCTTCGCTTCTTTACCGCGAAACCTAGAAACGTTCTATATAGAACAAAATATTCTTGGTGCAAACAAAGATCACAATAGGATATAGTGATGAAATCTTGGATCTTTGAAACTCTAAGGATGTTTTAGACTTAGAAAACTTTGTGCAGAAAATGTACTGGCCCGTAAACTGTATTTCAGACTACACACACTTCGAAACTCTAAGAAAACACGCCTTAAAAAATATTTTTTTAAGTCGACATCTCGCTCGAACGACATAGGCATGCCGCTCGAACGACTAACAGAGTCGTTTGAACGAAAAAATACGTGTGTTTGATTTTAACACAACTCTAAACCATCTTTATCTCAGAATAAACGAAGTGTAAACGTTTTAAAAACATTTTAAAAACATTTCTTTAATAAATTAACACCCTTAAACATTTTTAAAATAAATTCCGAGTCCCATTAAAATTACGCATTCATACCCGAGTGATCTTGGAATGCAATTAAACTTGAAGACGAAATATGTACCATAAACCAATATGATAAATTCTTTGAAGCTTTTTTGCAATGTTTTCAATAAACTTCAATACGTCATAGTCTGTGTGGAATCGTGACAATAAAAATACGACATATGACTCAAACGTATTTTGTTTCGAGAATAAGTCAAATACATATACAATAGACTCAATTGGAAATTATCCTTACAAATCTCCCCCTTTGACTATTCCGGGACAAAACCAACAGTGAAATGCCTAAGTCGGTCCATCAAGTCTTATGACGCCTAAATCCCATGCCATAAAATCCAAAATCAAAAATAGAGGATAAGACTAGTAAATGATGGTCCGACAAGCATGAATTATTTGAATCTGATGTAGTTTGGAAATCTCGAATCTCTTAAGCATACCTACACACATGAAACAGACAAATACCACGTGAAGTATGGAGGAACAAATAATATAAACCAATATTTAAAATCAAATCCAAATCATTTGTTATGTGAGCAAATCATGATATCAATTTGTAAACAATCATTTAAATCAGGATACCAATTTTTACCAATGCCAAACAATATGATACCAATTTTTGTAAACTGTGTAAATTAATCCATATAAACAAGAAAGCATATGAAAAATATGATACCAAAAAATAATGCAACAAATGTATCTGGGCGACAAAACTACTCACCCCCTACATCACATACATCTCTCCCCCTTTTTGTCTCGAAAAGACAACCCGATGAAAAGATAAACATATCTAGCGTATCATAAGCAATGAAGTATAACTAGATATCAATGAAACAACCATTTAATAATGATCAACAATATTAAATCTATATCTAGCAAACAGTAATCACTCAACAGGAATCAGCAATCTAAGCAGGTGTGACTAAACGAACATAATGCAGCAAAATAAAAAAATCTATCAAAGTGAAGTTCATAACTTAAACTCGGAAGCAACCCAACAGTACAAAAAATAAGTCAATATGAACCAGGGTACAAAAATAGAAGGAAAAACAAAATCCCAAACTGTCGTTTGAACGAGATAGCCCTGTCGCTCAAAGACAGAGGCTTCTCGCGAGATAACTTCGTGCGACAGCAGTTTCTCGCACAAACGAGAAGCTCAAAGTCTCACATCCAGTTCTAAAAATTAAACAGTTTCACCCAGCGAAAAAATTTCTTGAAAAAACTAACTGGAAGTGGCAAAAAACTACAAAACAGTAGCGAAAACAACAAAGACAGTATGAGTTACATGTTAAAATCGTACTGATGTGATCTAACATGAACATGGAATGTATGGGCATGAACTACAACACATCAAAACAATCAAGAATCTCTAATTGATCGCAATAAATCATCAAACTTTATCTTAGTCATATGTGACAATTAAAGTGCGAGCTTAATGAACTAAACAAAACATCATGCACACAAATTCGGAATTTTGACGATTCTACAAACAATAGCTTCATGATACGATTTTTCAACGTTGGGATTCGTGGTGCAAACCCGTTTAAATTATCCATCTAAACTCCCTCAAATATATATCTTACTTTTCTTTTGTACTGAACATAAACTAATTTGGCCCATTTTGGCATATGATTCGTTTTATTGCCTTCAATTTTTTCGGGCTCTTTTAAATTGTGGCTTTCACGAGAAGTCAATTTTACACTCTCATAGACCCTTTTCGTGAACACTCATCATTTTTTTAATTATAATCCTCATGGTAAACGGTTATTACATGCACACCTCCTCCTTAAGTCTACTTACGCATAGATGCCAAAATTAAGATAAGAACGTCTCACCAAACTCAAATATGCAAGAGTAGTCAAACATCCATATAAACTCGTGCATGTGTGCAAGCATGGCATATAAACCAAGTCAAATCAAAATGCATATCAACTTCGAAACAACCCCATAATACAATTGTTAAGATCATTATAAGCATCAATAATTATAACCAACTGTCATAGCCACATGGATAACGCAAGGAAAGGGGTCCAAGCACACCAATATGCAACATCAAACATGTAAACTCACAACACAAAAAAAATCAAAAATATTTTTATGTTTTTCAAAAATATTTTTGACCCAAAAATAAAATCTTTTTGTATTTTTCTCAAAAATATTTAAAACCAAAAATACTTTTTTATTTTTTGAATAAGACTCAATAAATGAAAAATATAATACAAAATAATACACTTGTCATAACACTAGCAAGATATAAATCATGATGCAAAGACTAGTGTATGACAAACATGGTAACACAATCATCCTTTAGATCTAGCATGGGAAAAATCAAGTGAAACCAAATGAGAAACATGAAGTTTTAGTCCTAAAGCCTCTAAGTTTGATTTCCTAACCCAAGTAGGTGTGACATGACGCATGGGTTTTTTGGGAATCGACACGACTTTATTCCTAAACTTCCTAAGAGCACTCCTAAGGTCATAGAAAAAACGTCTGAGGTGACCATTCCTACCACAATGGGAACAAGTGTAAATACTGCGGTAATGATTACCAAATTGTCAATCTCTCCTCACGTTCCTAGTGGGCTCTCTCACATGGTTTGCATTGGCTTTGGGAATGGGAGCAACGTGATCATCGTAGCCTATACCAAACCTATCACTTTTGACTTGGGTGATGCCTAACATCCTATCCAACTTCTCCGACCTAAATTGCAAGTCAAACTTAACCATACTCGAGTCTTTCGGTTTCTCCTCCAATTCATAAATCCTAGACTCAAGCATACGCCTAGACTCCTCAAACTCTAGCACTTATTTTTTCAAAGCCTCCATCAAGCCACGAAGGCTATCTCTCTCTTTATCAATTTACTCTAGCTTATTCCTAAGCTTCTTATGTCATGACCTAAGATCCTCAATCAAAACCTCATTATTTTCTATGGCACGATCATTCAACTTAGATTTCAGTTTAGAGTTTTCCTTTTTCACTTTCACCGCCTCGGCATATAACTCGTTAAATGAAACTGGCAAATATTTCACATCAACCTCATCTTCCTCACTCTCATCACACTCACACACTTGGAATTTACTCTCAATGGCCTCGGAAGTGTCATACACATGAGTATCTTCGTGGGAAAAAAATTTATCGTCGCTCACATAACATGTTAAGAAAGCAACAAACTTGCTTTCATTGGGGTAACTCTCTCCCTCTTGTGGATCACTATCACTTAAGGAGGCACTATAAGTTATCTATTTCTTTCCCTCTTTCTTAACTCTAGTGGGATACTCAACAATCTTGTGACCATACCCCTTACACCCAAAACACCTATCCGACTCAAACCTATTAAATTTCTCACTCTTATCTTTAGGGGTGGAATCTACCTTGTTATTCTTGAATTTCTCAAACTTTTTGGCATCTTTCGATTGCTTTTGAAATTTTAAAAACTTTTTGACCTTCTTTGCCAACAAGGCGACATCCTCAAAATCGAAATCGGAATCATCATCTGAAACTTTACTTTCCTCCATACGGGTTTCAAACCAATGCCTTTTTCTTTCTTTGGATCTTGCTTGGAGGTAAGCATATCGAGTTCATAGGTTTGTAGGTCACCTACAGTCTCTTCTAGTTTCGTTGATTCAAGCATATCTAAGGAGCTTAAAATGGTCACTTTTACATCAAAATTACTCGACAAAGATCTCAAAACTTTCTTTACGACTCGATAATCGGGTATCTTCTCTCCTAGGTTAAACGACACATTGATAATAGTGGACAACCTAGTGTAGAACTCATCAAATGTATCACTCTCTAACATCTTAATCGTCTCAAATTGTGTAGTGACGTTTTGCAACTTAGACGCCCTAACCATGCTAGTGCCCTCGTGAGTAAGTGAAAGTGTATCCCAAGCCTCTTTTGACGTTTCACGAGTCATGATTCTATTATACTCTTCCGGTGTGACATGTGAGGAAATTACATGCAAAACTTCAGAGTTGTAAAGTGCAAACCTATGTTCAGCCTCGGTCCTTGACTCAACGAGTTTCAACTAGTGACCTTACCCTCTCGTGTGAATGGTGGTGACCAACCCTCTTCAACTGCTAACTAAACACGCTAATCAATAGATTCTAAAGCACTTCTGATTCGCATTTTCAATAAGCATAATTTTTGCCATCAAAATAGGAGCACAAAAACTTTCAAAACCACCAAAATTCATCCTTAACATGAAAAAGGGATCAACACAACAAAAATATGTTTGTAGATCTGTTACCAATTTGTAGGCCCCTTATTTTACAAATCAATCTTTGCTTTAAGGATGATGAAACACTTTTTCCTTTTGAAAAACTCTTTCTCAAATTTTATGTGAACCAATTTTAACTTGACAAAATTTTATCTTAATTAATCCTAAACATGCATCTAGTGATTAAAGAAAGTAAAGTAAGGAAAATAATGCTCACAATGCTGGATGTATGAGAAAACCACAACGGAAAAAAACCTCGGATGACCCATGCCAAACAATCACTATGAATGTGGATTTACAAGAAACGGACACAAGTCTTACTTAACGACTCGATCACCATGAGACTTGATGCTCTTCTGATCTTTAACCACTCCTCTCATAGTTCCCATGAAGAAAGTACTTCTTCCACGATGCTCGTCCACAAAACACGCCTCCACGTATGTCTCGATGTCCATTGATATGGCTTGTAACGTCTACAATGTTGAACACGAACTCCTTCGCATCTTCACCGCAAAACCCAGAAAAGTTCTATGTATATCAAACTCTTATCGGTGCAAAAAAATATCACAATAGCATATAGTGGTGAAAGCTCGGATCTTTGAAACTCTATGTTTTAGACTTAGAAAACCTTAGAAAACTTTGTGCAAAAAACGTACTGGTTCGTAAACTATATTTCAGAGTGCACACACTTTGAAACTCTAAGAAAACACGCCTTTAATAATATTTTTTAAGTCAGCATCTCGCTCGAACGACATAGGCATGTCACTCTAACGACATCCTTATATTGTTCAAACGACTCAAACTCTAAACCATCTTTATCTCAGAAGAAACAAAGTATAAACGTTTTCAAACTCTTTCAAAACATTTCTTTAATAAAATAACATCAATAAACATTTTTAAAATAGATTTCAAGTCCCAATAAAATTACGCATTCATACTTGAGTGATCTCGGAATACAATTAAACTTGAAGACGAAATATGCACCATAAATAGGCATGATAAATTCTTTAAATATTTGTCGCAACGTCTTCAATAAACTTCAATATGTCATAGTCTGTGTGGGATCATGATAATAAAAATACGACCCATGACTCAAACGTATTTTGTTTTGAGAATAAGTCAAATAAACATACAACGGACTCAGTTGGAAATTTTTTCCTTACATAAAGTTTTTTATCCATCTAAAAATTGAGTAAAATCAACGATATGATACTAAAAGGTTTTAATCAATAAATATTTGAGGGAGAAAAATAATAGTTGAAAATTTATTTATTTTCAAGGAAAAATGAGGCTTTTTCTTTATTGCATAAAGTTAAAAAAATTGAAAATTGAGTACAAACATCGATCTTCATTATTCAGTTTTATGAGTTAATGATTCATTTTATTCACTCTCCATCATGATTTATGTCTTTGGAATCACTCCCTATTTTATGGCTTTAATTTTACCTAGGTTATTGAATGAAAAACCATTCTTGTTGTAGAGTATTTTTCATAACTAAGACCTATTGTATGATCATGTGAAGCTTGTTTGATCAATCAAAATGGTGATTTGGGGATTAAAATGCACATACATTTTAACTAAAAATCCATTTGTGCATTCCCTTTTTAGTATGTGCTATATTTGCATTATTTATTTTTTTGCTAGAAGCTGGTATGGCTTATGTTGTCGGAGCTTTGCTGAAGCGAAAGATGGCGTGACCAAAGAGAACTCTTCTCGTTGTGGTGCTAGCACCTGGGACGTTTTTAAATGCCCAAATCGGGACTGTTGTAGAACTTTTCCCATTTCTTGTCTCAACCCATCTTTCATCATTGTAGAAACCTCTTACCTTCCTCTCATTTTAGATTTTGTAAGCCCTCTAGGTTGTCTTTTCCTCACTCAAGTGGACTAATCATCATTTTCGTAAGTTTTCGTTCCATAAATTTTTTATTTAGTCCTTTTTAAAAGTTAGGGCTTAGTGATTGTTATTTTGTTAGATGTTATTGGAATCTTCTCCATGATTGATGAGTTACTAATTACCTTAAGTTTATATTACATCCTTGAGTAGATTTTTTGTGCCTATATATTTGCTTTACATTTTTTGGGGGAGGGGTGTCTACTCATATTTCATAATATCATTGGTTTTGATTTCCATGTATCATAGTATTTATGTTTTTATGTCCTGGTATGAGATTCCAGGCTATCTTATGGCTCCTGAATCACGCTTACATACCTCGACATCTTCTAGTCGCTCCAGATTTAATAAACTCTTTGCCACGCGTTTCGTGTATTGTGAGAGGTCAATAGCCTTGGAATCTTTTTCCAACACACGTTTGTATGAGTTCTTGGATAATAGGGACTATATTGGTATTTTTCTTAAATCAGACCATATTACCATAGCTTTGTGAGAGAATTTTATTTGACTCTTGTGGATGGTGAGGATAACTTAGGTGATAAATTTCTTTTTAGAAAAGTAAGGTGAATCCTAGTGAATATTTCTTGAAAGTGGATAATCAATCACTTCCAATACCCAAAAGAATAATGTACCTAATATCCTTACAATTCGATTACGAGTGAAGCTTGCAATCGGAATGTGATCACTCTTTCGGGCGATAACCATTGTTGGGTTTGGAATGGAAGGAACTTTTCCCATGAACTTCTTGGCAAGGACTTCTACATTTTAAACATAGTTGTGTTCTCTTGTATTTTTTCCACATACCACCGTCACAACATAACTTCCAAACGTTCACAATTGTTACCCACCAATTGTTTGGGTTTTATTATGTGTTTGTGTGATCTGATCTTGGAATGGATCTTTGATCACACTAAGGACAATATGAAAGCTAACACCTTCCCCTATAGTCATTTGATCGTGTGTTTGCTTTTGGAGAATGGAGTTCCTATATTTCCAAGTGAAGTTGAGGAAATTCCAAAATCTTCATTGACTTTTCGCTTATATTATAAGTCAATTGCTCAGTTTGGAACATATAATGACATGCTTGGTCCACCAGATGTAATTTATCCACAACCTCCTCGTCCTGCTCCCACATCACGAGCATCTAACTTATGCCCTCTAATTAAAAATTAGTTAGAATGCACCGTCTCTCAGATATCTACTCATCTGGTTCGAGTTTAATTCCATAATTTAGTTTGATGAACCCTTCCTTCTATGACGACACTCAACAAGAGTTTGATACGCATGCACAAAATGTTAGGGATTCCTTACAAAATCCAAATAGCGAGCTTATTTGTTTGTGTAACTTTGGGATGAAAAAAGTAATAAGAAGTGGTGTATATGTTATGGGTTTAGTTTAGATTTATTTGGATTTGGGTTAGTAATGATCATATTGATTACAAATCCTTGTAAACACTTAAAATTTATAAAATGATTGTCATATTTTAGCATTTCATATATCTTTGTGTGATATATTTTATCTTCCCATGTGTAGCTTAAATTTTTGATATTAGTCCTTTATTATCATGATTATATCTTGCCTAGACTAACATGTTGATTATTCGCTCACTATATGATTCATCTCTATTTGTTGGTTTGATTAGCATATTTCACTCTCTTAAACTACTTTGCGAACTTAATCCCATTATGTGCTTAGTTCTTTCATTTGTCACTTTTCGTAACAAAAATGGGGAGTCATTTATAGATAGGAGAGTAAACTAATCTCGGCATATTAGGTTGCTAAGATTTATTTATCTCTAGGTAATGTTTGTTGAGAGGAATTGTATAACTGAGGGAGAGTTATTTTAGATAGATATGACGTTCATGTTCACATGATTCATATTTCCCCGTCCTATATCTTCACTTTGGTACCACTATGAGTTTGTTAGTGTGTAGTAGGAAAGTTAAAACAAGAGCTCCTTGAATATGGATTGTGTCTCTTGTAGTCATTAGTTACTGGCAACAAATGTAATTTTCTATTTTTGTATTTTCTCTTTACCAGGCGAGTCGTAAAATGGTAGAATTTCCTTAATTTTCTTGTAATTGTTCCTTTTTATGTTTTGTCTCAGAATTTGACAAAGGGGTGGATTGTAAAGAGTATGTTATAATTGATGTTCTCTATGGAATATATTGTCCCAATTCCTTGACCAAAACATGTTTGAGTCTTCATATAAGAGTCCTCAAAAAGCTTCATCAACGAATCGAATTCACTCAATACCGAACATGAAGCATACCACTTAGGAAAAGATATAAGACTTAGCGGAATTAGATTCACCTTAGTTAATATGCATTGTTGATACCAAAATTAATCTGCTGACATGGACCAATCATATGAAGACACGTGGCTATCTACATGACAACAATAAACACTTCTGAGGAACCCACTCGTTTCGAGGAACAAGACTACGACGAGGAAGACTAGTTCCCCGAGGAACTCACAAGCTCCGAGGAACAATGCCTCTCCGAGGAACTCTTAAATACCGAGAAGCTTAGGCGGTCCGAGCAACTCATGGTGGTCAGAGCTGCACCTCGAAGCAGGATACCAACAGTTTAACTGCTCATTAAATGCTTATCATTTGGACGCGCACGCAAAGAGGGCATTAAATATATTACCCTTTCATATGTATATCATTTAATGTATTACCCTTTCACATTACAGCCTCAGGGCTATAAATATATTGTACAATCCTCATTGTAAAGGGGTCCCAGACCAGAATTTCTTGAGATAACTTGTAATCGAGAATTCCCAAACACTCAGCAATAAAGCAACAGTGGACGTAGGCCATTCTTATAAGGCTGAACAACTTTAAAAATTTTTGTCTCATTCATTTATCTGTGATTTAATTTTTTACATCAACAGATTGGCGCCGTCTGTGGGAAACGACTGATAATATCGTTTTTCATAAAAAAATAATCCATTACCAATGGAGGATATCCCTGAATCCAGCAATCGAAATGCTGGAACCCCTCCAAATCCATCTGCTCCACCAATTATTCCAGATCTGACTGGAATAATGGCAAATTTGGCTCAGGGCCAGACCATCATGCAAGAAACAATGCGACAACTCATCCAAACCCTCCATGGCGGTGCATCACCCCATTCCGGACCATGAAGCATTCAAAGAAATATCTGTGCACCTTCTTCGCGTACTAGGCGTACTAACTCACATCGCAATGAGTAATCTAATGATTTCTCTTATCAACCTGGGCGAACATCATCGGTGTGAGCCATGAATACTGAACAACGTGTCACTCTCTCCCCGGAAAGGACCAGCGCGTTGGAAAGATTAAGTAGGGTTTCTCCTTTCGACCGATTAGGCCCTGGGAGGAACAAAAGTCCTCTTAATGCAGCGTCGAGGAGCTTTCGATGACCATCAGATTTAAGGGAATGATCTGCCCAGTCGCGACCGGCTGCTCGTCAAGATAAATCCCAGAAAGTCACTTCAACACGATCAGTTGCTCGAACCAATAGGCCCGAGGAAGGAAATGATGCATGGAAAGGATCTATTCAGAGGCTGGAGGATAGATTAGGGGAAATGGCTAAGGCCAAGAATCCTCTACAATGAACCTTTGTTCGAGGAACACCTTTTGTCCAGGACATTATTGATTTTCCAACACCATCAAAGTTTAAAGCACCTGTTGTGACTCCCAAGTATGATGGAAAGACTGATCATGTCTTTCATATAGAACAATACCAAGCTGCAGCCGACATCTATGTTATCCCAGATGAGATGAGATGCAGAGCATTCTCGGGAACACTTATCGGATCTGCTCAAATATGGTATAATAGTCTTCCTCGGGGTAAGATTTCAACTTTTCTTCAACTGGCCGAGCTATTCATTGGGAATTTCTGCTTTGGAGCAAATCCAGTGAAACGAGTAGCTCATTTGTTAAGTGTTAGACAAAAAGCTGGTGAGAGTACCAGAGATTATATAACTCATTTTAATAATAAGAAACTCGAAGTCATTGATTATGAGGAGAAGACAGTGATTACCTCTTTGATGAGTGGACTACTGCCAAACAAGTTGTACTCCACTTTGGCCAAAGATCCACCTCGAACCATGTCGGATCTGATGGGAAAAGTGTCCAAGATTATGAATGCCGAAGAGGCCATATCTGCGAAGAAGAATATGGACGCCAAAGAAACCAATGTGGAAGGTGATAAAGTTAAGAAGAAGGAACATAAGAACAATGGTGGTGACAAACAATCCAAAAATAGGTCGTCATGGGAGGTCTTGAGGAAATTTGATAATTACACACCTTTGAAGGTAAATATCAACCACGTCCTAGAAGAAAATAAGAACAACGAGGAGTTAAACTGTCCAAAGAAAATGAAGGCAGACCCTGACACGAGGAATAGGGAAAAATATTGCGAATTCCACAAGGATCATGGCCATATGATCAAAAATTGCATAGCTCTTCAGAATGAGATTGAAACACTCATCTGACGAGGAAATCTAGCAAAGTATGTTGATTGGGGAGGCGAAAGAAGAAACAACGACCGAACTAGAGAGAGGTCTAGATCACCTCATCGAGCAGGGGAGAACAAGAAGAGAAACCATGAAGTTGATCTAGAGGATGACCCCGACCTTCCCAAGAAGCCAAGGCAGCCAGAACGAGAGGTATTTTTAATACGCTTTGGGTCATTTGATTGTAATGTTATTACAAAAGGGGATGCAGGAGGAGGAGACCTTATTGCAGAAACAAAAACTTACCTCGATGAGGCTCAAGCTTGCTCGTACATTCAGCGAATAAATCTAGCTGAGGAAGATCGCCCGAGAAAGGTGAACAAGGAGAAATTGGTTATCGGTTTTTCAAAAAATGACCTTGCAGGTGTTTTATATCCTCATGGTGACTCGCTGGTGATCAAAATGAGAATGAAGGAAGTCATGATTTCAAGAGTACTGGTCGATAATGGTAGCTCGGCAGACATCATGTTCTACTCGTGCTTTGATAGTTTAAATCTAAAGCTATCTCAACTGGAGCCTTACCACAGACCCCTCATTGGTTTTGCTGGCGAGAAAGTATTTCCACTTGGGATGATCAAGTTGGATATATTCATTGGTATGTGGCCTGCTTGTCAGACAGAAAGAATACATTTCTTCGTGATGGATTAGAATGTCCAATAATCGTACAATATCATCATGGGAAGAGTAGGATTGAAGAAGTTCGAGGATGTACCATCTACAGTGCATCAGTGCCTAAAATTTCTAACAAACTTTGGAGTAGGAGTTGTGAAAGGTGATCAAAAAGTAGCTCGGGAATGCTATTATTCATCCGCCGAGCAAGAAGAACTGGAAGAATAAAAGAAAAAGACTACTACCTATCAAGTGGATGAAGGTGCAGAAATTGAAATATTGGATCCTCGAGATGAGTCGCAACTCGTGAAGGGTCAAGTGGTGGAAGCTACTGAAAAAATCATTCTGGACGACGAGCACCCAGAGCGAACTACTCAAATAGGTTCGTCGTTGGAAGCCTCATTAAAATAGGAATTGATAATTTTCCTTAGAAGCAGAAGACAAACTTTTGCATGGAGTCATGAAGATATGCCTGGGATAGACCCAAACTTCTTATGTCACGAGCTCAATGTGAATAAGGAGATCAAGCCTGTGAAGCAGAGAAGAAGAGTGTTCAGTCCTGAGAAGAATCAAGCTATACAGGAGGAAGTCGAGAAGCTCCAGAAAGCTTGTTTCATTGAGGATGTTAAATATCCAGATTGGTTAGCTAATGTGGTAATGGTAAAGAAGAAGAAGAATAAGTGGAGGATGTGTGTGGACTTCACCGACCTCAACAAAGCATGCCCAAAGGATCATTTTTCATTGCCCCAAATTGATCAACTGGGGGATGCTACCTCGGGACACGAGTTGCTGAGCTTCATGGATGCTTATTCTGGCTATAATCAAATTAAAATGAAACCTGAAGACAGGGAAAGTACTTCTTTCATTACCCCTCGGGGAACTTATTGTTATAATGTTATGCCTTTTGGTTTGAAAAATGAAGGTGCGACATATCAGAGGCTGATGAATAAGGTCTTTACTGAACAAATCAGTGACAACATGGAAGTCTATGTTGACGATATGCTGACGAAAAGCAAGAAAGCTGCCGATCAGCTAGTTGACTTAAGTCAGACTTTTGATCAACTAGATAAATATCAAATGAAGCTGAACCCGACGAAATGCATCTTTGGAGTACGAGAAGGCATGTTTCTCGGGTACATTTTCAATCAACGAGGCATTGAAGCAAATCCTGAAAAGATCAAAGCTCTATTAGGGTTGCGATCTCCAACGACGAAGAAGGAAGTACAAAGTCTCACGGGACGAGTAGCGGCACTCAACAGATTTGTGTCACGAGCAACTGATAGATGTCTCCCATTCTTCAAGACACTCAGAAAGACTTTTGAGTGGAATGAAGAATACAAGAAGGCTTTTCAAGATTTGAAGAGATACTTGGGAACACCTCCACTATTGTCCAGGCCAGTGATGGGAGAAAAATTATACTTGTACCTTGTAGTGTCCGAGAATGTAGTTAGCTCGGCGTTGATCAGAGTGGAGAATGGAGTACAAAAGCCAATTTACTACATAAGTAAGGCCTTCTGAGGAGCAGAGATTAGATATCCAAGGCTGGAGACATTGGCACTGGCGCTGATTGAGGCGAGTAGGAGAATGAGGCCATATTTCCAGGCTCATACCATAGTAGTATATACTGATATGCCATTGAGACAAGCCCTGTATAAGCCAAAAAAATCAGGAAGATTGATGTACTGGTCAATAGAGCTCGGTGAATATAATATAGTCTATGAACCCAGACCATCGCTTAAAGGGCAGGCTGTAGTAGATTTTATAGCGGAGTTCACCTATCCTGATAGCTCCGAGAAACAAAAGTTACTCGCTGATCAACCTGTGGATGCTACAGGATCAATAAACACAAGCTCAGACCAATTTTGATTGGTAAAAGGGCGTGTGGATGTTACAGGATGTGACGCAGAGATAGTTGTGAGGACTCCGGACGAGAAACAAAAGTTACTCGATGATCAACCTGTGGATGTTACAGGATCAACAAACACTAGCTCAGACCAACTCCGATTGGTAAAAGGGTAAGTGGATGTTATAAGATCATTGACTTCGGGCTCAGACCAACTCCGGTTGGTAAAAGGGCAAGAAGAAATGATCGACAAAGATCAAGAAAAATCCGAGGAGGAAAGGAAGGAACAAATATTTCACCGAGGAACTCTAAATGATCAGAAATTTGAAGACGAGTTACCTATATGGAGACTATATGTAGATGGCTCATCTTGCACTACAGGATGCGGCGCGAGGATAGTTTTGAGCACTCCGGATGAGGTTGATATGGAATACGCCTTGCGTTTCCAATTCAAAGCTTCCAATAATGAGGCTGAATATGAGGCCATGATTGCAGGACTTGGTTTAGCAAAAATTATGGAAGCGCAACAGGTCATTGTTTTCAGTGATTCTCAATTGATCATAAACCAAATGATTGGAGTATATGCAGTTAGAGGAGAATTAATGATCAGATATCATGCAAAGGTAAAGAAGTTGGTGTCAGAATTTTCCGCTATTCAGCTGGTCAGAATACCAAGAATGGAGAATACGAGAGTAGATGCCCTAGCTCGACTAGCAGCATCTACTCGCACCGAGCTACGACGAACAATCCCAATTGAAGTGTTAGCTGGTCGGAGCATAGATTAAGATTTGACGATAAACTTTATCACCCTTGATTTAGGAACATCTTGGATGGATTCCATCAGGGCGTATATCGAGAAGGGAGAATTGCCAATTGACAAGCTCGCTGCCAAAAAATTGAAGTTTAAAGCTGCTCGGTATGTATTAACTAATAGTGTTTTATATAAACGAGAAATTATGGCAGGTTTGCAGAGATGTGTACACCCCTCTGAGGAGAAAGAATTAATTGAAGAGATCCACGAAGGGTCTTGTGGAGCACATGTAGCAGGTCGGACGCTTTTATAAAGGGTAATAACGCAAGGATACTACTGGCCGGCGATGAGGGCTGATTGTATAGCCTACGCCAAGAAGTGTGACAAGTGCCAGCGCTTTTCCTCCATCCGAAGAACTCCACAAGCATTGTTTACACCCATAACTTCCCCTTGGCCATTTTCCATGTGGGGAATTGACTTGGTTGGGCCACTGCCAACGACCCGAGGAAGGTTCAAGTACCTCGTCATCGCAGTGGATTATTTTACTAAA
Organism: Sambucus nigra; assembly: GCA_949130495.1. Classification (NCBI taxonomy): domain Eukaryota; kingdom Viridiplantae; phylum Streptophyta; class Magnoliopsida; order Dipsacales; family Adoxaceae; genus Sambucus; species Sambucus nigra. The sequence goes on along the minus strand of OX422222.1, from coordinate 347,141,484 downwards.
TGGGTAGAAGCTGAGCCACTCATTGACATGACGTACGAGAAGGTGTACCAATTTGTTTGGAAGAACATCATTTGTCGATATGGTCTACCTCATGCCTTCATCACAGACCATGGAACACAATTTGATAACGAGGAGTTTACCGCCTATTATCATCAATCAAATATTTTGAAGGCCCACTCAGCTCCAGGCCATCCTCAGAACAATGGACAAACTGAAGTGACAAACAGGATGCTGCTAAATGGCTTGAAAAAAAGATTAGATGATGCAAAAGCAAACTGGATCAACGAGTTACAATCAGTACTTTGGGCTTACCGAACTACTCCCCGAGTAGCAACTGGAGAATCACCATACATGCTGGCGTTTGGAAGTGAAGTTGTTATACCTACCGAGTTGGGCCTCCCAACACACAGGGTACTAAATTTTAATTCCCCTGTCAGCGACTTAATGAGAAGACTGGATTTAGACATGCTCGAGGAAGTTAGAGAAGAAGCATCCATTAGAAATGCTGCTTACCAGCAGCGAACAACTTTGTTCTACAACAAAAGGGTGAAGAGGTGCGACTTGAAAGAAGGAGACTATGTGCTGAAGAAAGTAATTCAAAACAACAATAAGATGGAAGCAAACTGGCATGGACCATACCGAGTTACAGAAGTTGTTCGACCAGGAACTTGTCGAATAGCAACTCTAGAGGGGGAGGAGTTCAAGAATGCATGGAACATAGAGCACCTACGCAAGTATTATCAGTGATGTATATGTAACACAGTTCCATCAGTATGAATAAAAAGAAGATATTCTGCTAAAGTCTCTCCTTTTATTGAGAATTTTTCGGGGAATACAAGTGCTACACACTACTCGGCAAAACTCAGACTACTCAGCAGCAAAATATTCCTAAAAATGCCAACCTCGGTTGGTTAGGAAACAAAATATTCCTAAAAATGCCAACCTCGGTTGGTTAGGAAACGAAATATTTCTAAAAATGCCAACCTGTTTGGCTAGGAAACGAAATATTCCTAAAAATGCCAACCTGTTTGGCTAGGAAATGAAATATTCCTAAAAATGCCAACCTGTTTGGCTAGGAAACAAAATATTCTCGCAAATGACAACTTATGTTGGTCGGGAGGTAAGATTATTCAAGAAAGAGCAAAAGTTGCTAACTATGGTTGGTCGGGGTTAAAAACCCACCAACTGTAGTTAATCGACAAAGAAAATTTACCGACCTTGGTTGGTCGGAAACATTTAAGATAAAAGTCTACTAACTATGGCTGGTCGGAGATAAAAACCCACCATCTGTAGTTAGTCGACAAGAAAAATTTACCGATCCTTATTGGTCGGAAACATTTTATAAGTAAAATTATTTCAAAAAGACTAACTATAGCTGGTCGGGGATAAAAACCCATTAACTGTAGTTGGTCGACATGGAGAGTCTAACAACCTTGGTTGGTTGGAAACATTTTAAACAACATTTTTATACTCATTACTTTATTATTAAGTGATCGAGCAACAATATTGATACTTATAATTTTTTTTAATTGTTAATGAGTTGGTTGACAAACAATACAATATTGTTATCTTTTTAACAGATATGCATAAATATAAAGCGTTTGATAATTACAAGACAGTAACAATCAAGATTTGCAAACAAAAATGAAAGTCTTTCATTGAATTCAAAATAAATTACATTGATAATGAAATTACAGTTACATTGACTTGTATACTAACTATTACATCAAAAAATCATATTCTACTAGTCTCTTCCCCTCTGCTTTTGACACAAGTTCCTCGCCAGCAGGCGGATCATTTAAAGACAGAGGGGAATTGATGAAGTTGAGGTCCTTCAACATCCTGACATTCATCACTGATGGGCGATCTAAAAGATGCTCGGGACGAGATACCTCGATTTGAGAATATAAATTGTAGTCATCGAGATACTTTGAAATTAAGCTCCGAGGAATGGCCCGAGCCGGGATCCAATCCATCTCCAAATTGTATGGTGGCACAAGCAAGTCGAGCAACCCGGGATCATGGTAGTCCCACAGATAATGACCATGTTCGAGCTTCAGTATACCTAAGGCATTCAGTCAGCCTTGCTTGTAGCCCTCATTGTTGGCATTCTAGATACGATCGTCCAAGTGGAATAGTACTTTGTTGTATCCAGCCATCCAGAACTCCCTGGGCTGTTTATGGAATTGGTATGTTAGCCTTTCTAACTGCTCGTGGAGATTCTTGATGAAAAGTTCCTTATTCTCCAAGATTGACTTCTGCGCAGAGAGTTGTTTTTCCAGGTCCCTAATCTTCTTTGACATATCAGACAAAGCCTGGTTCTTCGCCATTAATTGGAAAGCCTGTTCTCTAACACAGCCCGAGCTGCTCTTGCTCGTCCCCGAGGAGATCTTGCTCGACCATGAGAAGATGTAGAGGTTTTCGAACTCTTCAAAGTCTCTAACTCGTCCCTCAACTTGTCATTCTCAACCACTAAGAATGAGAATCCCTCGTCGGTCATTGGGATCAAGGCACTGGAAGTGGAGGCTGCAGACTTCAATTGTGATAGCTCTTTTTGCAAGTTATTGTTCTCTTGCTCCAGCAACTTGGCAATCTGTCTGCATTCCTCTACCTCGCACTTCAAAGTTCTATCCCTCAGATCATACCCAGTAAAAAGCTTCTCGTAGCCCTTGTCAGCCATGATCAGCTTGTACTTCTTTTCGTACCCCTCATGCAACAAGGCAGTTAATTCCTTGTATTGATTATAAAGGTCTTCGAGGGTACACTGGAGATCCTCAATCATGTCATAGTAAACCACATTATTGGCCACTGCTCGATCAAGTAGACACTTAAGGTACTGATATGCTTCAACTGCTTGTTCTGAAGCATCATGACCAAGGATGTATGTAACTTGTGCAGCACTCAAGTTTGTGTGACCATCCTTAAAGTACTCATTACATTGTTGTAGCAACTTTGTGTTATGAGCAGATAGTAATTCCATCCTGGCCAAAAACTAGCAGAGAAAGAAGAGCAATCATCAATAAGAAGAATAAGCAGAGTATGAATGAAAGATAGACAACAGTATGCAAAAAGTTCAAATTTTATTAGATCATATTTCAGAGTTACATCTTCTGAGTTAAATTTGAAAAAGAGAAACAAAATAAAGAGAAACCCGAACAATACTAAACATTTTCCTTATCTCCCAAAACCTTCTCAGGAGGCTGGGATGAAGAGGTAGGTTGCTCGGAGGGAAGATATAGCTGCTCAGGGAGAATAGGCAGTTGCTCGGAGGAAGAAATGATTTGTTAATTTTCCCCATCAGCAGGCTGTATGGCTAGGGCATAATCTCCCATCACCATCGAAGATTCTTCAGAGGTAGCTTCGTCCTCTTCTAATTCTTTTGGAGTTGGAGGGGGACCAGGGATATATCTCTGGAAGAGCTCGGAAGACTCGTCGACCTTCATCTCCTGAAGGGAGGCAACCCATCCATCCCTAAAATATTTAAGACCGCCATAGTGCACTTACGACACCATGGTGGACAACCCCATGTTCCACCCCTTGTCCCAGCCAGAGCTGAAGGACTTCACAACAGCTTTTCACTTCATCTTCTCTGAGGAAATTTTCTCAGACAGCAGGTTCTCAGCAGCCTTCAATTTATTTTCTGCTTCCTCCTTTTGTCGACCTACTTCTTGAAGATGGCTCAACCTTTCCTCAGCAACCCTAAGCTTATCTTCAAGCTCTCCAGCAGTTTTAAGCTTCTCTGCGAGCTCTTTATTTTCCTTCTCCAAGGCATTATTTTTCTTCTCCAACTCTTTGGAAGCCTCAGCACCTCGAGCTTTATCCTGCTCAGTGGAGGCAAGCTTCTTCTTCCAAACAGCTTTTTCATCAGCATATTTCTGATGAGAATCTGCCAGAGACTTGGTAGCTTCTTCCAGAGCTCCCTCAATGCTGGACGAGGAGCAAGAAGCCTTAATCGCTTCATCCTTCTTCAGGATTATATTGAAGCAGCTCGTCAACTGTGAACAGAAAAAGAAAGCAAGTTAGAAACAGAAATGACAAAGGAAATATGAAAAATTCAAAGTAAATAGACTTATAGAAGAAAGATGACGAGCAGCTAGTGAGGTGACCATGTCCCGAGTAAGGTTCTCTTCAGTACCTTGTACCTCAAGAATGATTGAGGACTTTACCGAGCTTATTGCAGAGCTCGGGGGAACAAAAGTTGGAGCCCCAGTTCCAGCAACTGGGGGTTGAGCAATGGTATCAACCAAATTGATCGAGGAGCTCTTCTTCAGCCTCCTCAGGGGAACAGGTACCGATTCAACAAAGGAAGAACCCTTGGTCGGTGATATCACAATCACCTCTCAAGGAGCAGCAGACCTGCTCGGAGCCACTGTGGGCTTCTCGATAACTTTGACAAGAATATTTGAAGGAACTGCATCAGTCTTCTTCGTCCCCTCCCTTGGGACATCAATCCTACTCCTTTTTACCCCAGAATCGGAGGCAGTTTTCTCAAACAAGGCAGGAGGTCTTATTTCTTCATCCTTTCACTTAAAGGAATATGGGATTCAGGCGATGAGCTTGTGGAAGCTGGTACTGTCTCTGATTCACTTATCACTGGACGAGCAGTGAAGGAAGTGGTGTAGCTCTTGTACTGGAGCAGATACGAGGCCGACCTAATGTTCTCGTCGGCAACACTCTGATGCAGACTCCAGATAAGTTTCAGATGTCTTACATTAACATCTGCTTCCTTTGGGCACTTTCTTTGGTTATCAACTGCAAATAGATAAACATTGTTATCAGTGGCACATTTTATCAAACACAAAAGAAACATGATTTCAAAATAAAATAAAATAAAAATAACCTATCCCATTGCCATAAGGAGGGCATATAGGACCTTGATAAACCTCATCTCCAGCTAATGGAGGGTGTTGCCAATTTTTTATGACAACCCCATGTTCAAAATAATCCCTATTAGCATCAGGGAGATTGACTACTAAGGCTCTATTTAAAAATCTAGTTTTTAAATAAAAAATATTATCATTAACTGCCCATCTATAGCAGTACATGATTTCTGGAATTCCTATGCGAGTTCCATGGACTTGATTTAATTTATGCACCCCATTAACTATTCTCCATGTGTTGGGGGCTATTCTCGCAGGAACGACGTCAAAATAATAATAGAATTTTAGACACAAGGGATTTGGTGAAAAAGAAAATCCACACTCAGCAATAAAAAGGCTGGGGAACCAATGTCCCTCAGCCAAATTGAAATAATTAGAAGGCTCAGAAAGCTCTTCCAAGACAACCCAAGAGGGAATGGAAAAATCAGAGCGAAACTTTTCAAGAGACTCAATAGAGTAAACCATGATGATGAATAAAATAAATGAAGAAGAAAGAAGAAGAAGATCTTACAGAAAAAGAGTAGAGTTGTTGACAACGAACGACGGAAAAGATGGACGCACAAAAGAGTAGGAAGAGACGACGTAAAACTCGAAGATAAAAATTTGAAAGGTAGAAGACGATGGGAGCGTCTGTGTAGTTTAAATACCTTGCTTTGGGAAATGGTGAAGTAATGATTATTAAAAAGGATGATTGCGTTACCGGCGGCTTAAAAGATGAAAATTAGCGCGGGAATCAAAGCGGACAACAGCGGCTAAAAAGAGGAAAAGTGGCACGAGAATCGAAGCTGACAACAGTGACTAAGAAGACGAAAAGTAACGCGGGAATCGAAGCACGAAAAAATTCCAAAAAAGCATGATTCTACGAATTGGGAAGGAGAAATAAATACAAGGGAAACGCTCCTAAAAATCAGGAAGACTATTTAAAGCTACCATAATCCGAGAAAGAATGTTCCATACTCCTCAAATTTTGAACTATGAAACATTGGGGGCTTCTGTTGATACCAAAATTAATCTGCTGACATGAACCAATCATATGAAGACACGTGGCTATCTACATAGCAACAACAAACACTTCTGAGGAACCCACTCGCTCCGAGGAACAAGACTACAACGAGGAAGACTAGTTCCCCGAGGAAATCACAAGCTCCGAGGAACAATGCCTCTCCGAGGAACTCTTAAATACCGAGAAGCTTAGGCGGTCCGAGCAACTCATGGTGGTCCGAGCTGCACCTCGAAGCAGGATACCAATAGTTTAACTGCTCATTAAATGCTTATCATTTGGACGCGCACGCAAAGAGGGCATTAAATGTATTACCCTTTCATATTACAGCCTCAGGGCTATAAATACATTGTACAATCCTCATTGTAAAGGGGTCCCAGACCGGAATTTCTTGAGATAACTTGTAATCGAGAATTCCCAAACACTCAGCAATAAAGCAATAGTGGACGTAGGCCATTCTTATAAGGCTGAACCACTTTAAAATTCTTTATCTCATTATCTGTGATTGAATTATTAGAGTGATCTAATTTTTTACATCAACATGCATTATAAACTGAAAAGGAACATTTTAATTAATCTTGGTTTATAATTTTGTCAAATACACATGCAAATGTACTTTACATATAGAAACTCTATTTTATAAAGAATTTCATTTCTTTGTGTATTTCAATTATGTATGTTCATGCAAAAAATAGACATACATGGAATTTGCCATAAAACGTATTTTTAAAAATCTTCTAAATGCAAACTAGATAAAATTTGGACACATGTGTGTCCTGCTTTGCTCCAGCTTTGCCTCGTTACAGCGAAACTTATCGCTGCCACATTTTGTTCACATTTAAAAATCTTTGAATAAAGGCAAGACTTTCTCCTTCACAGTTTCACCACATCAATGGTCTCCTTGCTACAACGACACTATCTCGTTAGCCAATTGTGTCCCCACGCAAAAAATCTAATTAAGTGTGCAACCTGAATCGCCACAGATTCAACGCAACGATGCATTTGCTCGTTACAATGACCTTACGGTGAAATGCGTCTGACAGACTTTGAAATTCAGTTTTTCACAAGATCTTCTCGTGTGTCAACGATAACGTTTTGTGTGACTTAGAACCTTATGTGACTATTTGACACCTTGGGACCATGACACCTTGAATTTTGACATTTAAATATTTTCAAAATCAAAAGGCTCTACGTTAAGGTGTTGTCTTCTCTTTCAAATCAAGAGTGAGATCTTTCAAAAATATTGTTGTTTATCAATACATTTGATATATTTGAGAGAACATTTTTTTACTTCTCTACTTTGAGTTCTTACAAGAAATTGATTCTAACAAAGTTCTATTTACTCATCTTGCATTCAAATCCAATCTTCATTGATGAATAAATATGTTCTCTTCCTTGTCTTGGAAAAACTCATTTTTGAGATTTAAAGCACCACATCCTTTGCAAACAGCCCAACACACTTTAATATTGCCTCAAAAAATCCTAGGCTAGAATTTTAGTAGCTTGAAGGTTCCGTCCCGGAATAAAGTTCTTCTTCATACTTTAAACGAATAAAGTTGCTTCTACTTTGAAGAATATTGATTATCCAGAGGATTTTAAGACATTAGTTGCGGACCAAAACCAATCACGGTTATGCAGGGGTGTTGGCGCTTGTTACGGAGAATATGGTGGGAAAGAGTGTTTAGTCAGTTGTAGTGTCATAAGGTTTTAAGTCTATTTATTCTAGTTGTAAAACTTTAACATAGTACATTTGTCATTATTATCGGCCCAAAAAATTTCTCTTTAGTGGGATTTTTCCTCATACATCTAGCCTTGTTCTTAGTTTACTCTTTCTGCATCTTTTAGAATCTTTGTTTTAATTAAGAAGATAAAACTTGAGATATTCTAAAATTTAGAAAAATACTTTGACATATAGACTTTTGGATTGTTAAACCCTTTTGTAATAATAAATTAACAATCCTTTTTCTTGAATTCGGTGAATTAATTTTAATTTGGGTTACTATCGGTGAGAGGCACACTCTCAGAACATAGTCCCACCAATATGTGTTTTTCAATTAAAGGATATGGTAAAGGATAATAGGGTTCCCAGTGATTAAATAAGGTAAATAAAGGCATTCATGTTCAATACTTTTGGTCAACTTTTCTTGATAACTTACAAAAATAGTGTCTTATTTTCCTTTCCCCATTGATTGACATGGGGAAATTGGAGTGATGTGATAGGGGATTGATTAGGTCTAAATTCTTCGTATTTATCCCCGTAATTTAGGCATTTTTATTATCATGTGTGATGTAATTAGGATGGACTTATCCCATATCATTGCTGCTGACCTTTTCCAGTAAGTACATTGTGTTTCGTGTATTTCTCTTGAATTTACAGGTATTTCGTGCAAGCGAACGAGAGAGAAACTGAAATAAAGATCGAAGAGTAAATAAGGAAAGCCAAGGGGTAATTTAATAATTTTATAGCTGTAATTTGGATGAGGAGTCAACTGAAAATTTGAAGACCTTGAATTTATAAGAACATAAGAAAAAATGGCACCTCAATCCGAGTTACGGTGAAGAAGTTATGCCCATTTGAAGATGAAGAATCAAAAAGGCAAAACTAAGGAATGCTGAAAGTCGAACCGGTTCGATTTTTGTAGAACCGGTTCGATCGGATGGAAAAACAGAACTGGTTCACCCACTAAAGAAGCAAAAACATAACCGGTTTAGTTTGACATAATTTTGGAATTAATTTCGTAAAATAAGAGTTGTACAAGGTGGAAATACTTAGAAAAACGTGCTAGTTTTATTCTAGATTCATGGGAGACATATGATAGTTAGTTTTGACATAGTTTTGAGAGGATCTTGAAGGCAAGAACCCTAAGAGTAATAATCTTCAATAATTGTTCATCTTCTACATTTTTTCAAGGACTTTTCATCAATACAAGTATAGTTTACTCATCAATACAAGTATAATTGACTCTTTCCTTGCCAAAAGTATTTTTTGCATTTTTCATTACACTTTTCACGTAAGAATGATTTCATGCATCGTAGAGAGCATGTTGAGTTGTAGTTAAACCATGTTCGGCTATGTTTTTAGAGGGTTGGGGTACATGAACCCAACCTAGGTATAATGAAGGGATTTAAAAGCAAATAAAATATAATTAACAATTCAAAGGTTTGAACTTTCTCAAAATAAAGGTTATAGGTCCTTTAATTCCACTTGCCCTAGGTAACCGGAATGTTTAATGGTGCAATTGGCATTTTGATAGTATATCATTCTCGTTAAATACAATTTTTGATTTAATATTGTGAGGAGTAAAATCCTCATATCTCAAATGATTAGAGAGTATTTTATGTTTATTTGATTTGAGAAATAGGTTTTTGAAGTTTTTATTTTTTATGTAATTACCGACGGTCCGGGGAAGTGTACCCTAAATCCATTTTCTCACATTTGATTTAAAATCACTTAGTTATTATTGCATGCTTAGTTAATTCACTAGTTTAATCAGTCTTCTTTATTTGATTAAAAGATTCAAATCAATCATCTTTTCTTCTTTTCTAGAGTCGATTTTGAGGTTAATAATCTTCCCTATTCGTCATCACGTTCTACGTCCTATTCCTTGTGTTGGATACCCGACTTGCTCGGATTATTACTTTATCGACCGTCTTACATTTGAGACAATATAAGCACGCGTTATAGACACTTTTAAAGTCGCATCATGGATCATGGGCCATTTCTATATACTAGATTATGAATCGTGTCAATAATACACGTATGGGGGGACAACCACATTCGTTCGGTATGATCAATGGGTGTTCATGAATCATGTAAGGAAAATTAATTATATATCATAATTTATTTTTCTCGACATTAAAGTAATCTTAGTTAATAAATTAAAATTTAATCATTTATTGTATTGGTTTGTTTGAATACCTATGATGCTTGCACCCAATGATAGTTGAGAATAAGCGAATGCCGATTCATACCCCTGCAATCTAGCACGGGTCAAGATTATAGTCATGAATTTAAAAGTTAATAAAAATACTTATTGATATTTATGATAACAATATTGATTGATAATATATGTCTTACAAATTATTTCTTCCAACTATATATGAGATTTTAGGATCAATTAACATTCATGAATCAACTTTAAGAGCACCTCTATAATGTTAACAAGAGATCATTACAAAGGTATCCAACCAAGTAAGATATCAAGGATATTCTACTTTAAAATTACCAAACACGAAACCAAAGATACAAAGTCAAAGTTCATATTTAAGAAAATAAACTCAGTCAAACAAGCAACTTAAAAGATCATAAATCAATTCAGCTAACTCATTCATAAATTCATATCTTAATCAAGGAAAATCTTTCAAAGTTCATACCAAAGCAATAAAAAAACTCACCTACTATTCTCCATAAACTTCAAAGGCAATTACTCATGCTCTACTACTATTTCAAGATCATATACTCAAGTCTTATGGAAATCCAAGTTTAATCAAACTCATATTCAAGAATAATGCAGGTACGTCCTATAGATATCTAGTGATCAAATCTTTAACTAACTCATAAAGAGATTTAAGTGATTTTCGAATTGATATAACAATTGTACAAACTAAAATTCTCAAATTGTTTTCTTAAATAACACACACACTCACCCAAAATCAACCCTCACCAGTTAAAAATCTTTTTTCTTTTAAAAGAATAAGTTTTAGTCAACTAAAAGAGATTTTGATCAACTAAAAGTGCATCACTTTTACAAAATGTGAACAAAATACCCTACGAGTTCTAGTCAAGTAAAAATAGTTTTAGTCAACTAAAAGTGTTTTTATCACCCTCCAACAGTATTCGTTAAAATTAGAATTTACCAAAATATCCTCTAATGGCTAGTTTTATTCAGGGTTTTATAAATAAACCTTAAAACATCAAAATAATTTAACATTCGGGATTCAAAAATGCAAAAATCCCTCACAACAACTAAACCTAAAGTTCATCGACCAAAATAAACATGATTCAAATCCAAAAACCCATTTGATCCAACATTTAAAATGCAAATATCATTTAAGCCAAGAATCAAACCTAAAATTATACTAAATCCAATTTATTGTGGTTACAAGAAGTACTACCATTTTAGAGAGAGAGTTCCACCCATTTAAAACCAAAAGTCATATTTCAAATAAAGAGAACCATTTCAAACCAGGAAGAAATCAATTTCATATTCTCTCACATGAATAAAAATGCCCAATCACAACATCAAAGGTTCAACACAAAAAGGATTGATGTCATGTATTTGGAAGATCTCATTCATGGAAACACTAAGAGTTACAATAACCAAGCTTTAAGAGAGATAAAGAAAATGAGGAAGGGAAAAATAAAAGAGGAGCTTGAAAAATCCTTTTGCACATTATCAAGCCTAAACATCAAATATTCTAACCTCAAAAATATTCCAATTAAGAAGATTTTGATAAATCCAAAGATAAATAAGATTGTATTGTACATTATTACATCAACTTACTCATTAAGGAGATCAATTATTAAAAAATTGTTGAAGCTATAATAAAAATCAATTCAAAATTGTAATCGATCAATGGTGATTGATGAAGTCTGAGTCAATGGAAATCCTTTGAAATCTATGGTCTATGGAGACCTGATAAAGTCATGAAGTCTATTATATATTTCACGACCAGTAGTTTTGTTTTTACAGGGAGCTAAGAAGTGAAAAATCCTTATGCTTGCTCATATTCAATTAGGCAAGGAAGGAAGGTAGTCTTTCTTGTATGGTTTTGGTTTTTATTTAGAGAAATAAAAAATAATAGAGCTTCCACGAGTAGTATCTTGGGCATAGATATAGGCAATGTTAAACCATATAAAAAAATCCTCTATCTATTTATCCTCCCTTAATTTTGTTACATTTTACTTTATTTTAATATTATCCATATTCTTTGACTCTGAATGTCAATGTTTGTGACTGGAAGGCAATATACAAAAGGGAAATTATTTATAATAACTCGTATTTTTTATATTTATTTAATGTGTATTAATTGTGAGAATAAATTATGAAATTAAATTAATTATTACTCGAGTGAATTGGTAATAATAAAAAAGCGGATTTAGATGATGATAAAATTTGCATGTTACGTGATTTATTTGTACCTATGTTATAATTCATTAATTGGTGTGATTAATAAAGTATGTTGGACTATTTGCGGTTAGTCATAAAATAAATAAGTATGTGTGTTCTATTTTATAATGTGAGGTATTATCGCGAGTTATGAGGTACTACCGTTTGGAGCGGACTCTAGAGTGATCCGAAGGCCCGAATATGTGTTTTTATCGTTCTAAGTTGGACCCAGGGGGCAGGTATATCCTTAGGATATGTTTTGGACTATATTGGATAGTATTTTGAGCTCATTTAGAAGCTAACAATATGCCTAATATTGACCTGCGGATTTATGAATGAATTCAGAGAGTTAGACCTCATTAATCACCTTCCTCACATCAGAAAAATAAACACTAGCAACCCTAAACCTTTGGGAAAGCTTAGGGGGATTTTAGAAGAAGAAAAGGCAATAATCGTTGCACAATGATTCACTATTCAGACACTCATGCAACAAATCTCTTGTTTTATCACAAATAATTTGTAACTTGTTTATAATTCAAGTTAGAGAGTAAATCTGAGATTTAGAATGCATGCTTATGATTGTGATTTAATATCGTAATCGTGTTCTACTGATGAATTAATTGGGATTAGTGCTTAATTAATTCTAACTTGATATACTTAAGCTTCTTGAAGAGAAGCCTTAAAATGAATCATTTTGGACTATGAATCTATTATTAGAACTCATATTTAGGATTTAATTTCGTAGGTAAGTTGAATTCCCATGTTAATTTGATATTTGGATATGAAATCGTATGTGTATTAAAGTCCATTCAATGAAAAAGATAAACTAGGTTTAAATTTGGAATTTTGAAATAATAAACCCTTAATTGATTTATTTTGGACTCTAATCGATGTAGAATCTGTTAGAATCATGCATTCATGATTAGATTTGGTTATAGTAAATTTGGGAACTGTTGCTTGGAAGCTTTGTGATCAACAATGGTGTTTTGTAAAAACTTACATTTTAGTAAGAAGGTGTCGATCTATGCCTATCTCATTCAAATGAGATTGGTGACTCATTCGAACCATAAGGGGTATATTATTTGAATGACATTTAGGACTCATTCGAATGAGATCGGGCTGTGAGCGACGTTAGGGAAGTTAAGGATGGATTTTAGTTTCTTCTGGACATAATTGTTTTGGGCAATTATTATGCACTTTTAATATAGTTCACCACGATGATTAAACTAGAACGACTTAAGGAAAGACTTTTAGTTAGATTTGAGAATTATAAATCTTAACTTAGTATAATCCGGCATTGGGAATTATGATGATTTTGGGTATATGCATAAGTGAAGTGACATCCTATAGTTATAATCATATATTATGTGTTGTATATATATGTAATACTAGCTCGTGTGAACATACCATTACTCGTAGGGAATCCATCAGTTGAGGTTGGTTTAAAGGTTGTGATCATTTACTGCACATGGTTATTGATATAGGTAATTGTAGAGGTCATTATGTTTGATCATATATTCAGGATGGTCGCCACTTTAGGGAGAGAACATGGATAGACTTGATCCATCAAGTAGGTTTAGGTATGGGACCAGCTGATGGAGTTATTGCATGGTGAGATCCTTATTGTGACATATATATGTTTGTTTAAGTTTCTTAGGCGAGGGACTCTTACAAGTTTACCGATTGAAAAACGAGATGGTCCCCAAAGTTAATTGCATTCGTGTGATGTTAAAAAGAATTATTAAAAGATATATTTTAATCCTGTGATGGACATTTATTTAAAATGAACCATGTGTCACATTTATATGTTGTTATATGAGATCGATTGTATCATACTTTATAGGTGGCATTACGGGGAGATGTTTGGGTTTGTATTCTTTACACATATAGTATGTTGCATCCCACTTATATCTATTATATTATGCTCCTTTATTATATTAGTGATTGTTAATGTCTAAATTTTCTTTGCTGATATGGAATAATCTTAGCTCAATTAAATCGATAATTATAGCCACAGATACAGAAGTAAGCTAGAGAGGGATGAGAATTGGAGAGAAAGACACCAAGGTTTACGTGGTTCAGTACAATGAGATTCCTATATCCACGGTACAATGCCACTATATTTTAGGATTTGTTGCAATCCTCTTAAGAGCTCTCTAGGGTATAGAGAAAGTGTTTTCAATTTCCCTTAGCTGAGAGAGGTCAGGATCTATTTATAGTAGTTATAAGTTAAAAAGACGGAATACCTTTATACATTAGTTATTTACATCTTTACATGATAATTATCAACTAAATATTCTTCACGTGCATGTGCATTATGATTGTTGAGAGTCTCACGTGTGTCTGTACACATTATTGACTGTTCACATTCTTAGGGGTGGTCATCTAGTTAGCAGACCAATGAGATAATTGAGCCGGCCACATTTGTTTGTTATTTTTGGGTCCACTGAGTATGATGACGAGCGTCACCTTTTTATTGATTCACGAGGTCTTAATATTTTAGGCTACAATAGTGATAGATACTTTTAGTTTCACTTATGCCTTCGGTTAGGACATAGATTAGTATTTCACTTACGATGAGGGGTGTGGTATTTATTGCATGTGAGTGTCGACTAAAAGGCATGTTTATTGTAAATGATTCACATGATTATTTATGTTGATATTGAAGATATTTCTTGCAACTTTAGGGCGATGACCCAAATCATAAAACTCTTTTTCAGGCATTTATAGACAGGATCTGTAGGGTTGAGGAAATTCAAACTTGCATCTCTATTTTTTCTCCACTTTTAAATTCTAGTTGATTCTTAACATAGGTAGCTATTTATTTTCGTAATTCAGTTTAATGACTTTCATTTCAAAGATTCTATGGACCTTGAGCCCGAGTTGTATTTTATTCTGTTTGTTTATTTTAAAGTTTGATATTATTTTAATATTTATTATTTGGATAATTGGGTATATATTCTAATTTTTTATTTATCATTTTGTTATCGCATGTTGTGGATGGATTTAAATTTACTTCAAGTTATTTTTATTTTGTATTTTGATACTGAGAATGATATAACTTGTTTAATGCACCCTATATTAGGCATATTGGAATGGCCAACCGGTACGTGAAAAATAGGGGGTCGTTATATTATTTTATCAACCACCTAACAAAATGTTTTAACAAAGTTAAAAATAATATAAAATGATTTATGAAGAAAGAAATTTAAATTTGAAAAAAGTAAAATAAATTTCGTGATCGTAATTCACCTCTCTTTAGGACAAATTTCAGACCAATAATTTGTATCATAGCCAAGCTCATATACTCTTTTGAAAAAAATTATATTTTGCGATTATAGATCAAATCCAAAATAGGGGATTTTTTAAAACTATTTTGGTAGACACCCCATTCTAGCACCCCCTAACCTCTCCTAGGTCCCTAACACCTCCCCTCATCACTACAAACCTAAGTATTACCCCAGGTACTGACCTAAAGGCCATCGGGAACACCCAGGCTCCATTTGATCAAAAGTCAAACTCTTCATCTCGATCGAAACTGAATGAATCTTCAAAGGTCACTGAAACCCCTTTCCAACGGTCCGCCTCGTGCGCGATTCTGACTAAAGGTGCGGACGAACGATCCATTTTCCCCTGAAACTTGATCAGGAGGTCACCAGATGCTCCTAGGCTCCATTTAATGAAATTCAACTATTTAGCTCGATCGACACTGAATGAATCTTCAAAGGGCACTGAAACCCCTTTACAACGGTCCTCCCCATGCACAATTATGACTTACAGTGAGGACGAACGATCCATTTTACTCTGAAAGGTCACTAAACGCTTCCAGGCCACAGTTGACCAAATTTAACTCCTAAAACTAGGTCAAACTCTTTGGAATGTCGAATTACATCTCCTAACCTTTCCAACGGTCGGACCCGTGCACGATTCTGACTTACCATGCGGACGAACGATTCGTTTGCGTCCGACGATTCCCCATCCAAAGAACTGACGAGCGCTGCCGAGCCATATTTGACCCAAAGTCAACTCCTAAACTCGGGAGCAGCCTAAATACTTTCTAAGGTATCTGAACTACCTTTCCAATGGTTTAACCTGTGCACGATTCGGATCAACGGTTAGCATCTTACGACCGATATTCCAAAGGAACCTGAAAGAGACTGCCACATGGCAGGTTCCTAACCCTGCCTTTCAGTAGTGTGCCCAAACACACCTGTCGATTGGCAAGACTAGGGCTATGCCGATCAGTAATTCCCTAGGCCTATAAAAAGGAGGGCCTAACCCCCTTCAAAAAGAAATCGAAGATCTGAAATCCACCACTCTCAGCAAACTCAGAAAACCTCTCTCGAAGTCAGCGTGATTTTCACATCCAAATCCTTTTCCAACCATCACTTTTCATCATCTTTTCCATCAAACTTGGTGAATTAACTACCCTTCATCATCATTCAAGTGCAAGGGCTGCTCTCCAACATTCAAGACCAAGCTCAAGATCTTCAAGAAGGTCCAACTTTCTCAGCTCCTACTTTAAATTCTCCTAAATTTGTATCAATTTATTTTAATACTTAGCACTTTATTCTATCATCTCACATATCCTAATATACTTTGTATCTAGTATTATTGCACATCTCTTATTTTCGTATAAATAAAACCCAAAAAAAAACAAGAAAAAAGAGGGTTTGCTCATATATTCCAAATAAGAATTCTCACACTTTTCTCAGAACTAAAACACTTTTTTTACACACACACACACACATATATAAGAGAAGTCCCCGATTGGATTTATGGGATAAAACCCACCCCTCATTTTGCATACGAACTACTTGGACTTTGATGCCTCTATAGGCTATGTAGGCGTCTCGGAGTAAAACCTGAGACTCGAGTCCTATTCCAACCTTTCTCCCATTTTATATTTTTCTATATTCTTTAAACTTAGTTCTCTTAGATTCTATATATTCACATATACATATACTTGTTCCTAGTGGCGTATTATTCTGTATGCGTTATCGTTCCATCATAACGATCGACGTAAGGATAAGCGCAAAAATCCTATTTTCTAATAGTACTTTTAGGGATATTCCCATGGATGACTCACTTTATCTCTTCCATGATACAAGTCGATGATTCATATATCCACTACATATACACATGCACACTTTTCACGGGGAAATAAAGGAAACTAGCAATAACCCATGAGAGACCATAAGGGCGGAATGGGTGCCTAACACCTTCCCATTTCTTAACTTAGCCTTCGGACCCTTTTCGAATCATTTTTTTGGTTTTGTATGTATCAGTATGTCTTTGGATGCTATCCTTCGGGATGGCTCCCCCTTTTCTTTTGTCTATTTTGAGTAAAATAGACTGGCGACTCCATCTCTCTACATTTTTCACCTCATCACCGACACCGGCCAAAGCACTCCCAAGAGGGATGCGTGGGACCAAGATCCTCTCGACAAGAAGAAGACCCCCCATCTTCTTCGTCTCTCCTGTCATGAGGATCGGGGATGGCCACAGTGGCGATTCCACTGGGGACAATTATTTTGAGGGCTAGACTCTATTTACATGGGTGTTATATTTGCTTATATTTTCTTATTTTTCATGTTCCCCTTTACTGGTCGTGTGTACCTCATGCTTATGCTTCCCTTCATGCACTTGTAGAAGATTATCCATGTACACTTTGCACCACGTGCACCTAGGATCACATGTATCCGCATGTTGCACGCATCACTCATCCATACTTTGTATACCATTGGTACTTGTACTTTTCTCCCTATTTGGCAAGATAATGAAATATACTCTCATCATAAGATACTAATAAAAGAATCATGCATGATTCACACGACATCACTAAAGAGCATTGTGATTTACCAAATTTTGTTCAGTAACTGGAGGGGCACTTCGTGTTTGGCGCTGGTCCAGCGGGGCGCAGTTAACCTAAGCGATATGACTCTCACCTTCCATTGGCCAAGTACCTTCGACGTATATCAAACGATTCCCCCACATCGTATCGCTTGACCGAAGTCATGATGGGAGGTATATCGTAGGGAACTCGTTTACGTACGCTGAGTATATCAAATTCGCTCTCACACGTACCGTCCCCATGAGGTATATAGTGAGGTAATTCATCTACACTCAGGAATATCAAATGGCTTGTCCACACGTACTGATTGCCCTCAAAAGCAAGACGTATATCGTGGAAGTCACTCGAAAGGGGGGAACCCTTTTCGATTCACCCAACCAACTGCATACCCACATATAGGTGTCAAGCCTAGGACACACATGTTAGATTTTCGGTTTCGACCCGAAACTCTGTCAAAATTTCGAGTCAGCCTTCCACCCAAAAATTTTGCTCATTTGTAAAACGGGACCCTGCTCATGAGCCTGGTTACAAGTCCAACCATAACTTTGCATATGTTACACACCCAACTTTTCCAGGATCGGATCCCGTCCGGCATTTCATTTTGCATATAGGAGAATTTAATAAAAGTGAGAACATAATAATTATAATAATCATGCTGAGACCCTTCTCCCAGAAACATTTCTCCCTTCTTTATCAAAAATCCAAAAACATTTATCCCTTCTTTATCAAAAATCCAAAAATATTTTTCTTTTCTTTATCAAAAATCCAAAAATATTTTGTCCTTCAATCTCGAAAAGAAAAAAAATATCAAAAATATTTTCATTCTTTTTCTAAAAAATAAATCCCATTTTACGCCTTCTCAGGTCGATCGCACGCACTTGGCCTGGTTCCTTATTGGCTGCGGTATTCAGTCAAATCACCCTGGAGTTCTGTCCGTTCCCCTCCTACTTCTTCCAAGTTCGGAATCCATCCGCTTTCTATGGAGAAAACAATTCAAGTACCAGTTGTGCAGCCAAATCTAATGTCATTTTTAGCTCAGCTCGTGCCCAAGACTGACAACCTCCAAACTGAGGTTCGAGAGATGCAACGAAACCAGGTTACTGTTCCTCAAAAGCTCAAGGTCCTAGTCCCTCGTGCTATGGGTACACCCAAGCCTATATGGGTTCCTAAATAGTATCAGCACGCTCCACATGCCGCTCCTGTTAATGGGTCGCCGCCTGCCCAGCTGCCTATGCCAAACCTTGCCCAACTTGGGGCTAACTTGCCGATGATCATGGATCCGAAAGAAGAAGAATTGAACAAGGTCAAATAAGATCTCAATATGCTAACTAAGAAGTTCTACCAGGTTAAAATCTCTGGAAATTACATGGGCTACACCCACATGTCTCCTTATCCTAAGGCGAGGTTACCCGAGAAGTTCAAGATGCTAAATGTCAAGAAATTCGAAGGAAGTGGACCCCGATCATTCATCTTCGCAGTTATCACCGTTCTATGACTCTCCTAGGGGGTTCTGAAGAAGTGATGGTCCAATTATTTCAGCAAACTTTGAAGCGCCCTCAAATGGTTTTTGTCTCTTGAGGAAATCAATATCCTCGATTAAGTGAAGAAAACTCAAGCTAATATCACTCTATGGGGACTTTTCACATCTTCCCAGCTGAACAGAAAAGCTTTGATCAAGTTGTTCACTGGACCCATAGTTCCTCCTTCCACCACACCAAAAGAAGCGGTAAATTTAGCCGGATCCTTGACCCCTACCCGAATGCTATCCTTTTTTGAAGAAGAAATCCCCAGAATTGGTCCAAACCACAATCATGCACTCAACATCTTTGTCGAAGTCATGGGGAAGATCGTACCTCTCTCTCTTATCGACAATGGATCCGCCTTGAATGTTTTCCCACTAAGAACCTTCAAATTCTTAGGACTGAAGGAAAGTGATCTCGCTCCAACCTCCACTGCGATGCGTGCCTATGATAATACCCGTCGGGAGGTGATGGGATCCATAAAACTTGTAATAGGCCTGGCCTTATAAACCTTGTCGTTGAATTCCAAGTTATCAACATCCCAGCTTGTTTCAACCTGTTGCTCGAACGACCTTAGCTCCACAGTATCAAGGGTGTGTTTTCCTCACTCCATCAGATCTTGAAGTTCTTTGTCGACGAACGAGTCATCACCATTTTGGGCGATGATGATAATACCAAGGGTTCAAGTACTAGCAATCCAATCCTTGAGATACAGCACGGGTCAAATGATATGCTCCTATCAGGATTTAGAGTTGATCCACTTCTACTCCCGATAGGGGAAAATTTTAAAGAAAGGGTTTATCCAGAATACGACCCTCATGGAAACGTCAATATGATCCATATGTTCAGAAACATGCACTTTATGCCCAGACTGGGGCTAGGACAAAGACAACAAGGGATACTTGAGACCATTGAACTGAAGAAAGATTTACCTCCTTGTGGTTTGGGGTATCAACCATCAGAATAAGAGCTCAGAATAATCCGCCAATCTCGACCAAAGAGAAGACTAGGCTGCATTTAGACTATCCCAGGTGACTCCTTGACTGGACGATTCATCAAAGAGGGCGAGTACTTACCCTTTTGCGGCTTTCCAGAACCATGGTATGACCGTACAGACAAGAAGCTGGAGCCTGGAATGGAGATATTTTTCCAAGACAGCTACCCATGGGCCGAAAGTTCCTAACACCATGTACAACCGCTCATCAAAGATATCGAAGAGACTGAGGAAGGTGACTCCAAGGACCCATTCAACTTGCAGACACTGGGGCTGACACTCTGCATGATTCATTCAAGGACTACACCACTGGATCCATCCCACCTGATTAAAGCTGTTGATACACCTCTCCTCAACTGGCATGCTGCGCCAATTCTACCTGTTGAAATCCCACCTAACCCTAATGTTTACCCCGTTTCTTCTTTTATTGTCTATCCTTGCTCAAATGTAATCGAGACCTCCTTTGATGAGGTTCTTGATAATACAAATATAGCACCCTGCTGTGGACGGTATATTACATCACATGATTACATGCCGCGAACCTACCTCATATTAGCCGCGGCCCTACCTCATAAGGGTCGCAACCTCTCATCAAGGAGTGTGGTCATGATCAACGCATCGCGGACCCACACAGTCAAGGGCGCGGAACCTTAGTCTTGCCAGTACGGTGCTTAGGTTGTTTGCCTTACAAGTCGCATCCCTTACCATCCTAACTCCAGACTTTATGCGTCACGTGCTCATAGCGCGTGAGCATATCTCTTATAAATAGAGGTCTACACCTCAAAAAGAAGGGGATTCCAAACACACACCCGGAGCAGGTTCCACCGTACCAATTCTCTCTACATCCCACTATACAACTCGGGAGGTGTTCACCCACATCAAAGCTACCTCTCTGGCATACCGGAATCATCTATCATCATATTCAAATGGAGGAATAACAAATTATCTCATAAGTTATTATTATTTCGGGATGCACCTATGGAGGGATTGCGATCTCAGTTAGCTCACAAGTTCCCCTCACGATGTGCAACTATATCTTATCATATGATGACCATATTCACGAAAGCATCTGAGGATTCAAGGAGCATTTATTAGCCACATGGGCTTATAATTCCAATTCTCTGCTCTCGGAATGTTGTCATTAGCCACGGGGGCTTATAATGCCCGTTCTTAGCTTTTGGAAGCTTCATTAGCCACGAGGGCTTACAATGTTCGTTCTTAGCTTTCGAGATGCATCATCAAGCTGGGAGGCTTATAATATCCAGCCAGGGATGGCTTTATATATATCAGCAGTTGTGGGTGGCTCAATAACATAACCCAGCCTAGGGAGGCTTGATAGTATCCCGTATATTAGTTGTGGGTGTCTTAATAACATAACCCATCCTGGGGAGGCTTGATAGTATCCCGTATATTAGATGTGGGTGGCTTAATAATATAACCCAGCCTGGGGAGGCTTGATAGTATCCCGTATATTAGCAGTGGGTGGCTTAATAATATAACCCATCTTGGGGAGGCTTGATAGTATCCCGTATATTAGCTGTGGGTGGCTTGATAATTTAACCCAGACCGGGAAGGCTTGAAAATATCATGTATGTCTATAGAGGTCCATTGTTCAAATGCAAGGGCCAGAAAGGTGTCGTAGCCATCGCAGCCTTATCAGTATGGCTATAGCCACTAAATTCATTCTGAATACATTGCAGAGAAAGACGGACAAAATTGTTAATATGCCACAACTGGATGGCAACCTTTCGCAGCGGTTTAAGCAACCAAGTGCAAAGAAAGCAGCCTGAGGATCCATGTACTTATAGGGCCGCAACCTTATAAGTACGGCTGCAGCTATCAAGTGAAATCGTTTAGAGGACGCAGCCTTACTCAAGGGGCAGTACCAGTAATCATTGAAAATGAGAAAGGGTCGCGGCCCATATATAGCAGCCACGTGAAACATAGCCGCAGCATGTTTCCTGTACTTCTGAAGGTGCCGTAACACTATTTATGTGGATGCGGACATTAGCAAATGATCATTATACGAAGAAAACACATGCTATCTACGGACAAAAAATATTATGTTCATCCAATCAAGAATGCATTTTCAGATATGAGAGCAGTTGCGTTCAAGAATTCATTAAAGCAAGCAAAGTAAAAGAGAAAAGAGTTGCAAGCAATCAAATATATATAAGGCAGTAAATATGGCCGTAGCTTTGGTATTAGCAGTTGAGATTACAGAAAAGTAGGTCGCAACCACAATAAAAATAAATTAGCAGAAGGGATGCAGCCCTGTATTAATGATCAGTTCAAAAACTAAGATAAATTTCAAGTTTAAGAAGCTGCGTCATCATGCTCATCACCCTCCTCACCATCCGCGGCTGTCTCAGTTTCTCCATCCGCGACTTCTGCTTCTGCTTCTGCTTCGGCCCTCAGCCTCTCTTTTTCTTTGGCTGCGGCCTTAATCTCAGCGATGCTTTCTTGATGCTCGGCGTCACTGAGTTTCCAAGCGAGAACCTTATCCTTGTTCTCAGGGAAGTTTTTTATGAATCTCTGTCGAAGCTCCTGGTAGCCGCAGAGGTAAGCCCTATTGTTGATGAGGAAGAAGTCCCTAGAGCCCTTGAATGACTCCACGACGTGGTCAATAGCTAACTGAGGAGCATCACCATGATCTTCCTCAATATTCTTTAGTGCCACGGCATGGTCTAGTGCTTCTTGAGCGAACTTTGCTTCCAGCTCTTCATACTTCTTTTGAAGAAGGGCAAGCTTGCGGATTGAAATATCCACGATACGGGCAGCTTCAGCAGTCTGGGCCTGGAAGGTTTTAAGGGATTCCGTGGATTGTTTGAAATTATCTTCTGCTTCCTCCCTAGCCTCATTTTTTATTTCTAAGTTCATTTGGGCCGCCTGAAGGGCCGTGGCAGAAGACTACTTCCCGGCCTCAAATGATGATGTTTGAACAGTCTCAAGGTCCACGGCGTGAACCCTCTTCTACGCCTCCTTCAGTTTATAAAGGGCCTCATACTTCCTCTTCTGGGCCACCATGACATCCATGGCCTGAAATAACACAAGTTAGAAGCATTTTATGGGATGCAAAAAAGTTAGTAGCAAAATATCAGAACGATAGCACTTACCCTCAGAAGGCTATGGAGACCACAGTCCTCCAAGTCGTCGTGGTCTGCCTCCACCAATATGTCCAGGTCCGCGGCATCATGAATTATATTCATTCTTCGCGCAGCCTTTGCGATAGTGTCCCATGAAGACTCTGGGTCAGGCTATCTCAATTGGGGCTGCGGTCTACCGTCGGGACCATCTCCATAACAAAACTGGGGAGGTGCCAGATTTGCATTTACTAGAACAACAGGTGGCGGCGGCGGAGAAGTTGTATCTAGAGGGACATCATCGGTCATCAAACCTGTCATGGCCAGGTTGGACCCAATGTCGTCATCAAATTCAGATGTCGGATGGGCGGCAACACCAGTTTTCTCCGTAGCAGGAGTCGAGTTCGTGGCCGGTGCTTCCAAATCGTTTGACGGAGCTGCGGTAGGTGCCTTGGCTTTGGACCTTTTTCTCTTTCTGCTCCGCGCCGTATTATTCAAGACGACTGCGTCCTCGTCCATTTCCACCAGTTACGCAGCTAGCAATTCCCTATCAACTTCCTCACCTAAAAAGGCAACATCAAATATTGGAAATGGAATTTAAGAGCATGAGTGACCGCGGAATAAAAATCATGAGGCGGTGTATTACCTTTCGCACCCATAACTTGAGGAATAGATTTATTAGGAAAAAATCCTACTTTGAATATGGTCGCTGATGTAATAAGTGTGCTGAACTTTTTATGTTCAGCAGGAACTGCCGCGGCCTCAGCAACTCTCTTCTCCTGCTGCTTGTTCAAATGCAGACTGTCAAGAACTGTAGAAAAGACAACTTAAAGGTTAGTGGAAGTTAACATATAAAATATGAAGAAAAAATGCGGATATAGTCTTAATACCTAATTTGGACGGATACCCCCATTGTCGCGGCATTCTATATGACCTTTCCCTCTCACTCTCCTCGGGGTGAATCTCCCAGCCTTCGCCGGATATGTAAAAATATTTACCCTGCCAGTTCTTCACACTAGTCGGCCTCCTAGTGTAAAGGGTCTCGTCCCTTTCGTGGACAGAGAAGTAGTAGTTACCACCGAACTTCATTGAGTTTTCCTTTGGATGGTAGAAGTGAAAGAACTCCGCGGGAGTTATGTCCCTCTTGAATAGATTCTCCCCGAGGACAACCACATCAAGAATGGTTGTCTAACCATTGGGATCTAACTGGTCTGGAGCCAATTTCATTATCTGAAAAAAGAGGTGGATGGGGACAGGAACAGGAAGACGCAACCCGTAAATAAAGGCATGGAGTGGGAAGCAAACTCCATCGGCCAGAGCCGTGCAAGGTCTTTGGTTCGCGACAGGTACCGAGCACATCAATTTTTTTGGAAATTCGAAGGCCTCAGCCACCTGCTCAACCCAATCTTGGGTCATGGCGCTACAGATATCAAGTGCAGCTAAGGGTCTCTCATCCCTCCCAGATATACCAGTTGGGTTATCTCTAACTTCCGCGACATCATCTCCTGTACCCAATGGATTATTACTTGAGTTGGCTTCTTCTTCCATCGGTGCGGATTGAAAATCCTTCCCAGACACAGAGTCCACGGAGTCTGAGTCTAGTATCACGTAGTTTGGGAAATCTTTTAGTTTGCAAGGCCCTATTGATCTTATAGGGGGAACGAAAGTGAGTTCAGAAGGAGAGGTTCCAAAGTGCTTTGCCCAAAAGCCTCTCAGAAACTCGTCTGGGTCAAAGCTCATATGACTGCAGCAGTACCTGAAAAGCAAAGTTCGCGGTTAGGCGTCGTAGCCAGTATGGTCTGGAAAAGACTTCAAGAAGCCACAGGAAGATTATATATAAATCGTGAATATTTGTTGGAAGTTATTTCCCTAACGTAGTTATTAATGGGCCAACTCTACTACTTGAACCTAAGGTATCGTCCTCTGGCCCTACTGGTCACAGCCACCTCCTATATCAGCAGGGGATTTAGAGCCTTAAAAGACTCCACCGCATCAACAGAATAAGAGGATATGCATCAAAGTGCCGTGGAGGATAAATCCCAGAATTTAAGGGACCGCGGCCATCGGGCACAGTATGACGCGCATAAGGAACAAAACAGTTCAAGGGAATGGATTATTGAAATCCTACATGCCGCGGCTTTCCCCTTAAACAGTTAAGTATCTATTGTTTAGCTGTTTTAAGATCCAATACCCAGAATATGAAGAATTTGTATCAAGAACTTCAAGAACATCATGAATAGCAAGAACCCTTCAACAAAGGCCTTTACCATGGGATTCAACATGGGATTCGGCATACGATGATTGATTCAAACAATAATTACAATTATTTTTACGTGTGTTTGATTCTAGGGTGATGACAGTTCAATTGGAACCCTAAAATCATATCAAGCAATCAAGAAGCTTGTTTATTTGATTATTGAAGAAATATAAGCTACGAAGTTGATTAAAAAGGATAACTAATCGAAAAAGTTACCTGGAAATGAAGAAGTCGGCAATGTTCAGCCTCACACCAGCTTGGAACCGCCATACACAGCCTCGAAGGGTTGCCAGAAAACGAATGAAGTTGGACACGTAGAAATTCGCTCTCGATATGCTCTCAAAGTTTTGGAAACGTAATAAAGTCCACGGCCAGAAACAATTTATATAAAAGAGTTCGAAAGATGAATCGTCGCTTTGAAAAACACGGCGGCACTTAATGTAACTAAGCCACAGCCCCAATCATATTCTCTTGGCACTACGACTTGGGGGCTTATTGATAATACAAATATAACACCCTTCTGCGGACGGTATATTACATCACATGATTACATGCCGCGGACCTACCTCATATTAGCCGCGACCCTACCTCATGCATGTCGCAGCCCTACCTCATACGGGGCGTAGCCTCTCATCAAGGAGTGCGGTCATGATCAACGCATCGCGGACCCACACAGTCAAGGGCGCGAAACCTTAGTCTTGCCAGTGCGGCGCTTAGGTTGTTTTCCTTATAAGCCGCATCCCTTACCATTCTAACTCCAAACTTCATGCGTCACGTGCTCATAGCACGTGAGCATATATCTTATAAATAGAGGTCTACACCTCAAAAATAAGGGGATTCCAAACATACACCCAGAGCAGGTTCCACCGTACCAATTCTCTCTACATCCCAGTATACAACTCGGGAGGTGTTCATCCACATCGAATCTACCTCGCCGGCATATCGGAATCATCTATCATCATGTATTCTCCTTTATTCCCATACTTGTACACCTCTTTAGGCACGATTATATTGAACAATGCAGGGCATATAATGAGAACAGAGCAACACAATGGATGTAGGCCTATTTTAAAGGCTGAACCACTCTATATCGTGTCTTCTCTCTATTTACTTGCTTTACTTGTTTATTATGCATTTTACTCTTGACTTGCTGGTATGAGAACGTCTAGAGGAAAATTTCTCGTATTAACAGTTCTCAATGTTGTTTTTCCTATCAATGAAATAAACGAAGATTTTGAGTATCTTGTTGTGCCTTACATTAATTGCTTAGACTCTAATCAAACTTTTGAGGATGATGATTTTGCAAATGAACAATTCTTAATTGATCTAAATAAGGTTAATAACAAACAACATAACTGCGTTCAAGTTAATGAAACATAAACTGTTGTTGTTAACCTCGGTTCTAGTAGCTAATTGCGCGAGATTAGGATATAGGCTACCCTGGACGAGCATGAGCGCGCACAACTCGAAAAATTATTGAAGGAATTTGTGGATGTCTTCGCATGGTCCTACGACGATATGCCCGGCAGTGATCCCGAAATAGCTCAGCATGAGATCCCCACTCTTCCAAATTACAAGCCGGTTAAACAAAAGTTGAGAAAGCTCTGCACCGAATGGTCGCTCAAAGTCAAGGAAGAGGTGGTCAAACAGTTAAACGCAGTCTTCATTCGTGTGATCGAATATCCCACATGGCTAGCTAACATAGTGCCTGTGCCAAAATTGGGAGGGAAAGTTCAGATGTGTGTAGACTACCGGGACTTGAACAAAGCCTATCCAAAGGATGATTACCTGTTACCCAATATCGACATGATAGTGGACAACACAACCAGTCATGCTCTTAAGTCGTTCGTCGACGGGTTTGCCAGATACAACCAAATCTAAATGCATCCAGATCACTAAGAAAAAACCGCATTCATCACACCGTGGGGAACCTTTTGCTACACTGTTATACCATTTGGTCTCAAGAATGACGGGGATACCTACCCGAGGGCTCCTACAACCATCCTGCATGATCGGATCCATAAGGAAGTCGAGGTCTATGTGGACAATATGATTATCAAATCCAAAACTAGAGAAGGTCATGTTCTCGCTCTCCGAAAGTTCTTCGAATGACTGCGATGGTATCAGATGAGACTCAGTCCACAGAAATGTGGCTTCGACGTTACAAAGGGAAAACTCTTGGGATTCATGTTCAGTGAAATAGGGATATAAGAAGATCCTACCAAGCTAAAAGCCATACTTGAGATGACACCTCCCCGAATGGAAAAATAAGTCCTTGGTTTACTTGGGAAATTACAATACATCAGCCGGTTCACCTCCATCTATGAACCTATCTTCAAACTACTCCGAAAGGATTCAATGAAGGTTTGGAATGAGGCCTACCAAGAAACTTTTGACCTAATCAAATAATACCTAACCCAACCTTCGGTACTCATACCACCACAGCCTGGTCTCCCATTGCTTCTATACCTAACCAAAACCGACACTGCAGATGGGGCTTTGCTAGCCCAATACCTTAAAGATTCCCATAAAGAAAGAACCATATATTAAGTCAGTCGTAAATTGGATGGGTACGAAGTCAACTACACTGCTTTGGAAAAAGCATGCGTCGCGCTTGTCAGGGTCACCCAAAAGTTGCGACACTACATGCTCGTTTTCCCCATCAAACTTGTGTCCCGAATGGACCCCATTAAATACCTTCTTGAGAAACCCGCCTTATCGAGTCGAATGTCTCGATAGTTGATGCTCCTGACTGAGTTTGATATTGTGTACATCACGTAGAAATCCATGAAAGGAAGAGTCATCTCTGACTACCTCGCTGACTACCTCCATGGAAGAAGCTGACAACTGGATCTCCGAATTCCCAGATGAAAACATCCTTTGCATTGCTGAAGACAACATTCGATGGCAAATATTCTTCGACAACGCTGCCAATAAAAAAGGATATGGCATTGGGATAATTCTTATTGTCCCAGATGACTCCCACACTCCCATCGCCATCAAATTGGATTTCCCATGCACCAACAACATGACTGAATATGAGGCGTGTATGGTAGGCCTCAAAGTCTCTCTCAAGAAAGGTATTCAATGCCTAGATGTCTACGAGGATTCTGCCCTCATCATTGGTCAAGTGCTCAAAAAATGGAAAGTCGAGGACGAGAAACTCCAACCCTTCCATGCCCACTTAGAAGGACTAGCCTCCCAATTCCAAGATATCACCTTCCACTACCTACCTCGAGTAAAGAATAACCTAGACGATGCCCTTGCTACCTTGGCCTCCATGGTCAACATGCCCGAAGGAATAACAATGGCCCCCTTCCTGGTCCAAAAGCAAGATAAACCAATCTATTGCTACCACATTGAGCTCATCATCAAAGAAGACCCCGAGCTAGCCAATTGCTGGTATTATGATATCTGGCACCTTCTCAAGCATGGCAGGTATCCCGAGGGTTCCAATAAGAAGGACTGGGTAACTCTTTGAAGACTGGCCACCCAGTACATCATCTATCATAAAGCACTATTTAAGAGAAACTTCGATGGAACCCATCTACACTGCATCGCATGGGCTAACATTGAAGAGGTAATGCAGAGAATCCACAGTGGGGAATGCGGACCCCACATGAACGGTCACATGCTTGCCAAGAAAATCATTCGACAAGGCTACTACTGGACCACCATGATTCAAGATTTCTCCGCCTATGTCCGAAGAGGCCTCAAATGCCAACAGTTCTCTAACCTTCAACACCTGCCTCCACGATAATTATATAACATGACTTCTCCCTGATCGTTCTCTACCTGGAGCATAGACATTATAGGGAAGGTTACACCCAAGGCCTCTAACGGGCATGAGGTCATCCTAGTTGCCATTGATTAATTCGCCAAATGGGTCGAAGCCGTATCATACGCAGTCCTGAATGCCAAGAAAGTGGCCCAAATCATCAAGAAAAATATCATCTGTCGATATGGGGTCCCGCACGAGCTAGTGTCAGATAACGAATTGCATTTAGAGGCAAAAGTCACAAAAGTGGTCAACGAGTATGGGATTCAAAGACACAAATCTTCTCCCTACCTTCCTCAAACCAATGGTGCAGTCGAAGACGCCAATAAGAACCTGAAATCCATCATTAGTAAGATAACTGAAAGCTATCGAGACTGGGCCGACCAAATCCCATACACCCTCTGGGGCTACAGAACCTCAATCCGAACCTCTATTGGGGCTACCCCTCTCACTAGTCTACGGCATGGAAGCAGTCTTACCCATGGAGCTGGAAATACCCTCGTTACGCGTCATGATTGAAAGCAAGGTCAAAGAGGAGGACTGGCATCAAAGCCGTCTTGACAAGTTGTCACTCCTGAACGAAAGGAGACAGAAGGGGTTGTACCACATACAAGGGTTCCATCACCAAATAGCGCGATCATTCAATAAGAGAGTCAAAGACCGCGGTGTCCGAGAAGGGGATTTAGCCCTCAAAGAAATAGTAAACCCCATCTAGGACCCCAGAGGGGAATTCAAGCCCAATTGGAGCGGCCCATGCATTGTTAAGAATATTTTGTTCGGCGGTGACGCCATGATCACCGACTTGGATGGAGAAGATATGGCTCATCCAGTCAACCTGGACCATCTCAAGAAATTTTACCCCTAGTCCGAAATCTCGGCGCGCTACGACTCTTCTCATCTCCTTTTCTATTCTAGAAAAAATCTTCATTTTCCCTTTACCCAGAACTACGTGGGCCTGATCCTCTGGAAAACCATTTTCAAAAAAATTAAAAATTTTCAAAACCCCCAAAGGTACGTAGGCATCTCATACATCTTACATGAGCACGACCCTTTATTTTTTTACAAAAAACTATTCTTTTCTTATCTCTGAGAACTACAGTTCATTCTAATATATATTTGAACAAAAGGATTATGTATGCCTTAGCAATCGGTGTAGATAATTCAAATACAAAACTCATCAAAAGGCACAGCTGGATGATCAAAAACTTATTTATTTCACTAATAAGAAGTTACAGTTCAATTACATAAGAAAAGGAACATATAACTCCCTTCCCTTACCTTCCTAAAAAGCCAAATAAAATTCCCAAATTTATTCCCCATTACAAAAATAAACTCCCCCAAGAGTCCTACCCACAGCTACCACAGGAGCGCGCTCCATCATCATCATCTATATCTCGGGGTACCCAAGCTTCTCCTGCCTGAATAGAGTGCCGCACATGCTCCATAAACCTATAATCTCGAACCAGCCTCGGAAACACCACAACCCCTCCCTCCATAGTATCGGATAAGACAAGCCACCTTTGTCTGGTCTCCACTGCAAATATCTTGCTAACTACTCTTCTCAATAACCAATTCATATAATACCCAGGGATATGCCAAACTCTCCCAATAGACTGAGAGGGACGGGACGACGGACGCCGACTCTCCCACAAAGAGCTAAGCCACAGACGCAGACGCTCTATCGGATCTTCTACCAAAAAAAAATCCAGTGTCCAAGGTGGCACGACCTGCTCCCAGCCAAATTAGCATAGAAGCCCCCAAGGGAAATAGAAAGAGGTCTGTCTGAGACCAACCAGTTGAACATACGAGTATTCTCCCTGCTCCAGAATAAGCAGCAGCTGTCCCCCCCAAGGGACTGACCAGTACAAATTTAGAGCCCCATGATCCACAAACCAGTTCTCCCAGCTCTCAATATCCAGGCCAACGCTGATGAAAGGGCATGAAAAGAAGTAAGATACAGCCAATAAAGTATATTCTAGGGGAGTCACCAGGCGACATCTTTTAGACAACCACATGAACAGCATCACAGGGCTACCCCTCAAAAAGTCAGAACGACCTTCTCGCAAGGTATCCAGGCCATTTAGAGTCTCCTCCAGTATCACCGCCGCAGGATTGCGATGGTATGACATCCATGAAGTGATGGCTGCAAGTTATCGGTCCACCAGTAGTTCCCCAGTCACCACCAATAGTTTGGAAACCAATCCCAGAATGACGGATCCGGCATATCCAACATCACCAACCTCCTGCAAATGCACAGACTGCAGCACCGCCAGTAGGTAAATCATTCCTCTAGTAACCAAATATCTACCCGTTGAGGGTGAGACATGGAGAAGTCCATTCAGCAAAACTCGGGGAGATCGAGAAAACTCAGGCATAGCAACTGCCACAATAGGGTTTACCCCCAACATGGAAGAAAATTCCTCGTAAGATGGATAAATCTCATCAAACCCGAAGCAAAATACATGGTCTTCGGAATGCCAAAATTGTACCACCGCCATCAGCATGTTCCATTCTATGGCTCGATTACGCCATAAAGAGACTCGACGCATGTTGAAAGCATTGTAGTCAACGTTATAAGAGCACATTGCCTCCAAAGTCTCAAGGTAGTTGGAAAATTCAACACTACCATGGAGAGCCATCTCACAGAATAAGAAAGGAGAATGTGAAGGTGTGATTAAAACACTCCACCCTTACCCCTCTTTTATACTTTAAAACCCTCACAAAAGACAAGACCCTTGCAAAAATCGGAGGAAACCCTGCCACCATAAGGTACCAAAGGCTGAAGAGAGTACCAATCAAAACTTTGAATTGATGGGACTGGACTGACATGCCGATAGGCAGGATAATGTGCTCGCCGATCGGAAATCGCCTACTTTTAGAAACTTTCCATTTTCCACTTTTGTCAAAATCACAAAACTCAATAAAAATAAATTAATATTCTCATCAGAATTTCAAAAATACCCTTTCCATTTTTATATAAATTCTCATTTTAAATAAAAAGTTCCTTCAAATCCTAAAAATATTTCTTTTTATGGTCTCAGTAGCAAAGTAAAAAGTGCATGTGCATACATTCATTCATTCATCATTAACAGAAGATAATAAAAAACTTCATTGCATTGCATAGATATTTTTTTATATTACATCATTTTGCAGGAAATAAAGAAAAGAAAAAACAACGGGACTCAGCTTGAACCCGCACTCTCTCTCTCTCTCTCTCTCTCTCTCTCTCTCTCTCTCTCATGTACCCTTCCACCTCTCTCTCCTAAGATCTTCCATCCCTGTGACGCGCTCTCTTTCCCCTGCGACGAGATGACGCACCACCGCTATCCGAACCAGACTCCTCCTCGAATGAGGCAGACGGCACCTAGCAAGAAGGAACAGGAAGCGTATCCTAAATATGGACAGTCGCCGAAGATATCCAGGCCCTAATATCCCTCAACCAAGTGGTGGACACCCGGACTTGCTGCAAAAAAAAGGTAGAATCAATATCAAATAGAAAAGATCAAAAGAAACCAAAAGAGAAGAACAGAAAAGATATACCTCAGGATAAAGGACCTCCTCTGTCAAGCCCAACTCCTCCAGATCCATCACATGAGGATAATGCCGCATAGGCACCATCCCTTCATCACCCCTCCGGATGTTATACAAAGGGGTATGCAACCTCACAAAGGGGACCTCTGAGTTCGTCGCCGCCATAGATGTCGATGGACCACCACCGCTATGAGAAGACCCCACTAGCCGACTCGAACTCGCAGGAGGGAAGGGAAATTCATCATATATGTTGGGCTCCATCAGCCAGCTCATCACAAAGTCCATATAATAATACGGCACAGCCGTATCGGTGTATAACAAATAGGACTCGCCAATCATCATCGCGATCCTCGCGTCCTCTGGAAACAACCGCTCCTACCTCATAGATATAGGGGCCTCGTAGGTGGCACCACCACCTCCTCCTTAGAAATTTGACAAACCACCCTCTCCCCGAGATACCAAGAGTGGCCAAACTCAAATGCCAGCAAACGCCTCATCTGTGCATTCACCCTAGTCAACCTCGTGTCCTGAATGATCATCCCCAAGGGTAAATGGTCACCTAAAATTTCCCCAACAGATATAAATCAATATGGAATCAGAGCACATAAAGACCAAGATTGAAGAAATAAAAAGTCTAACCCTATCACTGGTCAGGCCATTCAAGACCTGATGCACCGCATCTAGAGAAAGAGACTTCCTCGACTGCCAATTGGCCTTTCGCCACCGATACAATCGGTAAAAGTCCCTAATGGTCTCATCCTTCAGAGCGATCAGCTGGGTATTACACCTAATCACCTCATAGAACACGTCTGCCAAAGATAATAAATCCACAATCAAACAGAGACGCATATGGGAAATGTGAATGCATGAAAGGAAAATGCGCAAATTAAAAAAAAATACCTTAAGAAGATACGTAGCTCCAGTGAAAGACTGTCGGCAGCACCGACTAAAAGCATCCAGAGAAAAATAAAGGGTCGCCAAAGTCAGGCTCCCCAAATCATAGAGAGAGATGTTAAAAAACATCCTCAAGTATGGTAAAAAAACATAAGTGGACGACGTTGCCGCTCGACGCCATTAGAAATCTCCCCAGTACCAGCAAAATAAATAACCGGGCCATCTACCTCACCTGCAGTCCGTCCTCCACATCAATCACCCTGCCCAGTAACACATCCCTCAGCAGCGACAGATGAACAGAGTCTCCAGACACTATCCTCCCCACATCACCTAGCGTCGCCCGCACCGCCTCCGGCCTCACCCGCAGGGAAAGATCCACCTCTATTTTCTCTCCATCACAATCCAACCCCAGTAACTGTTCACATCTATGGGAATCACAGTCATCTATTCGAAACCAAAATGGAAGGTGTGGGTAGTGTCCCACCACCTCTCCCCTAGAGCGCATAAAACCTTCGTCAAACGTGGCATCTCATCCAGCACAAATGCCAGCCTCTCGAAGCCTACTGATGACACCACCCAACGCACCATAGGTGGAAGATGCTCCCAGACATCCTTTAGCCTCGTCGTCCCGCGGGGACGCATTATCGACAAAGAAACATCCAACTGGCAAAAGAAAAACCTTGTCAAAATTCAAGAGAAAAAAAGAGGAAACCACAAAAAGGAATGCCAAAGGTCATTTTACTTACATAACCGCCAGGGTTCACCACCCTCGAACAGCGATGACGCGATGGCTCCCGCAGCAAGGTCCGCTCATTCTCAATCGGCTCGAATGCGTC
Organism: Sambucus nigra; assembly: GCA_949130495.1. Lineage (NCBI taxonomy): Eukaryota > Viridiplantae > Streptophyta > Magnoliopsida > Dipsacales > Adoxaceae > Sambucus > Sambucus nigra. The sequence goes on along the minus strand of OX422222.1, from coordinate 347,106,747 downwards.
AAAAGAGTTCTCGCTCCCTAAAGCAAGAGGCGCCCTGACCCTCCATTCCACGTTTGCCCAGTCGTCAACAGCCAACCACTCTCGGTGTACTGCAGTGCTCACAAAATCGACCATTTTTTAGACTACGAAATTTTAGAACGATTTGCAGAAGAAAATCACTGAAAGAGAGAAGGCAAGAAGCTATGAAAAATGAGGGAAACCCACCCCCTTTTTATAGGATGCCAAGGGTCATACCGATCGGCACTTACCCAAGATCACCGATCGGCATTGACCCTTTACCTTCTCGAGGCAGTCCAAAAGTCCGTGCCACTACCGAATGGCACCCTCTACACCATGCCGACCGGCACCCCCATAATTTTCATATAAAAATTCCTAAAAAATACCAAAAGAGCCTGAAAAATTCTCAGAAAATTCCTAAAAATCCCGGAAAGGATTTAGAACATTTTTCATCAAGAAAATTTCAGTCCCTCAAGAGAAACATATATTTCCCTAGCGGAACTCTCAAAAGCCAAATGGATCTCACCCCGGCAACATCCCCAGTGGAATTTACAACATTAAATTGACTATTGCCCCTGCAAAATCTCCAAAGGATACAAAAGTTTCCCCAGCAATCATCTCCCCGGCTCAAATCAAAATCACGAGGTAATTTCCCCGACAGAATTCCTCGAGAACAATCAACTTAAGCCCTCAGAATTGGTCATCTCAACTTAAGCCCTCAGAATTGGCTTCGACCCGCAGAATTGGTCATCTAAAGTTAAGCCCTCAGTATTGGCTTCAACTCGTAGAATTGGTCATCTCAACCTAAGCCCTCAGAATTGGCTTCGACCCGCACAATTGGTCATCTCAACTTAAGCCCTCAGAATTGGCTTCGACCCGCAAAATTGGTCATCTCAACTTAAGCCCGCAGAATTAGCTTCGACCCGTAGAATTGGTCATCTCAACCTAAGCCCGCAGAATTGGCTTCGACCCGGGAAATTGATCATCTCAACCGAAGTCCGCAGAATTGCCTTCGACCCGCAGAATTGGTCATCTCAACTTAAGCCCAAAGAATTGGCTTCGACCCACAGAATTGGCCATCTCAACCTAATCCCTCAGAATTGGCTTTGACCCGCTGAATTGGTCATCTCAACTTAAGCCCTCATAATTGGTTTGGACCCATAGAATTGGTCATCTCAACTTAATCCCTCATAATTGGTTTCAACCCACAGAATTGGTCATCTCAACTTAAGCCCTCATAATTGGCTTCGACCCGCAGAATCGGTCATCTCAACTTAAGACTGCAGAATTGGCCTCGACCCACAGAATTGGTCATCTCAACCTAAGCCCAAAGAATTGGCTTCGACCCGCACATTTGGTCATCTCAACTTAAGCACTCGAAATTGGCTTTGTCCAATAGAATTGGTCACCCTCACCTTTAGGCCTTCAGAATTGGATTCGAGCCACAAAATCGGTCACCCTCATCTGTAAGCCCTCAGAATTGGCTTTGACCCTCAGAATTGGTCACCCTCACCTTCAAGCCCTCAGAACTGGCTTTGACCCCCCAAATCGCTCATCCTTAGGTCCTCAGAATCGACCTCGACCTCCTGAATCGGCCATCCTCATCCCTCAGGTCCTCGAAATTGACCTCTTTCCAATGCATCATGTGGTGTCTATTCGACGGCTATCATTTGTTCAAAACTCACCCGTCGAGGGGCTCTGTAGACACCCAATTTTAGCACCCCCTAACCTCTTATAGGTCCTTAGCACCTCCCCTCATCACTACAAACCTAAGTCATACCCTAGGTACTGACCTAAAGGCCATCGGGCACAACCAAGCTCCATTTGACCAAAAGTCAAACTTTTCTGCTCGACTGAGACTGAATGAATATTTAAAGGGTACTGAAACCCCTTTCCAACGATCCACCCCGTGTGCAATTCTGACTTACGGGGCGGACAACGATCCGTTTTCCCCCGAAACTTGATCAGGAGGTCACCAGACGCTCCCAAGCTCCATTTGACCAAAGTCAACTCTTCATCTTGATTGAGACTAAATGAATCTTGAAAGGGCAATAAAACCCCTTTCCAACGGTCCACCCCGTGCGCGATTCTGACTTATAGTGCGGACAAAAGATCTATTTTACTCTGTAAGGTCACCGAATGCTTCTAGGCCTCGGTTAACCAAAGTCGACTCCCCAAACTGGGTCAAACTCTTTGGAATGTCGAATTACATCTCCTAACATTTCCAACGGTCCACCCCGTGCTCTATTTCGACTTACCATGCGGACGAACGACCAGTTTGAGTCCGACGATTCTCGGTCCAAAGAACCCACGAGCGCTTTCGAGCCACATTTGACCCTAAGTCAACTCCCGGACTCGGGATTAGCCTAAAATACTTTTGATGGTATCTGAAGTACCTTCTCAACGGTTCTCCCTGTGCACGATTCGGATCAACGATTTGTGTTTTACGACCAATTTTCTGAAGGAACCTGAAAGAGATTGCCAAACTCCAGGTTCCTAACCCTGCCTATCGGCAGTGTGCCCAAACACACCTGTCGGTTGGCAAGACCAAGGCTATGCCGATCAGCAATGTCCTGGGCCTATAAAAATGATGGCCTAACCCCCTTCTAAAAGAAATCGAAGATCTAAAATCCACCACTCTCAACAAACTCGTAAAACCTTTCTCAAAGTCAGCGTGATTTTCACATCCAAATCCTTTTCCAACCATCACTTTTCATCATCTTTTCCATAAAACTTGGTGTATTAACTACCCTTTATCATCATTCAAGTGCAAGGACTTCTCTCCAACATTCAAGACCAAGCTCAAGATCTTCAAGAAGGTCCAACTTTCTCAACTCCTTCTTTAAATTCTCCTAAATTCGCATTAATTTGTTTTATTACTTAGCACTTTTATTCTCACATATCCTAATATACTTTTTATCTAGTATTATTGCACATCTCTTATTTTCATATAAATAAAACCCAAAAAAATAAGAAAAAGAGGGTTTGCTCATATATTCCAAACGAAAATTCTCACACTTTTCTCAAATTTTTCTCACAACTAAAACACTTTTTTTACACACACACACATATAAGAGAAGTACCCAATTGGATTTATGGGATAAACCCCACCCCTCTTTTTTCATACGAACTACGTGGACTTTGATGCCTCTATAGGCTACGTAGGCGTCTCTGGTTAAAACCCGAGACTTGAGTCCTATTCCTACCTTTCTCCTATTTTCTATTTTTCTATTTTCTTTAAACTTAATTCACTTAGATTATATATATTCACATATACATATACTTGTTCCTAGTGGCGTATTATTCCGTATGCGTTATCGTTCCATCATAACGATCAACGTAAGGATGAGCGCATAAATCCAATTTCTTAATACTACTTTTAGGGATATTCCTACGGACGACTCGCTTTATCTCTTCCATGATACAAGTCGATGATTCCTATCTCCACTACATACACACTTATCACCGGGAAATAAAGGAAAATAGCAATAACCCATGAGAGACCATACGGGCGGAATGGGTGCCAAACAGCTTCCCATTTCGTAACTTAGCCTCCGGACCCTTTTCGAATCATTTTTTTGGTTTCGTATGTATCAGTATGTCTTTGGATATTGTCCTTCGGGATGGCTCTCCCTTTTCTTTTGTCTGTTTTGAGTAAAATAGACTGGCGACTCTATCTCTCTATATTTTTCACCTCATCACCGACGCCGACCAAAGCGCTCCCGAGAGGGATGTGCGGAACCAAGATCCTGCCGACAAGAAGAAGACCCCCCATCTTCTTCGTCTCTCCCGCCGCGAGTATTGGGGATGGCCACAGTTTTTTTATATAACTTTGTAAATGATATAGCTTGTTTGAAAAGGAAAAATTAGGTTAAAAATAAAGGGTGACCTTGATAAAAAAAAAAATTGTCTTTGAATAAAATAAAGAAATTTTAAAAGAAAAAGTATTAAAAAATTGATAAGAAAAAGATGAATGCAAAGGTTCTTGTCTTTGAAAACTTGTTTGTGAAATAAAGAAAATGGGTTTGAGAAATAAAATACATTTGGTAAAAATAAAAACCTATGACAGTATAAATAAAATTTTTAAATATGGCTTTGAAAAAATTTGTTGTTAGGAGACCATACTCACTTACCGTCATGTGAACAAATTCTTTCATTGATTACACACTTGGAATGCTTTGTGATCACATTTAAACCACTACACTAAAAATAACAATTTGGCACAGTTTAAAACTGTGCTAGATCAAACTAACACTGTTTTGAATTGTGCCAGAATCTAGTGTTCGAAAATTGCCAATTTTTTCTGGAACGGTTTAAAAGTATGCCAGATTTGACTAAATAGAAACACTTCTGGCAAACTTTAAAACCATGCCATATTTTGATATTTCTGCCACACTTTTGGCACACTTTATAATTGTACCAGATTGAGTATATTTTGGTACACTTTTGGTACAATTCAAAATCGTGCTAAAATTTGATGCACTTTTGGCACGGTTTTGAACTGTGCCAAATTTTTGGATCAAAGAAAAAAAAATTGAAAACAAGAAATTTTAAAAATTACAAATATCACATGTTGTTGATAAACTAATGTACATACAAACTTCAAAATATTACAAGTCTTAATAGTTCATAAACCAAAACAAATTGGGCAGAGTTTCCTCCATTTTCTAGAAATTCTAAAGCCTACTAATATAAATCCTCTGTGATGTACTAATATAAAATATCTGTAATGTAAATCCCGTATAGCCATAAAATATAACAATGAAATTACAAAATCTCGCATGGCCATGCAAGTTAACAATAAAACTACAAAAGCCCGCACGGCCATAACACACAAAAAATAATATTCTAAATATTAACGACATTAAACAAGTAATTCCCATGTTGTAAACCATTGACTTCTTCGTGTGTTCCACATTGATAAAATCTAATGATAAAATGTTATCCTATAAAAAAATAAGATACAAAAAAGAGATGATATTAGTAACCAAGTAATTTTAAAAACAAAATCTTATTCAAGCTAAAAAAAAATGGCATATACTAGTTACAATTATTATTATATTCTCAAACCGAAAGTCCTTTGACTAGGTGGTCAGCTCCTACGAGTTACGTTAGTCCCATAAGAGGTGTTAGTGCCTCTTACAGGGCCATTTGATGACTGGTTTGAGTTTTCACCCTCAAACGGCATGTTTTTAAGCATAATCTAAATATTTTTAAAGTATCGCCATATTCTCAAATCGGGAGACTTGTGACTATGCGATCAGTTCCTACAAGTTACATTGGTCCCGTGCAAGGTGTTCATGCCTCTTACCAATCCGTTTGGGGACTGATTTGGGTTTTCACCCTTTAACGGCTTGTTTTTTAGCCTAATCTAGACATTTTCAAATTATCCTCATATTCTCAAACCGGGAGACCCGTGACTATGCGATCAGTTCCTATAAGTTACATCGGTCCCTTGGGAGGTGTCCATGCCTCTTACGGGGCCATTTGGGGGATGATTTGGGTTTTCACCCTTCAACGGCTAGTTTTTAAGAGTAATCTAGATATTTTAAAATTATCATCATTTACTCAAACCGGGAGACCCGCGACTACACGGTTAGTTCCTATGAATTACATTGGTCCCGTGAAAGATGTTAGTGCCTCTTACGGGGCCATTTGAGGGTTGGTTTAGGTTTTCACCCTCTAACGGCATGTTTTTAAGCCTAATCTAGATATTTTCAAATTATCATCACATTCACAAAGCGAGAGACCCATGACTACGCGGTCAGTTCCTAAAAGTTACATTGATCCCATACGAGGTGTTCATGCTTCTTATGGGACCTTTCAAGACTGGTTCGAGTTTTCACCCTTTTAACACCTTATTTTTAATCCTAATCTAGATATTTTCAAATTATCCTCATATTCTCAAACCAGGAGACCCATGACTATGTGGTCAGCTCCTATAGGTTACATCGGTACCTTGGGAGGTGTCCATGCCTCTTATGGGGCCATTTGGGGGATGGTTTGGGTTTTCACCCTTTAACGGCTAGTTTTTAAGCGTAATCTAGATATTTTCAAATTATCATCATATTCTCAAATCGGAAGACCCGCGACTACACGGTCAGTTCCTATGAATTACATTGGTCCCGTACAAGATGTTAGTGCCTCTTACGGGGCCATTTGAGGGTTGGTTTAGGTTTTCACCCTCTAACAACATGTTTTTAATCCTAATCTAGATATTTTCTAATTATCATCATATTCACAAATCGAGAGACCCATGACTACGCAGTCAATTCCTACAAGTTACATTGGTCCCATGCGAGGTGTTCATGCCTCTTACGGGACCTTTCGAGACTAGTTCGAGTTTTCACCGTTTTAACGGCTTGTTTTTAAACCTAATCTAGATATTTTCAAATTATCGTCATATTCTCAAACCGGGAGATCCATGATAATGCGTTCAATTCCTACAAGTTACATTGGTCCCCTGGGAGGTGTCCATGCCTCTTACAGGGCCATTTGGGGCCAGGTTTTAGTTTTCACCCTTTAATGACTATTTTTTTAGCATCATCTAGATATTTTCAAATTATCATCATATTCTTAAACTGGGAGTCCCACGACTACGCGGTCGGTTCCTGTGACTTACACTAGTCCCGTGCGAGGTGTTTGTACCTCTTACGAGGCCATTTGGGTGCTGGTTTGGGTTTAATGGCATGTTTTTAAGCTTAATCTAGATATTTTCAAATTATCATCATATTCTCAAATTAGGAGACCTGTGACTATGCGGTCAATTTCAACAAGTTATATTGATCCCTTGTGAGGTGGTCATGCTTCTTAAGGAGCCGTTTGGGTTTTCACCCATTTAACGGCTTATTTTTAAGCTTAATCTAGATGTTTTCAAATTATCGTCATGTTCTCAAATCGAGAGATTCATGACTATGCAGTTTGTTTCTACAAGTTACATTGATCCCTTGCGAGGTGTCCATGCCTCTTACGGGATCATTTGGGGGTTGGTTTGAATTTTCACCCTTTTAACGGCTTGTTTGTGAATAATAGTGATAATTAAACACATTATCCTGTGTTTGCAAAGTGCCTAACTTGTGTGTGCCCGTATTAGCGTGTGATCCATGCATGGACACTTAACATACAGTGAAATGTCTGTGCTTCCTAGTTGAGCATTCAGCATGTACAACTGAAAGTGAATGTAGTTCTCACCTAGTTATCCTTTTGTAATCTTAAATTTTATTTTAGTACTTAAAACTCATACCATTCTAAAATATCCTCGTGTACCTTGGGCTGCTGGTGCCCCACCAGTATTACTGCCCCCGGTCTGTCCCTACTGGCTGGACTACCCTGCTCGTTTGCTTCCCAGTTGATGGAATCGATGATCCTGGCAGTGCAACAGAGCGGCGTTGAGTACGTAAGTGTAACTACACAACGATATATTACCTATGAGGAGCTGGCGAATCCTCTAGGCCAATTCATCTAAAAACAATAATATCTTCTTCTCCCCAATGGGTGCCTCATCCGGCACTATAGCGAGAAGTCTCGTGAACTCCTCCTCATACTCAACAACGATCATACTCTCCTAATTCAGATTCAGTAGCCTCTGTCGCATCTCAATCTGCACGGCAGATGGGAAATATTTGCGGTCAAACCGCACCCAAAACGACTGAATCAACATGATGTCCCTCTCCTCCAAGGTGGTGGTGCCCTCCACTACAAAGAGGCCCCCACTAGCTTAAAGGATGTCAGTAACTGTCTCCGCACGTCAGTGCACTCATACATACGCAGATGCCTATGGATATCCTTCTTCTATTGGCTGGCGATCACGGTGCATGAACTACTCGAGAACTCTGGGGGATGCGCCTTCTAAAAGGCATCCCTCATACGCTCCCATGTAGTGGGAAGTTGTGCGGGCATTAGCGCTACTGCCTGAACCTGGGGTGGAGCCTGCTGCACCACCGCTAATGTGGCATTCATCGCCTGAGCAAAGATGGAAGCTACTTCAGTTGCAGTCATCATTCCCTGAGCCTAGGGGTGTTCAAAAAACCGACTGGACCGATGGACCGAACCGAGCCGAACCGATCCTATTTTTTCGATCTTTTTTCATAATCATTTCGGTATCGGTTTATTTTTTTGGCGGACCGACTTAGTCGGTCCGGTCCTCGGTTTACAGTTTTAAAAACCTTGTTAGGACCGACCCGGACCGACTCAATATAAAATAATATATTTTTACATATATATATGTAATATATAAGATAAATAAATTATAAAAGTATGTACTTTAATATTTGATTAGTTTAAATTATAGTTTAATCCAATAGTAGGTTTGTTTTAATTACAAATTTTAATATTTTTTAGTTTTTAATGTTTGGAAAAAATAGACTCTGGTATATTTGTATATTATAAATAATGTAATTCATTAATGTGAGGACCGACGGGTTAGACCGGACCGACCCTAAAAAAAATAGAACCGACTAGGGTAGGTTAACCGACATTATCGGTCCGGTCTTGGTCCATTTTTTTAGAGGACCGATCAAGTCGGTTCGGTCCAAAAAAACATTAAAACCGAATCGGACCGGACCGCGAACACCCCTACCTGAGCCAGAGTTATTGGATGCTCGGGCTGGGCATTCCTGTCTCGGGGTGCTCATCTCGGGGACATATGAAATAAGAAGAAAGTCTATTAGTCTACATTTATTATTAAATCTTAAATAGCTGAAGATGTAAGCGTAAATACAAGAATACAATAGTCCTAAAATAGGGCTCTATATCAAAGACGTTAAGCTGAAGGCGAAATAAGCGAAACAGATCCTAAAGGACACTAGAACCTGATGCTCTGATACCACCAGTAACACCCCACCTAATTAAATACCGGGTGATCAGTCCTTTATTAGATTAAAATTAAGGTGAACGGTGTGGATCCTTCTTAGAATCTCTGTCGAAAATAAATTTTCCATTTTAATCACCCTATAATTAATTAAGCCAAGTGTCAATACATTTTAAAATATTATTTCATTTATTATATTTCATTGTAAAACCTTTTTAAATATAAACCAGTTTAAGAATAACACAAATGCTAAGGATATCAATAATCCAAAAGAATCATGCTAACTAGATTATTCAAACCAAGTCAATAACCATAAGTATAATCAACATAACATGAAATAACTCCCAAATTAGTACTGAATACTGAAAGCATAAACAAATTCAAATTCTCTAATAAGTCTAAACGGGAATAGGAAATCGGGCGACACATTCCCTAGCTATGAAGAACTAAATGAAGAGCTGAATCAAGGAAGAGGTCATCTACTGCAAGGGACTACAACTCCCGCATAAGATGCAACACGTCCAATCCAAAGAACCTATGCCTGATGCCCCTGTGGTTGGGCACCTATAATATATACATATATATACAAGAGAGAGAAAATGACAGGAAACGGGTTAGAGCCGAAGTGTAAAACAGTTTTAAAAATAATTTAGCATGTATTTAAAATGCTTACTGGCTAATATAACAACCATATTAGTACGCGACACTATCTTGAGAATTCTCACCTCTCATCTAGTGTGCAGGCCTACCGTACTACTAAAATGCCTTATAGGTCTATCTAATTCATCTCCCATAAATTCTATTTCGAGAACTCACAAGCCTATGATTTTGTTTAGAGATTAGTCTCTTAATGATTACTTACGTCGATTATGTATTTCTTAATACTGTTGTAACGTTCCCAAACACTTACTAAAATTTTGGAGCATTTATTCAATATTTATCTCCTTATACGCACAGAAGAAGAATTCCATATATACGTATATCTATTGATCACTCACATAATATATATACTATCGGCATCCCACATAAAATTTATGGTGCTGACATACTCTGCTATCAAGTCCCCGTATCTCTTGTACCATGGGAAATACTAGTTTGGAATCACTCTCGAACTGTATTAACACAATACACACAAAATGGAGGCGAAGTATAGTTCCAAGTCATTAAGAGGTCTGCACATACCCCTCTTGTATCTTAGGATCGTCTGACTATCATTATCAAATAGCCTGTACCAAGGAATCATATGTACTAGGGTACGATTTAATATCCCCCATAAAGGTCCCATCGAGATAAGACTGTCCCGGAGCGGTAACCTCCGGGATAGTAAGTAGCGCGGGTATGATTACAAACAAATATATACATTCAATATATGTACACAAGCACTCGGTCATATAAATAAATATTCCCATTTTCCAATTTGATTCCCCCATGACCCATAATAATATTTTTAACCATACGTAGTACAATTTTACCCAATTCTTACGCGTAAAGACCTCATCTCTTTTTATTCTCAATTATAATCATTTCACAATTACTTCTTGTCCCTTAAAGTATTCTCTCTTCCTAAAGGTAAATTCAGTAGGTACACCCTCACTAATCCACTGGTCTAAGTCCTTCATGAATCTCTCAATTCCTTAGTTAACGTACGCACGATTTCTAATATGTGACATACCCCCGTTATCCCAAATTTACATCTCGTATAGAATTATATTAAACGGAACCTACTTAGACCCTACTGGTCCTATTTATGACCCACTATGCTCTTTAAATAATATTCAAGGGCTCCTACGCATTTTATCCAAATTAAACAAAAAAGAGGAAAAACATTCAATTTCCAGGAGGGGTCGATCCATCGACATCCTTGAGTCGATCGACCCAGATTCTACTATTCTGATTTACGGGTTTCATTACCTTTTAACCTCTAAATCGTGTTTAATGCATCCCAAACTCCCAAAAAATTACACCACTGATTATATACACCTATCTACATGATTTCCTATGTAAAGCATGTACGAATTCATCAAAGACATCGAAATAAAGGGGCGGAAAATTCAGCAGAATTATAATGAATCCTAGTTTTGTATTACTTTCCAAAATTCTCATTCTTCTTATAGATTTATTTTTATTAATCCATTACAATTTCGTGGGTAATCCTCTACGTATGACAAGGCTTCCAGATTTATTTAATTACTCCCAAAACATGCGATTTAAATCTTCTAAATTATATAACTCTTCCATAAAAAACATGTATTCTCAATCCTATTGTAACATGGATGAAATATCAACAAGGAAATAGCAAGATAGATACTTTCCCTAAGATCATAGGTCTAATTCCATGAATTCGATAGGTATAGACTTGATCCCCTCGCTCCGATTTACGTTTCGATGGTGGTGGTGGTGCAATCTGGTTAGTTCTTGGCCTTGAATTCTTGGAAGGATTTTTCCTCTCTTCCTCTCACTGATGTTCTAATCTTTTGAGAATATTAACCCAAGAAAAATCTCCAAACATCTGATTTTAATTCCTAATTTTCCTCATTAACTAAGGCCTAATTTGGAAAATTACTAAATCGCTCTCCCGGGGTGTCGGTTAAGCCTAACAATGCCCCGAGACCCAAACTAAACCCTCGGGTACACTTTTCTGACTATCTTGACCCTTCCAGACACGTTGGCACACTCAAAATGACCATATGGGAGACTTATAATTTATTCATTTTTTATTATAATCATATAGTCTCGACACGACACATGCGTGTCCCGACTTAATTTTCATCATTGTCATATTATTCACTCGTGACAATTTTTATAAATATAATTCTATATATTACTTTACTCAATAAGTAATATTCAAAAAAATTCCAATAATTATTAACTTTCGTCACACTAGTAAATATTTAAATTAAACTCCGGATTAATATTAAATTAATTTATCTCAATTAAATTTAATAAATCCCCAATTTTAAAGTCATGAAAATACGGGTTATTACATACTTCCCCCTAATAACGGAATTTCGTCCCGAAATTCGAAAAATAAGACATACCTGGTAAAAATTGATCTGGATATTTTTCGCGTATATCTTCTTCGCGCTCCCAAGTGGACTCCTCCATGTTATGATGCTCCCACTGGACCCGTACAAGTGGAACTACCTTTGACCTCAATCTCCTTTCACTATGGTCTAGGATAGCCACTGGTTTCTCCTCATAAGAACTTTCGGGCTGTAAGTCAATCTCCTCTATCGTGATGTGAGTGTGGACCTTATCATCCTGAAGGTATCATCTCAACGACGAGATGTGGAATACATCGTGAATACGGTGCAAGTGCTTTGGTAAGCCTAATCTGTATGCCACCGACCTATCCTCTCGATAATGGGAAATGGCCATACATACCTCGGAGCCAATTTCACCTTCTTTCTGAATTGCATTACTTCTTTCATATGAGACACCTACAATAATACTTGGTCCCCCACGCTAAACTCTCGGAAGAACCACTTTGCATCGGCGTAGCTTTTTGGCCTGTCCTAGGCTACCTGCATGCGACTCCTGATTAACTCTACCTTAGCTGATGTCTCTTGAATTACCTCTGGTCCGAGAAACTTGTTGTCCCCCACCTCTAACCAACAAGCGGGAGAACGATAAGGTTTGCCATACAAAGCCTCAAATGGGGCCATACCGATCGGGAACTGATAGGAGTTATTATATGCAAACTCCACCGTGGAAGATACGTCTCCCAACCCCCTCCCAAATCAAGGACACACATGCGTAGCATATTTTTCCAACATCTGATTGGTATGCTTTGTCTGTCCATCCGTCTGTGGGTGATAAGATGAACTCAATCTCAACTCTGTACCCATGGCCTCCTTAAAGCTCTCCCAGAAGCGCGATGCAAAAATATTATCTATATCAAACACAATATCCAGGGGAATCCCATGTAGCCTAACTATCTCGATAATATATAATTGTGCATACTGGCCCGTGGTGTAATCTATCCGCACTAGCAGAAAATGAGCTATCTTGGTCAACCGATCCACTATAACCCATATGGAATCGTGATCCCGTTGTGATGTAGGCAGCTAAAAAATAAAGTCCATAGAAATGCTCTCCCATTTCCACGTAGGTATCTCCAACAGCTGAAGTAACCCTGGCAGTCTCTGGTGGTCCACCTTTACCATCTGACAGGTAGTACATTTGGACACGAATTCCGCAATGTCCTTGTTCATTCCACCAGTACTATCACCTCATATCCTGGTACATTTTATCCCCTCCGAGATGTACTGTAAATCTAGACCCGTGTGACTGTGCCATCACCACATGACGTAAATCATCTCCCTACGGGATGACCAATCTCCCATTAAACCTCAAACCCCCATCAGAGGCCACTAAATAGGACACTGCACCCTCAGCTAAGAGCCGTACAATCTGATCCTGACAAAACATATCCGCTGCTTGGACCTGTATCACCCTCGTAATAATCTCGGGTGTGACTATCATAACGGAGATAAAGGAACGGTCTATCGCATCCTAATGTCCCAATTCTTTCCACTTTGCTCTCCATACTTCCGTTACCTCACCAACCGGCCTATGGCTTAACGTATCAGCAACCACATTAGCCTTCACCGAATGGTACTCTATCTTAAACTGGTAGTCTTTTACAAGCCCCAGCCACATGCGCTGACGCATGTTCAACTCTCGCTGAGTGAATAAGTATTGTAGTGACTTGTGGTCCACGAATAAGTGAAACTTCTCCCCCAACAAGTAATGCCTCCAAATTCGAAATGCAAACCCGACCGCAGCTAGCCCAGGTCGTGGGTGGGGTAATTCCTTTCGTGAGGCTTAAGTTTGCGGGAGCCAAAAGCTATAGCCTGCTCCTCCTGCTGAAGTACGCCACCGAGTACCTGTAAGGAGACGTCAGTATACACTAGGTACTCCATTTCGGCCTGGGTAAAGAAAGAACTGGTGCCGAAGTCAACCTATCTTCCAGCTCGTCAAAAGCCAATTAACAAGCGTCATCCCATATATACGATACTCCCTTGCGATTCAGATCCGTCAATGGACCCTCTATCTTCAAAAAACCTCGAACGAACCGTCTGTAGTACTCGTCTAATCCCAAGAAACTACACACCTCTGTTGGTGTCGTGGGATATCCCTACTCCCTCACCGCCGACACTTTGCTCGGGTCCACTAATATCCCCAATTCCAACACAATGTGCCCCAAAAATTGTACCTCTCGTAACCAGAATTTGCACTTCGCATACTTAGCATACAACTAATGCTCTCGTAGAGTCTAAAGAACCTGTATCAAGAGCTCGGCACGCTCCTCCTCAGTCTGTGAATAAATTAGGATGTCATCTATGAAAAAGATGACAAACTAATCCTAGAACTCTTTGAACACTCGGTTTATCAAGTCCATGAATACGGATGGAGCATTTCCAGCCCAAACGGCATGACTCTGAACTCATAGGACCCATATCTCACCAAGAAAGCAGTCTTCGGCACATCCTTCTCCTTAATCCATAGCTGATGGTATCCTGATCTCAAATCAAGGCATCTCCCCTCAGCTAGTCGAACAACTCATCAATTCGGGGTAATGGATACTTATTCCGTATCGTGACCTTATTCAACTCCCGATAGTCCATGGACAACCTCAGTGAACCATCTCTCTTTTTTCATGAATAACGCCGGAGCTCCCCAAGGTGAGGTGCTCCTATGAATGAAACCCTGACCTAACAGCTGCTCTATCTGATCTCGTAACTCCTTTATCTCCGCTGGATCCATAAGGTACGGTGCACATGCTATCGGCTGAGTTCCCAGCATCTAGTCTATGTACATCCAAAAACTCGCAAACAGTAGGTATCGAATCCAGGGGAATCACAATCTCTTTAGAGGTTTCCTCCTCTATATAATACCAATGGGTGGAACATCCTCCCTCTGGGCGAGGCATCACCATAAAAAATATCTCCTGACCAGGAATGGAAAAGATGATACTCCTACCAAAATAATCTATTATGGCTCTATACGCAGCGAGCCAATCTATGCCAATAATGGCGTCGTGCTCATGTATATCTAAAACTAGCATGTCCGCAGGTAAAATCAAGATACCAATCTCTATACCTACACCCCGGCATATAAAGAAAATTAAGGACACATTTCCTAGTAGTGAATCTACGCATGTCACGGTACTCTCTGTCATATCTAATAACGTCGTGGCCCGTGCGAAGCTAGTAGCTATGAAACATTGTGATGCCCTAGTATCAAATAAAACTCGACCCATAGTTCCATGGATAGGAAGCGTACCCTCTATCGTGGGTGGAGCCTGAGGTGCTGCAGCCTGATGGACATTAGAGACACATCCATACTACAATTGCCCCTGGTGAACGGGGGCTACTGGGATGAATGGTAGGGCTGGCATCTGAGCTAAAACTGGGAGGGCGGCTGGAAAGAATGGCCTCTGTGGCTCACGGTGGTCACCCTGATGCTATGGGGCCCTATCCCCCTCTAGGCAATCCTAGCACCTATGGCTATTCTTGCCACATCCAAAACACCTGCCCCTAAGTTTTCCCCCCTTCTGTCCCTACTGACCACGGCCCTGATGGCCGTTACCACCTTGCCAATGGACCTGCTGAAAATATTATTGGCCCTTATGGCCCTACTATTGATGATGTTAGCCCTGCTGGTCATGCGACTGACTGGACCAGCTGACCCTGTCTAAAACCCACAAATCCATGCCTAGAATCACCAGGTAGAATCGCTTGGCAGGGTCCCCCTGATGGGAACTCTGCTCACTGTGTCGGGTCTACTCTTGGGTTGCTGGTTCCCCACCAGTATTCCTGCCCCCCGTCCGGCCCTACTGGCTAGACTCCCTTGCTCGTTTGCTTCCCTGTTGATGGAAGTGGTGATCCTAATAGTGCAATAGAGTGGTGTTGAGTACGTCAGTGTAAGTACCCAACGATATAATACTTATGAGGTGCTGACGAATCCTCCAGGCCAATCCATCTAAAAACAGCAATATCTTCTTCTCCTCAGTGGGTGCCTCATTCGGAACTATAGTGAGAAGTCTTGTGAACTCCTCCTCATACTTAAAATCGGTCATACTCTCCTACTTAAGATTCAGTAACCTCCGCCTCATCCCAGTCTGCACGGTGGTTGGGAAATATTTGCGGTCAAACCGCACCTAAAATGACTGAATCGACATGATGTCCCTCTCCTCCAAGGTGGTGGTGGACTCCCACCACTGCAAAAAGGCCCCCACTAGCTTGAATAACGCCAGTAATTGTCTTTGCACGTCAGTGCACTCATACATATACAGATGCCTCTGGATATCCTTCTTCCATTCGCTGGAGATCACGATGTCTGAACTACCCGAGAACTCCAGGGGATGCACCTTCTAAAAGTCATCCCTCACCCGCTCCCATATAGTGGGAAGCTGTGCAGGTATTTGTGCTACTTCCTGAACCTGGGGTGGAGCCTGCTATACCACCGCTAATGTGGCATTAACTGCCTGAGCAACTATGGCTACTACTTTGTAAGGACATTTTTGTCCATTATCAATTTATATGCCGTACGCCGTTACACCGTTGAAGAAACTCAAGATCGCATCTACAACAACGGATTCGAATATCAAAGTGTCTTCAACATCATAGCCTCCACGAGAATGAACTTGGTAAAATTTTGTTTTTACGTTCCTAAATGTTCATATTTAGTATTGGGAAATTTTTATAAAATGTTTTTATAAAAATAAGAAGTAAGTTTTTTCAAGCAAAATGAGGCTTTTAAAAGTTTTTTTATAACAGCCGGACCGATCCGCCCCTCAGCCGAACCAATCCGCCCCTCAAACGGATCGATCCACTTGCTGCAGATCCAGTATACCCCGGACCGCAAGCGAACCGATGAAGGCCAAAATAAAAGAACCGATCCGCTTGACCGGACCTATCCGCCTCAGAACCGGACCGGTCTGACTGGGATAAATTCGGCCAGATTCGCTTGAGATTTTTTAGGCTCAAAGTTTTCCTATTTAAAGCCAACTTCGGGGAGTTGTTTTTTAAGACTTTTAAAGATGATTTTCAGAGTCCTAAATACTCTAAGTCTTCACCTTTTTGATGTGCAAAACATCTTTTTGATTCACACAAAAAATCCCAATTACTTTCGTGAATCTTTTGGGACCCTAGAACACAAGCTTTGCTACTATTCATCTTTGTGGGGAGATATTTACAACCGAGGGCTACGTGTCATTGCTGAGGGAGTCTCTACAAAGTTTAATGGCTGCGTGTCATTGAGGAGAGTTGCGGTTCTTCCTTCGTTGTTTGGGCTGCGAGTCCTTGGAGGGTGTTGTGTGTATTCTCTTGCTGAGTTCAAGACTGCGTGTCTTTGTGGGTTGGCTGTGCATTGATCCATTGCAGATTTCTCTATGTAATTGTAAGTTGCGGCTTGTATATTCATAGTGAAATAAAGGTTTTACCCGAAAGGGTTTTTTTCCTGAATTCTGTGTCTCAGCATATTTTTTGTGTCACATGCTTTATTTATTTATCGATTGACACACGCACCTTAGATGAATGATTAGGGGCTGAAATTAAATAAGTGTGCTATATTAGAAAGTTGCGAAGTTAATCAATTGTCACACGTAATTCTCGCGTTCTCATACTTTAGTTGCATTCATCATTCCCTGAGCCAGAGTTGTTGGCTGCTCGGGCTGAGCATTCCTATTTCTGGGTGCTCATCTCGAACACATATGAAACGAGAAGAAAGTTTATTAGTCTACATTTATTATTAAATCTTAAATAGCTGAAGATGTAAGCGTAAATACAATAATACAACAGTCCTAAAATAGGGCTCTATATCAAAGACGCTAAGCTGAAGGCGAAATAAGCCGAACAGATCCAAAAGGACACTAAAACCTGATGCTCTGATACCACCTGTAACACCCCACCTAATTAAATACCGGGTGATCAGTCCTTTATTAGATTACAATCAAGGTGAACGGTGTGGCTCATTCTTAGAATCTCTGTCGAAAATAAATTTGCCATTTTAATCACCTTATAATTAATTAAGCCAAGTGTCAATAAATTTTAAAATATTATTTCATTTATTATATTTCATCGTAAAACCTTTTTAAATATAAACCAGTTTAAGTATAACAAAAATGCTAAGGATATCAATCATCCAAAAGACTCATGATAACTAGATTATTCAAACCAAGTCAATAACCATAAGTATAATCAACATAACATGAAATAACTCCCAAATGAGTACTGAATATTGAAAGCATAAACAAATACAAAATCTCTAATAAGTCTAAACGGGAATAGGAAATCGGGTGACACATTCCCTAGCTATGAAAAACGAAATCAAGAGCTGAATCAAAGAAGAGGTCGTTTACTACAAGGGCCTGTAACTCCCACATAAGCTGCAGCACGCCCAATCCAAAGAACCTACGCCTGACGCCTCCGTGGCTGGGCACCTATAATATATACATATATATATAAGAGAGATAAAATGACTGGAAACGGGTCAGGTTCCAAGTGTAAAACAGTTTTAAAAATAGTTTAGCAAGTATTTAAAAGGCTTACTGGCTAATATAACAACCATGTTAGTACGCGACACTCTCTTGAGAATTCTCACCTCTCATCTAGGGTTCACACCTACCGTAGTACTAAAATGCCTCATAGGTCTATCTAACTCATCTCCCATAAAGTCTATTTCAAGAAGTCATAACCCTATGATTTTAGTTTAGAGATCAGTCTCTTAATGATTACTTAGGTCGATTATGTATTTATCAATACTGTTGTAAAGTTCCCGAACACTTACTAAAATTTTGAAGCATTTCTTCAATATTTGTCTACTTATACGCCTACTTATACGCACAGAAGAAGAATCCCATATATACGTATATATATTGATCATTCACATAATATATATACTATCAGCACCCCCAAATAAAATCTATGGTGCTGGCATACTCTGCTATCAAGTCCCCATATATCTCGTACCAAGAGAAATACTAGTTCGGAATCACTCTCGAACTGTATTGACACAATACACACAAAATGGAGGCGAAGTATAGTTCCAAGTCACTAAGAAGGCTGCACATACCCCTCATGTATCTTAGGACCGTCTGACTATCATTCTCAGATAGCCTGTACCAAGGAATCCTATGTTCTAGGGTACGATTTAGTATCCCCCATAAAGGTCCCATCGAGATAAGACTGTCCCAGAGCGGTAACCTCGGGGATAGTAAGTAGCGCGGGTATGATTACAAACAAATATATACATTTAATATATGTACACAAGAACTCGGTCATATAAATAAATATTCCCATTTTCCAATTTGATTCCCCCACGACCCATAATAATATTTTAAACCATACGTAGTACAATTTTACCCAATTCTTATGCATAAAGAACTCATCTCTTTTTATTCTCAATTATAATCATTTCACAATTACTTCTCGTCCCTCGAAGTATTCTCTCTTCCTAAAGGTAAATTTAGTAGGTACACCCTCACTAACCTACTAGTCTAAGTCCTTTAAGAATTTCACAATTCCTTAGTTAATGTACGCAAGATTTCTAATATGTGACATGCCCCCGTTATCCCACAGTTACATCTCGTATAGAATTATATTAAACGGAACCAACTTAGCCCATACTGGTCCTCTTCATAACCCACTATGCTCTTTAAATAATATTCAAGGGCTCCTACGCATTTTATCTGAATTAAACAAAAAGCGAAAAAATATTCAGTTTCCAGGAAGGTTCGATCGATCGATGAAGGAGGTCGATCGATAGACATACTTGAGTCGATCGATCGATCGAGAAGTTCTTGCCCATATTCTGCTATTACATCCTACGAGTTTCATACCTTTTAACCTCTAAATCGTTCTTAATGCATCCCAAACTCCCAAAAAATTACACCACTGATTATATACACCTATCTACATGATTTCCTATGTAAAGCATGTACGAATTCATCAAAGACATCGAATTAAAGGGGCGGAAAATTCAGCAGAATTATAGAGAACCCTAGTTTTGTATTAATTTCCAAAATTCTCATTATTCTTATATATTTATTTTTATTAATCCATTACAATTTCGTGGGTAATCCTCTACGTATGACAAGGCTTCCAGATTTATTTAATTACTCCCAAAACATGCGATTTAAATCTTCTAAATTATATAATTCTTCCATAAAAACATGTATTCTCAATCCTATTCTAACATGGATGAAATATCAACAAGGAAATAGCAAGATAGATACTTTCTCTAAGATCGTAGGTCTAATTCCATGAATTTGATAGGTATAGACTTGATCCCCTCGCTCCGATTTGCGTTTTGGTGGTGGTGGTGGTGCAATCCGGTTAGTTCTTGGCCTTGAATTCTTTGAAGCATTTTTCCTCTCTTCCTCTCACTGTTGTTCTAATCTTTTAAGAATATTAACCCAAGAAGACTCTCCAAACATCTGATTTTAATTCCTAATTTTCGTCATTAACTAAGGCCTAATTTGGGAAATAACTAAATCGCCCTCCCAGGGTGTCGGTTAAGCCTAACAATGCCCCGAGACCCAAACTAAACCCCCGGGTACACTTTTTTGACTATCCCAACCCTTCCGAACACGTTGGCGCACTCAAAATGACCATACGGTTGACTTATAATTTATTCACTTTTTATTATAATAATATAGTCCTGACACGACACATGCGCCTTCCGACTTAATTTCCATCACTGTCATATTATTCACTCGCGACAATTTTTATAAATATAATTCTATACATTACTTTACTCAATAAGTAATATTCAACAAATTTCCAATAATTACCAACTCTCATCACGTTAGTAAATATTTAAATTAAACTCCGGATTAATATTAAATTAATTTATCACAATTAAATTTAATAAATCCCCTATTTTAAAATTCATGAAAATACGGGGTATTACATAGTATTCAAGATTTTTAATAAACATTTGGACAGTGGGTGAAGATAAAAGACTATCCAGAATATCAAGTTTTAGAGACAGTAATTCAACAAAAAAGAAAATAACAACCTGGTACGCTCTAGCATTCAGGGTGAGCATATGTGCAATTATTTTATTCTGGTCCAAGTCACACTGAAGACATTCACTCAGGCAAATTTGTGACTTATTGGTCTTTTTGGTCCAAAATACAGGAAGCAAATTGAAAAAATGTGAAAACTGACATATTCAATTCTAAAAACAATCTATTTGAGTTTCATAGAAAGCAAAACAAACAAATGATTAGTTAAACTTCATATTATTCCTTATTAAGAATCTGTTAATAAATAATAGATTCGATGAATTAGTCTTACTTATGTCTTACATTCACAAAGTACTGAAATTATTGATGTGACTAGTGATGATTCGCAACAGTTGGAGCTGAAGACTTCAACAAGAGATTCAAATCAACACATCCAGAATGTTGTTTCAGATCTCACTTATCATTTATAACAAGCAAGACCACATAGAGAGCAAGATTCATGAATTCCACATATAGAGAAACAAGTAGTGCCACTAAAACCCAGATTCTAGTTGAAAATTAATTCCAGTTGTAGGTTTTGCTCAACAGATAATTCAAAATAAATTAACTTTTCCATTATACTTTTTATGTTGTCTACCAATTCGTTGAAAATTAAGTTTACCATTATTATTTCTTTGGTAAATAAGTTGAGACAACTGAGGAACATAATGACCTGAAACATCTGGAGGAACATAATCATCAGTCATACTGAGTGTTCCTCAAGAAAGTTATACATGTAACAAAAGATGGATTTAGTTAACAACCTCCATAACTTTCCCCAACAATGTAGAAATCTCTATGCTTGTACTGAGGAAACCTTTCAAACTACTTGACAAGAAATGTATATGAATCTTGAGCTATAAATTCAAAACACCCGGATCCCAAAAGCATATATAGAAGTCAGAATTAACAAAACTTAATCTTAAATAACCCTATTTTCTTTATAATTCAAAACACAAGCACATATAAAATATAAAGATGAAGTACCTGTGTTTCGGTCACCTGCAGCGTATAAATAAGATGTTGTATTAAAATACAAAAAGCCAACACCAGCTGGTGATTCAAGGAAAAGCAAATTTTCCACTGCCAACGAGATAAGAGATTGAAATCAGTGTATTAGATCGTGTATGCAATGTAAGCACATCAATGTATGCAATGAGACAATACAAAATACATATTAGATCGTGTTTGGATTCCAATGTATGCACATCAATAATATTTCTCTCATATGATCGATTAAAATCCTAAAGAATACCTTAAATTCAAAGTAAAACAATCTAATATCTTGATCATCCATAATTATGCAAGTTAAAATCATTAACACTAATCATACCACCTATTGTGTTATAAAAGTGAGAAACCATCAAAAACACGCTACAGAACCATACATTGTAATCATTTCTTTTATATTATATTACAACCAAAGGTTCACCTTTTGATTCTTAAAGATTTATTCAATTTGCATAAGCCTCAAATTTAGATTCTCCTTTTATAAAACTAATTACTTGAAAGGACAAAAGCACATACTATAATCGCAATCCCTCTGATAATTAAATCATGGTGACCACTTCATTCCCAAATAACATAGGCCTAAAACTAAAGCACGATATATAAAAACAATGAGTAAAATATAATAAGAAAGATAACGCATATGTTGTAATATAATCAATATAAAGACTTACAAAGAAATTCTCCAATCGAGAAAATTAATCCCCCTATTGGCATCATTCAACTACATGGCAACCCCCTATGATTGTTTTGATAACCATACGCACCCCATTTTCGGACACCTCAACCCTAGGATCTGGAAGGCGTAAACATGGAAGGCTGGAGTTAGGGTTTGTAAAGAGTAACAGATGTGTGTGTGTGTGTGTGTGTGAGAGAGAGAGAGAGAGAGAGAGAGAGAGAAAGGGGGAGGGAGGGAGGGGGAGAGAGAAAGCGTGTGTGTGTGTGTGTGTGTGTGTGTGAGAGAGAGAGAGAGAGAGAGAGAGAGAAAGAGGAAGTGGGAGACCTCAAAGTGAGGAAGGAGAGAGGGTGGGAGATAAAAAAACAATGTGAGGACTAGGGGTGTGTTTTGGCTGGATCGGATCGGAATAGGGGTATTCAGAAAATTTTCCAAAATTTTTGAAATTTTAAAATCCTTTCCAAATCGGAAAATAATTTTTTTTTCCAAGTTGGCTGATTCGGAATATTTGGAATTTCAGGATATTTTATTATTCAAAAAAATTTCAAAAAAGTTGAAATTATCAATTATTTCTTTTTCGAATAATATTGGATATATCTTGAAAGAGTGCATTAATCAACAAAAAAGATCATGGTTCAATAAAAAAAATATCACAAAGTTATTAATCAATTGTCAAATAACTACTTACTGCTTACTAAAACTGAAAGGATGATTGTAAAGAAAATGGTCCTGATTTCAGCACTGAAGGACATGAGAAAACCAAGATACATGAACCTAACTGTATTATACTCTTGTAAGAAAAATAAATGTTTTCATGAGAAAACAAAACATGTTTACTGTTGTGAGTATTTTCTTGAGAGATTAACAGTCACAAACACCCCATTGAAAAAAATACACACACAAATATGTTGAACATGAATACAGTAACTTCCATTATTATGCAGTATAACCCACAAATATGTTGAATATAAATACACAAATATGTTGAACATGAATACAGTCCATAATATATGTTCGGTGGCCAAACAAAGCTCCCCAAAAATTACAACAGTCCAAAAATAGCACTCGGATCAACTACAAAATTAGAAAAATACCTTGATTCTGGAGCTTTGTTTAGTAGCCAGACACTGTTGAATCAAAAGCTTTTGGAAGATTCTAGCTCAGATCTTCAATATATGTTTTCATTTCTGTATAGAAGAGGGGGCTGGGTTTTTTATCGGCGGTCGACGTCGGAGGGAGTGGGATTTGAGTGGAGAGAGAGGTTTGTGGGTGGAAGTGAATTGTCGGAGAAGAGTGGGAGCCACAGTCGGACACGAATGGGGTTGAGATAAGTGAGAGATGACGGGGGTGAATGGGGTAGACGGCTCAGAGGAGAGAGAAAGGTTTATGGGTGGGTTTTTCAACGAGGTCTTTTTTGTAAGCGGGGGTTTTAGGGGGGAAATGAATTTTTGGTTGAAAAAAAATCAAAAGTTAAATATTAAACTTGTGTTTTTTTAATTAAATTAGAATAAATATCACGACATAAGTAAAAAATTATTAAAATATATAAAAATATTATTATTTCGAAAAATATTTTGGATAAATCGGATCGGCATGATATCAAAATTTTTGAATCGGAAATTCGGAAAGATATATATGATTTCAAATTCCATTCCAATTTATTTTAGAAATCAAAAAATTCGAAAATCGGAAAATTAAAAATGATGCCAAAATCGGAAAAAATTTGGATCGAAAATCGAAAGTTTTCTGAAGTTCGAAAATAATTAACACCCCTAGTGAGGACAAATTTTTTTAGAGTTTTTATATTTTACTAAAGTATACTCTATTTTAGCACACTTTTAAATAGTGCCAAATTTGGCAGGATTTTAAAATGTGTCAGATTGTCACTAAATTGTGCCAGAATTTGGCACAGTTTTAAAATGTGCCATATTTTTAATATCAAGGTGTGCTAGATTGTTGTTTTTGGTGTAATGAACTATTACATATTCAAAAAAAATTTGATCATATATTGCACCTTATTGTAAACCTTACTTGATATTTAAAATTAATTATTGAACATTTCATACTTATACACTTGTACATAGTAAAATCCTGCACACTAAAAACTCAGCACAATGAACGAGTTTTTTAAAACTTGTCACATTTAGACAAATCCTACACACTAAAGTCCATGTGCACCTCCATATCTACCGATACAGCCTAGCAACCGTCTACGAATACAAACATGGAGTCCACCGCTTCTTCTTCATAATCCTCACGTATAAAATCAACCGCATGAAATCAATTGTTTAAGATGATAGAACAATCTCTGGCGCCAAACTCAAGATCACAATAGTTATGGAATTATCAGATTTAGATCTTGAAAACCTAAAGATATGGGAAACTATTAGGAACTTTCATAAACATGTGCAGAAACATTTTTCGATTAAAGTTTTTGTGTTTTCTGAGCGATAGAAGTCTATAAATATGAAAACACGAATTTCAAGGCGGCATGTCGTTCGAACAATAAACCAATCTCATTCTAACAAGAAGAAAATCTCGTTTGAACAAATCTCAGATTCGTTTGAACGACAAGAAAAATAATTTTTAATTTTAAAATCGTCCTCGAATGTTTATAAATAAAATCAACTCATAAAATATTTTAAAATTACGTTTCCAAAAATATTTTTTCAGATTCCCAACATAAATTAATTTAAAACGCATCCTTAATTAAAATCCTAATTTTCACAATCCATTTAGCATTCATACCCGTGTGTTCCAAGATATACCAAGTGTGTCAAAAAATGAAGGCACTAAACACGGCACGGATATCATCTTCAAATCTTTTCCGCAATATATTTAACACTAAACGTGAGAGGCTTTATAGAATCACAACTTAATGACTAACCTACGACTCAAACACTTTTGTCCGGAACTGAGACAATTACAAACAAATTGACTCGATTGGAAATTTGCCCTTACAAATCTCCCCTTTTATCTATTCTGGTTTGAAAATAAAATATAGGTGAAATGCTAAGCCGGGTCGTCAAGCCGAAAGCCTATGCCCATCCCATAAACCCCCAAAAAAATATAGGAGACGAAAAAATATCAATAAAATCAACTTGTGAAGCAAACATGTCTGAATGTGATGTATCCAATATGTCTGAATCTCTGAAAATCACTACACACATGAAACAAACAAATATACCACAAGCGAAGTGTCGAGATATATAAAAAAATATATATAAATGAATAATGTGAGTAAACTCCCACTACATCACATATCTCTCCCCCTTTTTTCCTGGAATAGACATATAGTGTAACAGACAAATCATAAACAATCATATCTAGCAAGAGAATATTGAAGCAATAAAATCATGTCTAGATAAACTTCACAATATTAGCAAACAGAGTAATCAGATGGCAATGGATAATAAGCTAGCGGTGAAAATATATATGAAGTATATAAAGAATAAAGATGTGAAGCAAGATAAACCAATATAAATCTCATGCCTCAATAAGATAATATAACTGCATAAAATGAGACTCTAAAAACATCCATGTCCAACTTATAAAATAAGCTGATATACAACCAACAGAGGTAAACACTAATGTGTCATCAAATACATCATATCTGAATACACAAAAACTAAATACATCATGAAAAATAATGTGTCTCAGAGTACAATGAAAACAGAATGAATATCAACAGTCTACATTAGAATCATCATCATCGTCAAGTGCAGTATTATTATCTCTACGTCACCTAGATGTACCTGCTCCATGGCTATGCTCTCGGCATCGCATTTCATCCAAATATTAGGAAAGGTTAGACTTCTGGATGGCCTGCTGATGTGCCTCTACCTCAAATATCACCATCAAAGACTCTGTCATCCAGTGATGCTCAGCCAGCTCAGACTACAAAAGAATCTTCTCATGTCGCTCCTCCTCAAACCTATACTCTGCGACGTCTCTACTATTTCTAGTCTCAGAAGAAGGATACTCATTGCGAGCAGGATCAGATGGATATGATGTGAAATTAACTCCAGAAGATGATGCAAAAATTGAGGGTATATGACGTGTTGCCTCACTGAGGTCACTCTCTGATCAGCGAGCGGTGTTCGCATTGATCGGTGAAATCTTGAACTAATCAACCTCATCCTCGAGTAGAGGAACCTGAGCATCCTCATAGATGTGAGACACTAGGATTCTAAGTGGAAGTGCAGTAAGGACAGGATTAGGTCTGACCAGTTAAATAGAGGACATAACATACAGAAGGATTATAAGAAGATCGATCGGCTAACCCTGACTCACAACATACATAAAGTATACTATGTCATAGGAAATTTATGTGTGGTTGGCCTGAGGATAGACCAAAGAGTAAACAAACCAATTAAACAGACCAAAATTAGGGTAAAGGTGATGGTGTTACATAATGGAGGAACTGGGAGGAAGTTCCCTAAAACAGTGACGAATGATGTCGTCTGGATTGGGACTACTAGGGACATGACCTAGAAAAATAGCATCTGGGACTCTAGGGATCTGAAGAATCTGGGAGATGAGATCAGCGGTGACCACAACGATAACTCTATGAATAGAGGTCTGAAGACCATCGGCAATCCAATTGGCTCCAAAGTAGAACTCTCGGACGATATTAGGATGAACCACATCATACATCTCAACATAGGTTCCCACGCTCGCCCTCTCATCTATTTCGAAACACAGTACTGTTCAAAAGTAGCTATTCAAAAAACTATCTCCCGAACTATCATACGAATGTGCAGACCAAGTGCGTAATACTTCTCAACTCTACTCGACTCGCCCAACGATTAGCAGAGTATCGCGGATGATAGGCCTGACCTCTAGACGAGGATGTCTTCTCATTAACATGTCCACTATAAACTGAACATCTGCGTTGCCACGTGCCATCATTATATTGAAACAAACAGTGAAAAAAGTAGGGAAGGTGTAAAACGAAGGAACTAAGCCTATCCCAACAAACACAAATGCTCTAACATTCTGTCTTCGTACAAAATCAAATTGAACCACCAATATAATCCAAATACACACCCAACAACATCAGCAAGATAAGATATAATCAGCAAGAGGTAAAACCAAACATTCGTAGAAAAATACCTAACAAAACTCAATGTATGCTTCTCAAACATCCAAAAAAATAAAAATAAAATAATATTTTCAATGAAAATAAATTTTATCGGATATATTGGGACTCATGCAAAACTAAACTAGGGGTAACATACTAACATAACTCAAAAAATGAAAAAAAAAAAAGAATAACACAGCAAGACAGCCCCAAAAATTGAAGAGTTTGATCCTAAAATTGAGTGTACTTATTTTCGAACATACTCGTGCAAGAACAATCATGTAGTAGTGGAAGTAGTATGAAAAAAATGGACTGTGATTTTAAATTCAAAACCACTTCAAACCCTAACCAAAAACTCAAAATAAATAAAAATACCTAATGAAACTGGAATAAGGATGGATGAATCAACAACTGGGATTGAAAAATCCAAGAACACGAAGCTATCTCAAGCTTATACAGTCAAAAATGCTTGTTGGGTTAACAATAGGGACGAAAATGAGGTAAAAGGATGAAAGGGGTCAAAATCGTTGAAAGAACAGGTAAATACCTAAAATGAGATTTCACACGTCATTCGAACGAAAAACATATATCGTTAGAACCACGCTAAGTGTTATTCGAACGACAGTTACCTTTCATTAGAAAGAAATTACTCTTGCTTCAAATGACATGAAACATTGTAGGCTCGTTCGAAGCTCGTTTCAACAAACTTCTAACTACCCAACATTGTTTAAACAAAAGCCCTAAAATGAAGCTCGTTAGAACCCTTATATCGAATAACCTACACATATTATTCGAACGAGATAGTGATCTCATTCAAACGGGACCTCAAAAATCTGAATCCTCTCCTCAAAACATTGAAACACAACCCAGAACAGTACGATTAAAGAAACATCCACCTGACACACTAAAAAAATTAAAAATTAAACTCAAATAAAAAGAGATACACAGTAATCCGGTATGAATGTGCCTAAATATGGAATGGAATGAATGGGTGTGAACTAACACAAATGAACCATAACCCAAACACCTAGATACGTTCAAGAAACTCTAATTGATCGCAAAATGTTATCAAACTACAATTTAGCCACATGTGACAAATCTAACTCGAACTAAATGAACAAAACATACATCGTGTACACAATTCTAGAATTTTGACGATTCTACCAAACAATAGTGTCATGACATGATTGTTCTACCTAGGACTCATTGTGCAAACCCCTTGTTCTTCGACTAAACTCCCTAAAAAGATAAACATGTCTATCTATTCTTTTCTAATTCATGATTATTTTGAAGTGATATCTTTTTTTTTAGATATCCTAATTTGGATCTTCTTGGCGATTTTTTCTCTTTTTAATCCCTTATTTTTTCTTGGTTTCTTTTAAACGGTGGCTTTCACGTAAAGTCAACCTATCTTTTGTAGCCCTTCCCGTGTACACTCATAATTTTTAAATAATAAACAAATATCCTCATGGGAAACGTTTATTACATGCTCAACTCCCCCTAAGTCATAAATACACGTAGATGACAAGATTGAGAGGAGAACGTCTCACCAAACTCAAATGTACATGAGAAGTTAAACGTTCAGAATAGCTCGTGCATATGTGTGTGGTGGCATATACATAGTCGAATCCAAAATTCAAGTCAAATTCAAAACAACTCCATGAAACTAATGGTTAAGATCAACCTAAGTATCTAAAGTCAAGAGCAAATGTCCTAGCCACGAGGAAATTGCGAAGTGAAGGGGATTCAAGCACACCAATATGCCATACCATAAGTGTATTCTCAAGACACAAAAAAATGAAAATCTTTTTGAGGTTTTCAAAATATTTTTGACACAAAAGAAAAATCTTTTTGTATTTTCAAAAATATATGTAAATAAAATCTTTTTGCAATTTTCTCAAAATAACTCAAGAAAGAAAAAGATAAAGATACAAAATATACAAGTCATAACCCTAGAAAATATATATCAAGAATAGAAAACTAGAGTATGACAAACACGATGAACACGCTCAACCATAAGATCTAACATGGGAGAAACACGTGTGAGAAAATGAGAATCACCAGGTCTAATACCTGAAGCCTCTAGATCTAATTTCCTAACCTAAGTGCGTGCGTAACTATGAATAGGTGTTTTGAAAATTGAAATGACTATATTCTTAGACTTCCTAGGAGCGTTCTTAAGATCGTAGCAATAACATCTAAGGTGACCCTTCCTATCGCAATGAGTCCAAGTGTAAATACGGAGATGATTGTTACCTAAAGGTTGAACTTTCCTAACGTTCCTAGTCGACTCTCTCATATGCATGGTCTTGGCTATGGGAATGGGATAATAATGATCATCGAATCCAATTCCATACTTATCATGTTTGATTTGGATGGTGTCAAACATTCTATCTAACTTTTTCGACCTAGCCTCCAAATCAAACTTAACTCTACTCGAATCTCTCAATTTCTCCTCAAGATCACATATCCTAGACTTAAGTAAACATCTAGACTCCTCAAACTCTACAATCTCCTTCTTAATAACCTCTATAAAGCCATGAAGATAATCTCTCCCATCCTTAAGGTATTCTAATTTCTCAGAGTCTTCTCACGTGCCGTAAGATCCTCAATCAATGCATCATTACTATTTTATATGGCACGTTCATTCAACTTAGCTTCCAATTTCAAGTTAGCCTTCTTCACCTTCAACGTTTACGTATATAATTCATAGAAGGCAACTTACAACTCACTCTCCTCTATCCCCTCATCCTCACTCACTTGGGGTTCACTCACTATGGCCTCGAAAGTGTTATCAAAAAGAATATCTTCATGGGAAGATTTCTCGTCGTCCCTCACATAACTAGCCATGAACGCGGGGTAGTTGCGATCATTGGGGGAATCTTCTCCCTCTTTCGAATTACTCTCACTAAGGATGACATTAAATGCTATCGATTTCTTCCCTCCTTCATAAGTCTAGTGGAGCATTCTTCTACCCTATGCCATAACCCTCATAACCATAACACCTATCCAACTCATCCATCTTAATATTCTCACTTCGGTTCTTAGGGAAGATATCGACCTTGTTGTTCATATTTTTCCCAAGACTTTTTGCATCTTTCAATTTCTTTCGGAACTTAAGAAACTTATTTAACTTCTTTGCCAACATGGACACATCTTCGGACTCGACGTCAGAACCATCATTTGAAACTCTTATTTCCTTCTTTAGGGATTTAAAAGCTATGCCTTTTTCTTTCTTTAGCACTTGCTTGGAGGTAAACATGTCAATCTCATAAGTTTGTAGGTCACTAACAAGCTCTTCAACTTTCTTCGAGCCAAGCATACCCAAAAAGTTTAAAACAGTTACCTTTGGATTAATTCTATCAGGAAATGAACTTAAGATTTTCTTAATCACTTGGTCATCGGGTATCTTCTCTCCTAAGTTAAACGACGAGTTAATTATATCGACCACTCTATTTTAGAACTCATCAAAGGTCTCACTCTCTAACATATTAATCGTCTCAAACTGGGTGGAGAGGTTTTTGGAGTTTGGAAGCCTTAACGGCATTGGTTCATTCTTGGATAAGTTGTAGTATATCCCAAGCCTCTTTAGATTTCTCACACGTCAAAATACGATGGAATTCCTCCCGAGAGACAGAACATAAAAGTTCATTCAAACCCTTAGAATTGTATTGTGTTAATTTGTGCTCGGCATCTGTCCACATTTCAATAGGTTTCATATGTATAACCTCTCCATATCTCGTGACTGGTGGCGTCCACCCCTTAACAACATCTAACCATGCTCGCTCATCTATAACTTTAAGAGTTGACTTCATACGCATTTTCCATTAATCATAGTCAGTCCCATCAAACATAGGTGTTTTAATAACCTTAAACCCTCCAAGATTCATGCCTAAAGACTAAGGATTACAGAAATAGTAAATTAGTGTTCTGGCTCTGATACCAATTTGAGAAGACCCCTGAGCAGTAATCTATAGGCAAATGCAATATTTTTAAATTTTCCAAATTTTGTCTTTAGCACCCTCAAACTTATCATTTGTAAACAATTTGACTTACCCAATTTTATCTTATTAACCCCATACCATGAATCTACAGTGATTACGCAGATTAAGAAAGTAAATCAAATGCACCACAAGACATACTAATGTACAAGGAAACTATGACACCCCACATATTTTAATCACGGTTGATCAATCCTTTATCAAAATAAATCAGGATTCTCAAGTGGTTCATTCTCAAAATCATTGTTGAAATCTTTTTAACTAAAACACACAATAAATCCATTCACATAATAATATAAACATCAACTAAATAAAAACATAACTGATAACTCTCGGTAAAACATTTATACAACCAAATTGAATAGGCATAAATGAAAATGCGATAAATAATAAAAATGACAATAGTTGGGCAACATGCCCGAATATAACTCACAATACCTCTTATCTAGATCACAAGGGTGGAAGAGTCTAAACAATTCCTGCTAGCATCCACAGTTGGTGCAACATAGTCTCACTCGAAGAAATAATATCATTCAGGCTCCCTGTGTCTGGACACCTAAAAGATTTTTAAGAAAAATATTTGCAAGCGAGTCAGAGCCCAAAACGTTTTTCAAATATTTTAGCAAGTACTAAAATACTTTAATATTTAAAATATGATATTCTCCATATTTAAACTGGTGTCGTACTCACATGAGATACCCCTCACCTCTCATCTAACAGTGCACACCTAACGCATGTATTTTAAACACCCTAGTTATGTTACCCAACCAAACTAGCATCTCACCAAACTTCTAAACACCCATATGCTATATCATTCCTTGCGTATTTAATATCCTAAGCTTTTGCCCGAGCTTATGCATTCTAATTTCTCGCTTATCGTTTATCCTTTTATAATGAATAACTTTCACTAGTTATTCTACACTATTCACGTTTTAGTGCTATTGGTCTCGTATATAATATTGTCATCTTTATATACATATCTCACATTTTATTCCAGCTGAAACAATTTACTTCTCACTTATTCTTTATTTTATCCGTATATATATATATATATATATACACACACATAATATATACTATACACATCAAGTATATCCATACGTATATATCACACACTATATAAGTATAATAATCATCCCTCATAGCTATAACTCAATGGATGCAGTCTCTAGAATGCTATCATCTTCTAGGGAATATCATCATGGGTACCACCGGTCGGGATCTCACGCCAACCAGATAAAAACATATCACAAACGTATGGGAAGCGGCTATAGTTCCTCACCAGAAAGTGAGACAAATCATACCCAAGACGTCTCACCCATGATAAAGTGCCACACTACATAAAAACTGGACGCTATGACCTGGGGACTATACTCTCCCTGCATTCACTAGCAAGGGGATTCACCCACATCGCGCAACTTCCCATATATAT
Organism: Sambucus nigra; assembly: GCA_949130495.1. Classification (NCBI taxonomy): domain Eukaryota; kingdom Viridiplantae; phylum Streptophyta; class Magnoliopsida; order Dipsacales; family Adoxaceae; genus Sambucus; species Sambucus nigra. The sequence goes on along the minus strand of OX422222.1, from coordinate 347,073,725 downwards.
ATTAAATCTGGCTATTCATGTCTATCTCACTGGCATTAGCCTATAATCCCGAATATACCAATTCGTATTAATCAATAAGCATGCACACCACTTATTTTAATCCCATAAGTATTCTCTCACTTTTGATACAAATATCTCATTAATTTCTTCCGAACAATAACTTATCACGTCTAGCTAGTATTCTAATAAAATTCCTTCTCGTACATTCGGATTCACTCACATATATTATTGGTACTTACCTTCTACACGCATAAATGTATATATACCCACCGAAATCATTTTATCCGAGTGTCTTTCATCCCATACACTCATAAAATTTATAACTCGAATTTTATTCCTACTAATCCCGAGGTTTATGTGCTACTCATTAAATCTTTTAGGGGACCTCACCCTCTATTTGGGGTCCCCTATTATTTATCTCCAAAAGGAATTATTTTCCCATCCTTTTAGTCCAAGAAAAATATCCCAAAATTAACTGCCATAATCGAACCGAACCTATGGCCATAAAACGAACCGATCTGGTTCTAACATAACTAACCAAACCGATAGCCCTAAAACCGAACCGGTCCGGTGACCCAAAAATGAATCGAACCAATAACCAATAAAACTAACCGATCCGACAATCAGATCAGTTTGAGTGTTCACCTTCTTCTCAAACTCCGAAATTTAGGGTTTTTTCCCTCACCGACCATTGTTATAAACATCTACACACTTAGATATACCCAACACACCAATTTATTCTTGGGATTCATCAAGTTAATTAAGATTTAAACCCCGTCTTAATTAAACCCTAGATTTTGTTCAACCCTTTCAATTTCCCACCAAAAATTACACTATTAACATGGATTTTAACCCATATTTCATATGGAGTTGTTATCACCTCAATTTACATGAAATCTTTCTCAAAAACCCACTTTGATTCAAGAATCCTAAACTAAAAATCATATAGTTTCCACCAACTATAATATGAATAATAAACACTCATCAATAATTAAAACAAGTTAAACACTTGTCTCGTTGGATAAATCTGATGAGCTCGTGCCGAAATTCGCCGGAGCTTGGCTAGAGTTCTCCTCCTTTCTCCCCTTTTCTTCTTCCTTTCTTCCTTTCTCTTTTTTCTTTCTTTTCTTTCTTTCTTCTCTCTTTGTCTTAGCTTATAAGAGAATAAATAATGGTTATCCCCTTAATAAATTCAAAATTGACTCGTATACACAAATGTGAGTCCCTACTAGACCAAAAAGTCCCCAGATTGTGGGATCACAACTCAATGACTAACCTACGACTTAAACAGTTTTGTTCGAAATTATGTCAATTACAAATAAATTGTCTCAATTGGAAATTTGTCCTTATAACAGTTACATAAACTTAAGTTATTAATGAAAAAAATTCGAGTGTATATGTAAACATGGGAATCTTGAGGATCAATGAGACAAATGGTAAATCAAAAGACGAGAATTGAATGCATCTAAATAAAAAAGGCAAACACTATATCAACTGACAATTTGTTAAGAAGTTGACCTCATTAAAGTGAACATATGGCAAACAGGTTTGAAAATGGGGTATCATTTTAAGTATGGATACCAAATACAACTTCTTCAGTCCACACTCATTTTGACTATGAAGCACACCTTGATGATATTTCAAACACCCTCAGATATGATTCCCACTCGTCTTTTTCTGAAAGAGGAGAAAACTTTGAAAAGTTTTATTCGCAAACTATTTTTAATATAGGTAAAGTAACATATCTTTTAACGAAATATTCTCATGTGGAAAAAATATATAATCCCACCTTCTTAATGACTATCTTGAAAAAGTCATGTTTTCATTATCATTAATTAAGGGAAGAAAAATGAACTTTTTTAATGAGGGTGAAATATAATAATTCTTAGTGATCAAATTTTTTAATTCACAATCACATAATTAAAATGGTTTGTCACACACCTTGGCACATAAATATATGTAAAAGGGGTGTGCAATATCGATTATCAATTTAATTTGCAAATTTCCAAACTTTAAACCTATTTAACTAGATGTAAATTTTTTATCCAAATTAATTAAACCCTAAAACAAGCATCTAGGTGAATAAATTAATCATGCCATCAAAAACAATCATAAATTACAGGACACGATAATTTTAGGAAAAATCCACCAAAAGGGAAAAACCTTTTATTTCTATAAATGTTTGCAAATAGTAACGTTCAACACACTCACAGAAATTTGCAATGAATCTATCACACCAAACTCACATAGTACAAAACCTTTAAACTAGCAATGGACTCCCTCAAGAACTCACAAGAACCGCAGCTCTGTCTCCAGCAAGGAACACCTTCGAGTCTTCCCAAGTGATCACAATCGTCAGTAAGCAACTCCCTCAAGAGCTACCAATCCAGTAGTAGAGATGGAACTGCATAAGAACAAACTTCAATAGAATTTTTTTGGGTTCCATAAAAGATTCATAAAGGATTGGGATTGATTTGGTGTGAATCAAACACATAAAAAATCTTTAAAAGTGAAGACTAAAAAATTCTACAGATTGCAGTTTCGTTTTCGGCAAAGTCTTGTAGTCTTAAATGAAACAGGATTTCAAAGAATGTATTATAAAAATCTTGAGTTGTCAGGGTCGTTCGAACGACATCTGCAGGTCGTTTGAACGACATCTCACGTCGTTAGATCCAAGAAGGAACGACCAAATAAAATCCAAAACAGTATGTTGTCTTTCGAAGCAAACTTCAAGCGGCCCCACCTTTCAAACGACATCTAATGTCGTTAGATGAGTTGTTTGAACGACTTGTGCTTGTCGTTATAACGACATACAATTGTCTTTTGAACGATTGAAACGTCAAAAAATTTTATTTTAAAACTCCTCCTACGTGTCTTGAAAAATTAATTTTTCTGTAGGAAAAATATCTCACCTTGTTAAAAACTATTTCGAAAATATACCAACACTTAAAGTAAATCATTTTATGAAACTTAAACACATTCTATGAAATTTTACCTCATGTCTTGCAAATATTAAAGATACTTGCAATTCGGATCTGACTTTATGAATGAATGATCGTGAGCTTCTTCAACGGTTGTAGCGATATACAACATACTTTATGTAAAGTATGGAGGATGAAAATTATGTCCTTACAAATCTCCCCCTATGTCTATAAAATAAAAATATATGAATTATCAATCAAAATGTCTATACAATTCTAATACCCTACCATCCAACCCAAAATAGAAAAGGTACTAAAAATTCAAGTCTTCAAATTCTTCAAAAATCATCAACTTTGACATCTTCAATCACCAATGTTTCTTTGTCATCATCAGGGTGTGCAAAATAATGATCCTTAAAATATGTACCTACACACATGAGACAAGTAACAAATACCTTCGTGACTAATCCAGTTTGAAATGATATAAACATAAATAAAATCAAAGATCAAATCTCCCCCATAATTCATAATTAATTCTCCCCCTTTTTATTTGTCCGAAATAGACAAGAAAAAGAATAAATCAAAAAATAATGCGGAGTGGCACGACAAGAAAATAAAATATCACGAATCAATCAACTGTGATCATGCAAGGTTAAACACAAAAAATATCCACAAGCACTTTTTGATTTTTTCAATTTTTTTCAAGCAAAAAAAATTTATAAAAACAACACACACCATGAATTTACACTAAGATAACCAAATCGTGGAAACGGAATGAATGGGTGTGAACATATTGAATAGGTAAATTAACTCAAACATACATAACAAATGTGCACAATGAATATGGATACTCCTAATGAATGGACTTCACAATCATCCTTAGGTGTAAAAATTATTGAATTTAAATGACATCGACTCAATCAAATCAACAAATCAGACTAAAATGATTTCCACACCAACAATGTCTAAAATTATTTAATGCTTTTTCAAGACTTTATTAGGACTTGCAAACCCGTTGATATATTTTCAACCAATCTCCATCAAATATAATGATCATATTTTGATATTCAATTCTTTTCTTTTGAATTATCATATCAAACTAAACTAATTTGGCCTTGGCTAATTTTTTCAATGCCACACTTTTTTGGCTCTTTTTAAACTCTTTGGACCTTCTTTATTTTTATTTTTCTCAAAAATCTTTTTATTGGAAGAATTTTCTTTGGAAACTTTGAGAAATTTTTTAAAATTTTGAGCAAGCATGGCCACATCATCAAAATAAAATTCTCCCTCAGACTCGGACTTACAAACTTTCACTCTCTTTTTCTTCTCTCTCTTGGACACTTCCTCACTTTTTCTAAACGGGGCTATAAGTGTTATCCCTCTATCCTCAGTCTTGACAGTGATAGGAAACATGTCAATTTTATATGTATGGAGGTCTCCTACCAGTTCTTCTAACTTAAGATTGCTCAAATTTCCTAAGGAATTCAACACAATGACTTTAGGGATTAAAAGTTTAGGCAACAATCTCAAAATATTTTTAACTACCCGTGCATCGGGAATATGTTCACCAAGATTGAGACTAGTGTTGACAATACACACAAACGTGCATAAAACTCATCGAAACACTCAGATTCAAGCATGGTAATTATTTCAAATTGAGTAGTTAAATTTTAAAATTTATACTCTTTCACTGCATTCATGCCTTCATGGGTAAGTTGTAGAACATATCATGCTTCTTTTGACATGGTGCATGTCATGATGCGTTGAAACTCGTCAGGGGTGACGACTCCAAAAAGTGCACTTAGCCCACGAGAATTATATATGCTCCATTTAAATTCGTCCTCAGTCCAGTCTGACATAGGTTTAATTTTTACGATATTATTAACGATGATAGTGAGAGAACTCCACCCTCTTTCACAAATAACCCAAACATGGATTTACGTAAATAAATTAATCATTCCATTAAAAACAATAATAAATTGTTGGACATACTAATTTCAGAAAAAATCCCCCGAAAGGGCAAAAACTTTAATTCTATAAATGTTTTCAAATTGCAACGTTCAACACACATACATAAATCTTCAATGAATCTACCGTAGCAAACTCACATAGGCCGCAACCTCGAAACCAGCAATGGACTCCCTCAAGAATACACAACAATCGTAGCAATGTTTCCAGTAAGGAACACCCTCGAGTCTTCCTAAGTGATCACAATCGTCAGTAGTCAACTCCCTCAAGAGCTACCAATTCGGCAGTAGAGATGGAACTCCACAAGAACAAACTTCAATAGAAGTATTTTGGGTTCCACAAAAGATTTATAAAGGATTGGTATTGAATTGGTGTGATTTAAACACATAAAAAACCTTTAAAAATGAAGACTAAAAAATTCTGCAGATTGTTGTTTTATTTTTGTCAAAGTCTTATAGTCTTAAATGAAATAGTATTCCAAAGAAGGTATTTATAAAAACCTTGAGTCAGCAGGGTCATTCGAACGACATCTGTAGGTCGTTTGAGCGACACCTCATGTCGTTAGATCCAGGAAGGAATGACCAAATGAAAACCAAAACATTATGCTGCCGTTCAAAGCGATCTTCAAGCGACCCTTCAAATGACCTTTCAAACGACATCTAATGTCATTAGATGAGTCTTTTGAACGACTTGTGCTTATAGTTTAAACGATATACACTTATCATTTGAACGACTGAAATGTCAAAAAAATATATTTTAAAACTCCGCCTATAGGTCTTGAAAAATTAGTTTTTCCTTAAAAAAATATCTCAGCAAAACTGTTTTGAAAATATCCCAACACTTAAAGTAAATTATTTTATGAAACTTAAACACATTCTATGAAATTGTACCTCATGTCTTGCAAATGTTGAAGATACTTGAAATTCGGTTGACTTCATGAATGAATTATCGTGAGCTTCTTCGACTGTAGTAGAGGTATACGACATATTGTATGTAAAGTATGAACAATGGAAAATATGTCCTTACAATATATACATTGATTTTGTGGTGATACGATGTTCCATTTTCTCAACTTGGTGCACATTATACTCATAATATTATTGCCTCATTAGACACACTTTTTGGATAATACCATGTTAAATAACTGTAACGATAAAAGTCTCCGATTGAGTGCATTGTTGTTTTGGCTCAATTCTAGACAAAAACATTTGAGTCATAGGATAGAGTTCTAGACCATCCTTCAACCCTATGACATACTAAAGTTGAAGACATAGCGGTAAAGATTAAAGCTTCATCAAATGCCAAGTTTGTTGTGCCTCGTTTCTACGTCAACAACATGTGTTCCATTTACTCCTAAGTTATGAATGCATTACATATTTATATAGGATCTTGGAACAATTTTAATTAGGTGTTAGTTTTGTTTAAACTGTTGTTTATTTTCAGAAGGTTTCTTTAAAAATTTAAAATAAAGTTTCTGGGATAGAATCGAATTTTTAAGATTTCTGGATTTTCGTTCGAAATTGTCGTTCGAACGACTTTTTCGTTCGAACGAGGCTTGCCAACGACTTGCCTCCGGAACTTCGTTTGATATTGTCGTTCGAACAAGTTTGTCATTCGAACGATAATGTCATTCGAATGCATTTTCCAATGAGATTTACCTTATGGCCACAGTAACTTCGTTAGAAGTGTCGTTCGAATGAGACTTCGTTTGAACGAAATCTTGTTCGAACAAGATTTCCAGCGGGAAATTTAATTGGCAGTTTTTCACCTCTATACTACTACTTTTTCCCCACTAACTTTTGACAGACTTAATATGTACGGGAACCAACCTTTTAAAACCAACTTTTTCACATACTACAATCTCTAAGAGAGAGTTTGAGAGAAAAATTCTAAAAAGAAAAGGTTCATGTTTTGAGTGTTTTTTTTAAGAAAAAATCCTTAAACACTTTTGTTTTCACCCATAGTTTGTTTGTTCTAAGTTTCTATATAAATATCTTGCTTGGAGTGTTTGGCATCGGGTTTACTCTACCGAGTTGAAGAGTTCGTTTAGGTTTACTTTTATATCCCGCAAAGAAGAAATCTCATTTTTGGCTGCGTCATTCTCACATGGTGAAAGGCATCATGTGTGGTTGACGGTTGTTCCTACTGCTTCATTGGTGGATTCCAAGGTTCCGTTGGAGTTTGGGATTGTCGGCTAGGCAGAGGTGGTTACAAGAAGACGCATCGAGTCTTGAATAAGTCGAGTGTTGTAAGTCATCTTACTTGTAATTTTAAATTCCGTACTTAGTGGACTTAAGGCTAGGGTCATCCGAGGTTTTTTCCCGTTGTGAGTTTCTCCTCATACATCGCGGCATAGTGATTTGTTTAGTTTATCTTTCACAAAATTCACCTTAGATGCATGCTTAGGTAAAAAGATAAAATTTGGTTTAAATCTCTACTTGCTTAATTTGGTGCTAAATAATATTTTGGGTAAAAGTTAATTTGATTCAAGTCACTAATTTAATTGGATAAAATTGGTTTGGTCTAACTTGGGAATATTAAAAATATGGTTTAGGCAAATGTCGAGGACTTGGGTTAAATTAATGAGGTTTAAGTGAAAAATGTATTTATTGTCTAATTTAATTTCACTTTGAACTCGTTTAATTTTAATTTGAAAGAAATTAAAATTTGGTGTTTGTGTGTGTTTAATTGAACCATCTCGCTTCCGCATCTTTAAAAAGAAATTGAAATTACTCTTTGTGTATAATCTAAAAATTTGGGGCCTCATGCTCCAACAAGTGGTATCAGAGCATTGATTGAGAAAAACTCGCGTTTTCAAATTGGTATCAGAGCCGGAGCGCTAATTTATCGCGTCAAAGATCCGTTTTTCGGCTTTTATAATTTTTGTGCTCCTTGTATTTTCAGGTGGTTCATTTTTTTCTCTCTCACATTTTTGCTTTGTATCTCTTGATGGGACATCTTAATGATAATTCGTCCATTTCTAATGATAATGAAGTTTTTGCTATTCGAGAGGAATTTAATAGGCTTAATAAGTGTACTAAAAATTTAAGAAAATTAAATGTGCGATTTGCAAAAAGAATTAAGCTTCTTGAAAATGAAAATTTATGTTTTAAATCTAGAATTGCACTTTTGCAAACCTCACTATCTCAAAAAGATATTTTTCATAAAAAGCTCATGGACATAAATTACGAATTTAATATTTTAGAAATGTCCAAGAAAGAGAGTGATAGTCGAAACAAAACTCTTAGGGATAAGTTTGATCACATTGAGGGGGGCGTGATAATCTTCTAGGAGTTATAGAAAATTTAAAGAAGGAGTCTCGTAAAATTGAGGAGTCTAATTTATTACTTGAGTCCAAAATTTTAAAAATGAAAAATGACTTACAAGACTCGAGTAGTAGTTGTAATGGTTTTAGCTCATCTTAATCAAATATTTCCGCTGCTAAAGCTAAGACCATTGTTTGTTTTAGAGGGTCAACTTTATACAAAGACTTTAGAAAAGGTCACACTTTAGGTAACATTCCTCGTGTTTACACATGATTGCATTGTGGTAGGAAAGGTCACCTTAGGTCATTTTGTTTTGATCTTAAAAGAAGTCCTAGGAAGTTTATGTCTAGCATTTCATTAGTTCCCAAACTCCATCATGTTAAATATACATCTATATGGGTTAGGAAATTATTTTTAGACGCGCTAGATATTAGATTTGTGATTCTCATTTTCTTTCACATGAAACCTACCTTGCTAAATTCAATGGTTAAATGTGTTAGTTATGTTTGCATACTCTAGCTTTTTGTGCCTCATATTATATATCATTGCTAGGTGTATGCATGTTTAATCATTTTCTAGTCTATGCTCCATGCTTAATCACATGCTAGAGAAATGATTTTTGTTTATCTCTTGTATTATACTTCTTTTATTTCAGTTTGCATTAAATAAAAAATACAAAAAGATTTTTGTATATCACTTGTGTTTCACGTTTTAGTAATTTAGGCTTAAGGAAGATACAAATGATTTTTGGTTGTCTTTTGAGTACATATTTTTAGTTTTGATTAAATATTGTCAAAAACTCAAAAAGATTTTTTTTTGTGTGTATTTTAGTTTAACACACTTTATGTGGCATATACTTGTGCTTGAATCCCTTCTTTTTCGCTCCCGTGTGCCTAGAATTTTTGGTTAAGATTGTCAATCGTCAATCATTAAAATGTTCTTTACCATGCTTACATGGAGTAGTTGGATTTTGTATTGATTTAAATGGATTCTATTTTTATATGCCTCAATTCACACATGCACGAGCTCACTTGAAATTTTAATTTCATATGTATATTTAAGTTGTGTGAGGTGTTCTCCTACCAATCTTGTCGTCTACATGTTATGTGACCTAGGAGGACTAGTGAATGTTAAAATCCGTTGCACGTGAGATTTGTGTGAGACATAAAAAGATATATATATAAATGTGCACGGTAAGGGCTCCGAAAGGAATAATCATCATTTGCGAGTAAGCCACTGTTTGGATTGGACCTAAAAGAAATACGTGGTCCAAAGGCCTAAAAATAAAATATGGCATTAAAAAAAATTGCCAAGGCCTTATTTTTATTGATATATTCATTCAAAAATAATATATGCTTATTGAGGGAGATTGGATGGTATATCAACGGTTTGCACAATGTCCGTTTATCCTAGTTGTACTTTCAATGTCATGACTCTATTGGTTTGTAGAATCATCAAAATTCTAGGCTTGTATGCATTGTGTATGTTTGTTCATTGAGTTCAATTTATATTGTCACATGAGGTTATATTCAAATCTGATAAAGTTTGTAATCAAATGAGAACTCCGTGAACATGTTTTAAGTGATTGGGTCTAAATTTAATTGTTGCTAGTTCACACCCCAACACTTTCGTTTTCATATGACATATTTTTTCCATACGAGTGTGAAACGCTTATTTTATGTTGTGTCATGTGTGGTATTTATACCTAGTATATGTGCGTGTGCGTTAATGATATTTATTATGTTCTCATATACGAGATTTTCTATTTGTCTTTACCTCGCTTTCTAGTCCATCTATGCTTCTACTTCATAATTGGAATCTATCTTGTTGCATTCTTTGTTGATATCCCATGCTTAATACTTTATGTATCATATCGGTATCATTTTCTTGCATCTTAGCTGGTATCCGTTATTATTTGTTGGATTAGTTATGATTTTTTTGCCCATATGCTTTCATGCTATCACCCTAAGCATCATGTTTAAATTAGCTTTTATCCTTTGTCTATTCCTGAACAAAAAGCGGGAGAATGATAGAGGGAGAAATGGTATCTGTGACAACCCGCATTCCGAAATAAGGGATGGCCAGCCTGATACCTCGACATAATGGAATCATGGATGGATATCATCCTCAGCATCATAACAATAAATATGTCTACGGGTAAACCACTCCATAAATCAGAAAGCAGGTTGTCAAAAATTTTTGATTTAATAAAGATTTGAGGAATAAATTAAACAACCCAAATCTGATGAAAGTGGAATTTCAAAGGAACATATAAATAAATACCAAAACAAAATTCGATAAAAGAACCGAATAAACTGTCGGTCCACAGTTACATTAAAAGTGTTTCAACAATTCAATATTTTATATACTACATCCATTAACAAGTACAAAAGATGGGCCACTAGCCAGAATGAAAGACCAGATCATAACTAGATTCCAAAAATGAGGGCGTCTAATAAACATCCTGTAATAATCCGCAAGGTCATACAGCTCGTAAAAAGCATAAGAGTGGAAAGTCATAACGGGCGCCCTTGTGGAGGAGCACCTGAGCAGATACAACAACATGCACAACATGGAAAATAAACGGGTCAAGGCCCGATTTATATATGATTCCCAGAAGAGTAAGAAACATGATAGATATGGATAATGAATCATAAATAATGTGAGGGTGATTCTAACAACCTAATCATAAAATGTGATGATTCAATTACATAAGTTTCTAACAGTTAATAAATTAAGCAAGAGAAATTAAATTAAATCTCAATTCTTCTCATATCTTATCATTTTCCATTCCTTAACAGGAATATAGTTTCCATCATATCTTTCCGTTTTCCATTCCTTAGCAGGAATATAATTACCATCTCATATCTTATGGCAATTTACATACCTCAAGTCCCACTTGAGTTAGAAAGGTTATATTCTTATACATATAACGTTTCTAAGACCTCCCCTCCGAGTTTCCCCACTGGGCGCGCCTCTAAATGACTATCATCTTCCAGGGCCTATCTATATACAAGACAACCTAGGCACCTAACGCACGTCGGGAAGTGGCCATATGCCTGCGAGTGAGTCATAACCACACCCGAAATTACCTCACTAGCGCAAAAAAATATATACAAAACCCGCATGTGGCCGAGGACTATAGTCAGCCTGCATTCAATAGTCAGGGGACATCACCTCATGCGCGAGCTTCCCTTATGATAGAATTTAGAGAGGTGTGTTTAAATAATTTAACAATTACCAATTAAATCTCATTTTCATTACCATGAATCACATGTGTTCCATTTTACTTGAAACTATCATCCTTGAATATTTCTTATTCAATTTCATCATAGGTTTAGGTCTCGAAGTATTTTCTAAATAACTTCCCAAAATCTCATAGGTCTCAAGGTTTTATATACCTCAAAAAGGCCTCCAAAATCTCCACGTATGGGCTTAGGATTCTATCTTCCAGTATATCTATTAAATAAAAAGTGATGCCTAAAAATCACTTTAAATACCCCTGAATTAACCCCAAGTGATCCCATTCAACTATAGGGTAACGACCAAATTCGACTAAAAACTCCATAATCCTATGTTTACTTCGTTCAAGAAGGGACTAGGTCATAATCCTAAGGGAAAGGGGTCAAAATTAGAAAAGAAAAACAAAAAGAAAATGCTAGATTTCCGAATCGATTCGGACCAGGGCGAATCGATTCGGCCAGACCAGCGAATCGATTCAGACTAGGGCGAATCGATTCGGTTAGGAAAACCAACATTCTGCATAATAGCCGAATCGATTCGAGGGGTGACCGAATCGATTCGGTTCACCAGGCCTGGACACTGCCTCTAAGCGAATCGATTCGGCCAGGAGCTGAATCGATTCGGTCCTGCGAAGTTTGCCAATTTTGGCTATGGAGTCTTGGACTCCTAATCTCTTCCAAACTCAACCAACCCAAACCCTTATCATTTATTTCTACTAACTGAGCATAATTACATCCAACAACCATAATTTCACCATAAATAATCATTCAAATCATTCTCCAACATTCCAAGCCCTTAAATATATTGAAAGCCCTAAATTTCTTAAACCATTCATAACCACAACTATCAATGCAAATTACTCTACTTAAATCATAAAATAGCAATTAGAAAACTTTCCTCAAGGTTGCAACTTCAGATTTGGTGAGGATTGTAGGAAAGATCAAACACCCAAGCTTCAATCTCTCTTTCTCTCCTTAGGTTTCTTCTTCTCTTTATTTCTCTAGGTTTACCAATTTAATTAGGGGAATAATGACTTAGTTCAAGACATAAATCGTGGCTTAGGCTTAAAATTCCAACTTAATTGATTAATACGCGGTAAAATAATACGCAACTACTCATATCAACTACAACTGGTCAAAAGTGCCCGAAAACTAGAAATACAATATGGCACAAAAATTGACTATCTCGAACCTCCCGGAACTAATGGCACCCTCCAAATTATCATTTGGAGATTTTAAAATTCATTTTAGGTTCCGATTTCATTTTAAGCCAAATGTCATTTTAAATCATATGACATTGCCAAACATAATATAGCAAAATTCACCTCTACATACGGTAAATATGCAACATCATAGTAGATATTAACTTTTCTTTCTTAAATTAATACCTACTCCACAACAACATCTTTATATCTAATCACTATATTTAGAAAATTAAATATAAAATAGGACCTCAAAAGCGAGGGTCGTTAAATACTCCCCCCCTTATGAGAATTTCTGTCCCCAAAATTCAAGCGTACCTTGTATAAAGAGATGCAGATACTTTTCTCGCATGTCATCCTCGTGCTCCCACGTTGATTCCTTGGCGTTATGGTGACTCCATTGAACCCGCACCAAGGGCAACACACGAGACCTTAATCTACGCTCCCCATGCTCTAAAATAGCAATCGGTTGTTCTTCATATGAAACATCGGGTTGCAAATTAATATCCTCGAAAGGAATGTGCCAAAGTGCACCTTCACATCTCCTATACTTCTTTAGGGAGGAAACATGGAATACATCATGAATTTGTTGCAATGGTTCTGGTAAAGCAAGTTGGTATGCCACTGGACCCACCTTTGCAATAACTAGAAAATGTCCAACAAAGCGCGGCGCAAGTTTCCCCTTCTTACCGAAACATCTTATGCCTTTCATGGGCGACACTCGAACCAAGCTTGGTCCCCAATCTCCAATTACATATGTCGTCGACCCGCATCTGCATAGCTCTTTTGATGGTCTTGGGCTATCCGAATGAGATTTCGAATGAACTCAATTTTTGAGGAAGTATCTTGGATCATTTCAGGTCCAAGAAATTTATTATCACCCACTTCCAACCAACAAGTGGGAAATCTACACGGTCTTCCATACAAAGCTTCATAAGGTGCCATTCCAATTGTAAATTGGTAAGAGTTGTTATAAGCAAACTCAACCAATGGGAGATATTGTTCCCAACCACCCTTGAAGTCAAGCATACACATGCGAAGCATATCCTCCAACATTTGGTTTACCCTTTTAGTTTGGCCATCTGTTTGAGGATGTTACGAAGTGCTTAACCTCAATTCGATCCCCATCGCTTCTTGGAAACTCCTCCAAAAGTGGGAAATGAAAATCTTGTCTCGGTCGGAAACTATATTCAAAGGCACCCCATGGAGTCTCACCACCTCCTCGATGAATAAGCGAGCATACCGAGCAGTGTCATAATCTGTCCGCACGGGTAAGAAGTGTGTCGACTTTGTCAAACGATCAATAATCACCCAAACTGAATCACATCCACTTTGTGATCTTGGCAAGCTCGTGATAAAATCCATCGATATGCTTTCCCATTTCCACATCGGGATCTCTAATGGTTGCAAAAAACCTGTCGATTTCTGATGATCGATCTTGACCAGTTGACAAGTAGTGCATTGGGGCACAAATTCTGAAATATCCCTCTTCATACCTGGCCACCAATACTGACGGTGCATGTCCTGATACATTTTGTCCCCACCAGGATGAACTGTGAACCTAGACCCGTGAGCTTCAGCCATCATCGCCCGTCTCAAATCTCCTTCCTCCGAAACAATGAGTCTTCCATGGAAGCGTAATCTACCCTCAGAACCAATCGAGTAGGACTCCGCTCCCCCGGACAGCAATTGGTGAATATGGTCTTGACACACCTTATCCCTTCCTTGAGCTTCTACCACCCTTGTAATAATGGTAGGAGTAACGATCATTACCGACATGAATGCTCTCACCACCGCATCCTCCTAACTGAGTTCCTTCCATTTAGCTTTCCAAACCTCAACTAATTCTCCATCGGGCTTCCTACTCAAGGCATCCGCTATAACTTTTGCCTTACCCGGATGGTAACAAATATCAAATTGATAATCTTTCACGAACTCTAACCATCGGCAGTGTCGCATATTCAAGTCCTTCTGTGAAAATAAATATTGTAGCGATTTGTGGTCCGTGAAAAGACTAAACTTCTCTCCCAAGAGATAATGCCTCCATATCTTCAAGGCAAAGAAAACCACGGCTAGTTCAAAGTCATGCACTGGATAGTTTCTTTCATGGGGCTTCAACTTACGGGAAGCATAAGCGATAGCCCGACTCTCTTGCTGAAGTACACCTCCTAATCCTTGAAGAGATGCATTAGTGAAGACTAGATATTCCAATCCTGATTTTTGCAATGCAAGGACCGGAGCCGAAGTCAATCTATCTTTAAGCTCATCAAATGCATCTTGGCAAGAATCATCCCAAATAAAGCTCACCCCTTTCCGGGTCAAATTTGTCAAAGGGCTAGCTATTTTAGAGAAACCCTTGATGAACCGACGGTAATAACCCGCCAAACCCAGAAAACTACGAACTTCGGTAGGTGTCGTGGGCTGACCCCACTCCCTCACCGCTGCTACTTTGCTTGGATCCACCGATACACCCTGGGACGTCACCACATGACCCAAAAACTGTACCTCCTGTAACCAAAAACCACACTTCTCGAACTTGGCATACAATTGGTGATCCCTCAGTCTTTGCAGGACCAACCTCAAATGCATAGCATGATCAGATTCTGTTCGAGAATAGACTAAAATGTCATAGATAAACACAATAACAAATTGGTCCAGGAAATCCCGAAACACCCTATTCATGAGATCTATAAATACAGCGGGGGCATTGGTTAGTTGAAAGGGCATAACCAAGGATTCATAGGACCCGTATCTCGTTAGAAAAACAACCTTGGATACCTCCTCTCGTATCCTCAATTGGTGATACCCCGTCCTCAAATCGATTTTGGAGAAGTACATCGCTCCTTGAAGTTGATCAAATAAATCATCGATATGAGGTAAAGGGTATTTATTCCGGATGGTGACCTTATTCAATTCTCTATAGTCCACACATAACCGGAGAGAACCATCTCTTTTCTTAACAAACAACACTGGAGCACCCCACGGCGATGTACTACGCCGAATAAATCCCTTCTCCAATAACTTTTGAATTTGATCTCTCAGCTCCCTCATTTCAATAGGAGCCATTCGATATGGAGCTCTCGCAATAGGCCTCATTCCCGGCGTTAAATCGATCACAAACTCAATCTCACGGCTAGGAGGCAAACCTGGTATTTCCCAGAAAACATCCTCGAAGTCTTTCACAACCGGAATGGAATCCAAGGGAACAACTACATCCCTAGAAGTCTCCTCGACAATACAATACAAATAAGTACTAGTACTCCCCTCTAAACGAGGTAAAACTACCAGTAACATTTCTTGTCCCGGAACGACGAAGACTATACTCTTCCCGTAGAAATTTACAATAGCATGATATTTCATAAGCCAATCCATACCCAAAATCACATCATACCTGACCATATCCAAGACGAGTAAATCGGCCTCAAAGCATAAATTACCGAGATAGATTTCTATATTTTTACAAACAAAGAAGATGAGTGAACCATCACCCATAGAGGACTCCACACTAGTAAAAGTTCTTTCAGCAGATTTAATCAACTCGATGGTCTGAGCAAAGCTCCAAGAAATGAACGAATGTGTTGCACCTATATCAAATAAAACACGACCCATATGTCCCTGAATAAGGAACTTACCCTCAATGGCTAGCGGTGCAGGCGGAGCTGGAGGAAGCATAGCGTCCTGAATATGGTAGACCCTACCATACTGTAACTGACCCTGTTATGGAGGAGAAACTGGGTTAGGCACCTGCGGCGGGAACTGAATGTACGACTGCTGTGGAGCTCGAGGAAACTATCCCCCAATCAACTGAGGACATTCCTTCTTATAGTGACCCGCTTCCCCGCATTGGAAACACCGACCTATCATATTCTCAGCATTTCGACCACGATTGTTTCTAAACTGATTCACACCTTGGCCCTGCTGGCCTCTGCCTCCCTGACCTCCACGGCCTGCTTGTTGTTGTGGGGCACCCTGACCTTGCCTAATATTTTGGTTCCCCGAATTAAACCCACCAGAACGCTGCCTCTTCGACAAATCCCCCTGTTGGGGATCCCTTTCTTTCTATTTACTGCCCGAAGGTTGGGACGAGGGAAAGGATCCTCCTCCAATCCCACTACCTCCCGGCCTTATTGCTTGCCCCACTACAGAGGTCTTCTTGCCACTTTGCAAAAATAATCTATGCTCTTGGCAATGTAATAGAGCTGCATTCATCACATCCCCAAAAGTCTGTAAAGCCGGATTACCCAGCAAGTGTTGTCGGATTCTCCAGTTCAACCCTCTCATAAACTTCGAAACTTTCTTTTCTTCGGGAGTCACTTCATCCGATACAAAACTTGCTAACCGGGTGAATTCCTCCTCATATTCCGCTACTGGCCTCTCCCCTTGTACAAGGTCCTGCAACCTCCTTATCATCTCCCCTTGAATTACGGGAGGAAAGTACTTATGATCAAACAAAACCCAGAATTCATAGATCGACATTGTATCCCTTTGTTTTGGTGTAGTCACGGACTCCCACTAGTGTAGTGCGGCCCCAACCAGTTTAAAAGTAGTAAGGATTTGCTTCCTGTCCTCACCACACTCCACCATACGTAGATGGCGTTGTATATCTTTCTTCCATTGATTCGCCTTTATAACATCCGAGCTCCCGTCAAATTCCGGGGGCTGGCCCTTTAAGAAAGATTCCCTAGCTCTCTCCCACAGAGATGATCCGGTAGGAACTTGGGCATCTGGCGCTCTCTGCTGAGCCTATGGCGCTTGTTGGGCCACTGCTGTCATGGCCGCATTAACGTCTTGAGCCACTATATTCGCCACATCCACTGCATTGAATGTTCCTTGTGGCGGTGGAGGAGGACCAACATCCTCATCTAAGACCCTATTGCGTCTCGTCGGGCGACCTCTTTTAGGCGGCATCTGAGATGGAGAAATAATAGAGTTAGAATTTCACTTAAAACAATCTATATTTGCAGAAGACCGTAAGCATAAGCAACAAAGCAGTCCTAACATTAGGCTTTATGTCAAAGAACGCTACGGTAGAACGTGACAAGTCCACAAAGATCCAAAAGACTCTAGAACCTAATGCTCTGATACCATCTGTGACAATCCGCATTCCGAAATAAGGGGTGGACAGCCCGATACCTCGACATAACGGAATCATGGATGGATATCATCCTCAGCATCATAACAATAAATATGTATACGAGTAAACCACTCCATAAATCAGAAAGCAGGTTGTCAAAAAATTTTGATTTAATAAAGATTTAAGGAATAAATTAAACAACCCAAATTTGATGAAAGTGGAATTTCAAAGGAACATATAAATGCATACCAAAACAACATACGATAAAAGAACCGAATAAACTGTCGATCCACAGTTTCATTAAAAGTGTTTCAACAATTCAATATTTTATATACTACATCCATTAACAAGTACAAAAGATGGGCCACTAGCCCGAATGAAAGACCCTATCATAACTAGATTCCAAAAATGATGGCGTCTAACAAACATCTTGTAATAATCCACAAGGTCATACAGCTCATCAAAATCATAAGAGTGGAAAGTCATAACGGGCGCCCTTGCGGAGGAGCACCTGAGCGGATACAACAACATGCACAACATGGAAAATGAACGGGTCAGGGCCCGATTTATATATGATTCCCAGATGAGTAAGAAACACGATAGATATGGATAATGAATTGTAAATAATGTGAAGGTGATTCTAACAACCTAATCATAAAATGTGATGATTCAATTATATAAGTTTCTAACAGTTAATAAATTAAGCAAGAGAAATTAAATTAAATCTCAATTCTTCTCATATCTTATCATTTTCCATTCCTTAATAGGAATATAGTATCCATCATATCTTTCCGTTTTCCATTCCTTAGCGGGAATATAATTACCATCTCATATCTTATGGCAATTTACATACCTCAAGTCCCACTTGAGTTAGAAAGGTTATATTCTTATACATATAACGTTTCTAAGACCTCCCCTCCGAGTTTCCCCACTGGGCACGCCTCTAAATGACTATCATCTTTCAGAGCCTATCTATATACAAGACAACCTAGGCACCTAACGCACGTCGGGAAGTGGCCATATGCCTGCGAGTGAGTCATAACCACACCCGAAATTACCTCACTAGCGCAAAAAAATATATACAAAACCCGCATGTGGCCGAGGACTATAGTCAGACTGCATTCAATAGTTAGGGGACATCACCTCATGCGCGAGCTTCCCTTATGATAGCATTTAGAGAGGTGTGTTTAAGTAATTTAATAATTACCAATTAAATCTCATTTTCATTACCATGAATCACATGTGTTCCATTTTACTTGAAACTATCATCCTTGAATATTTCTTATTCAATTTCATCATAGGTTTAGGTCTCGAAGTATTTTCTAAATAACTTCCCAAAATCTCATAGGTCTCAAGGTTTTATATACCTCAAAAAGGCCTCAAAAATCTCCACGTATGGGCTGAGGATTCTATCTTCCAGTATATCTATTAAATAAAAAGTGATGCCTAAACATCACTTTAAATACCCCTGAATTAACCCCAAGTGATCCCATTCAACTATAGGGTAACGACCAAACTCGACTAAAAACTCTAGAATCCTATGTTTACTTCATTCAAGAAGGGTCCTAGGTCATAATCCTAAGGGAAAGGGGTCTAAATTAGAAAAGAAAAACAAAAAGGAAATGCCGGATTTTCGATTCGATTCGGACTAGGGTGAATCGATTCGGACAGACCAGCGAATCGATTCGGACTAGGGCGAATCGATTCGGTCAGGAAAACCAACATTTTTCATAACAGACGAATCTATTCGGGGGATGACCGAATCGATTCAGTTCACCAAACCTGGACACTGCCTCTAAGCCAATCGATTTGGCCAGGACCCGAATCGATTCGGTCCTGCGAATTTTGCCAATTTTGGCTATGGAGTCTTGGACTCCTAATCTCTTTCAAACTCAACCAACCCAAACCCTTATAATTTATTGCTACTAACTGAGCATAATTACATCCAACAACCATAATTTCACCATAAATAATCATTCAAATCATTCTCCAACATTCCAAGCCCATAAATCAATTAAAAGCCCTAAATTTCTTAAACCATTCATAACCACAACTATCAATTCAAATTACTCTACTTAAATCATAAAATAGCAAGTAGAAAACTTGCCTCAAGGTTGCAACTTCAGATTTGGTGAGGATTGTAGGCAAGATCAAACACCCAAGCTTCAATCTCTCTTTCTCTCCTTAGGTTTCTTCTTCTCTTTCTTTCTCTAGGTTTACCAATTTAATTAGGGGAATAGTGACTTAGTTCAAGACATAAATCGTGGCTTAGGCTTAAAGTTCCAGCTTAAGTGATTAATACGCGGTAAAATAATACGCAAATACTCATATCAACTACAACTGGTCAAAAGTGCCTGAAAACTAGAAATACAATATGGCACAAAAATTGACTATCTCGAACCTTCTGAAACTAATGGCACCCTCCAAATTATCATTTGGAGATTTTAAAATTCATTTTAGGTTCCGGTTTCATTTTAAGCCCAATGTCATTTTAAATCATATGACATTACCAAACATAATATAGCAAAATTCACCTCTACATACGGTAAATATGCAACATCATAGTAGATATTAACTTTTCTTTCTTAAATTAATACTTACTCAACAACAACATCTTTATATCTAATCAGTATATTTAGCAAATTAAATATACAATAGGACCTCAAAAGCGAGGGTTGTTACAGTATCTAAACCTATTATAATCGTATCTTAGTTTGGGAGATTTATCTTAGGGGGAGACGTCTTTCTAAGTAGGTTATGTGTTTGATAAAGGGGAGAATTAATTTTGGGGGAGTATTTATCTTAATTGCATTTAATATTCTTGATATTCCCTATGCATTCGATTGTTTGCTTAAGTGTGTAGGAGTTCTTCTAAATGAAAACTTTCATCGGCAAAGATATTGATCCTTGGGTCTTGTGTCAATTTTGGGTGGGATGTTTGAGTCAAGTAGAGCTTGACGGCCCTTTATGATTTTTGTTTGGTTTTTCTCCCGGAATAGCCAAAGGGGGAGATTTGTAAAGACACAAGTCTCCGATTGAGTCCTTTGTTGTTTTGGCTCAATTTCGGACAAAAACGTTTGAGTCATAGGATAGAGTTCTTGACCATCCTTCAAGCCTATGGCATACTAAAGTTGAAGACATAGCGGCCAAGATTAAAGCTTCATCAAATGCCAAGTTTGTTGTGTCTCGTTTCTACGTCAACAACATATGTTCCATTTCTCCTAAGGTATGAATGCATTACATATTTATATAGGATCTTGGAACAATTTTAATTGGGTGTTAGTTTTGTTTAAACTGTTGTTTATTTTCAGAAGGTTTCTTTAAAACTTTAAAATAAAGTTTCTGGGCTAAAATCGAATTTTTAAGCATTCTGGATTTTCGTTCGAAATTATCGTTCAAACGAGTTTTTCGTTCGAACAAGAATTTCATTCGAACGAGGCTTGCCAACGACTTGCCTCTGGAACTTCGTTCGATATTGTCATTTGAACAAGTTTGTCGTTCGAACCCATTTTCCAATGAGATTTCCCTTATAGCCACTGTAGCTTCGTTAGAAGTGTCGTTCGAACAAGATTTCTGGCAGGAAATTTAATTGGCAGTTTTGGGCAGTTTTTCACCTCTATCCCACTACTTTTTCCCCACTAACTTTTGACAGACTTAATATGTGCGGGAACCAACCTTTTCAAACCAACTTTTTCACATACTACAATCTCCAAGAGAGAGTTTGAGAGATAAAAGGTTCATGTTTTGAGTGTTTCTTTTTCAAGAAAAAATCCTTAAACACTTTTGTTTTCACCCATAGTTTATTTATTCCAAGTTTCCATATAAATATCTTGCTTGGAGTATTTGGCACCGGGTTTACTCTACCCAGTTGAAGAGTTCGTTTGGGTTTAATTTTATATCCCGCAAAGAAGAAGTCTCGTTTTTGGCTGCACCATGCTCACATGGTGAAAGGCACCATGTGTGGTTGACGGTTGTTCCTATAGCTTCATTGGTGGATTCCAAGGTTCCGTTGGATTTTCGGATTGTCGGCTAGGCAGAGGTAGTTACAAGAAGACGCATTGGGTCTTGAATAAGTCGAGTGTTGTAAGTCATCTTACTTGTAATTGTAAATTTCGTACTTAGTGGACTTAAGGCTAGGGCCGTCCGAGATTTTTTTCCGTTGTGGGTTTTTTCTCGTACATCGCGGCGTAGTGATTCGTTTATTTTATCTTTCGCAAAATTCACCTTAGATGCATGCTTAGGTAAAAAGATAAAATTTTGTTTAAATCTCTACTTGCTTAATTTGGTGCTAAATAATATTTTGGGTAAAAGTTAATTTGATTCAAGTCACTAATTCAATTGGATAAAATTGGTTTGGCCTAACTTGGGAATATTGAAAATATGGTTTAGGCAAATTTCTAGGACTTGGGTTAAATTAAGGTGGTTTAAGTGAAAAATGTATTTGTTGTCTAATTTAATTTCACTTTGAACTTGTTTAATTTTAATTTGAAAGAAATTAAAATTTGGTGTTTGTGTGTGTTTAATTGAACCATCTCGCTTCCGCATCTTTGAAAGGAAATTGAAATTATTCTTTGTGTATAATCTAAAAATCGGGGGCCTCATGTTCCAACAAGTGGTATCAGAGCATTGATTGAGAAAAACTCTCGTTTTCAATAACAAATTGAATTTGATTGATTTGATTTGTATACTATATGTTGACTCTTACATGAGGCACCTATCATATAAGATATGGGGATCCAAAGCATTTTGAAAAATCATTGCCTATAAAGAACCATAATAAAATACCCCGTATTTTTTGTATTTATTTATGGTTATTTATTTTGAGAATAAATTAATAATTTGGACTTAATTATTACTTGAGAGAATTGGTAATTATATAATACATATTTAGATGATGATTAAATTTGAATGTTATGCGATCTGTTTGTGCCATGTGTTATACTGAATTAATCGGTGAAATTTAGTTAACTATGTTGGACTATATGCGGTTACACGTAAAATAATTAATTGGATGTTTTATTTTACACTGTGAAGTATTAGCATGAGTTATGAGCTACCACCATTTAAAGCAGACTCTAGAGTGATACAGAAACTCAGTTATTTGTTGTTATTATTATCTTAAGTTGGGCCTGGGAATAGGTATGCCCTTAGGCTAAGTTTTGGGCTATTGGGTTAGTATTTTGAGCTCATCTAGGGGCCTAAAAATAGGCTTATTATAGACTTTCGGGATTGAGGAGTATTAAAGAGAGATTAACCTCATTAATTAATTACTTTACGCATAAAAAAATAAATCTTAACAGCCATACACTTTTGGGGGGAGATTAAGGAGACTTTGGGAGAAGAGGAACAAGGATCATTGCGTACAGACTCGTTATTCATCATTTCAGGTAAGAAATTTTTTGTTATATCACATGTTATTTTGTAACTTATTAATAACTCCATGTTATGTGTTTAATTCTAGGATTTAGAATGCATGTTATGTTTTAATCTCATTATCTTAATCATATTTGTTATTTAGGTTATTGAGAATTAGTATTAATTAAATCTATATTGAAGACTTGTATTTTTGGAAGGAAATTTAATAAAATGTTTTATATATGATTTTGTGATTAGAACTCATGTTTTAGGATTTAATTCCAATTATATATTGAATTCCCGTGTTAATTTGACGATTGGTTCCAAAATTATAGAAGTAATTAGGCTACATTCATGTTGATGATTGATGATACTAGAATTAGCACTACCATGTAAGGTGTTTTCAAGCTCAATCTATGAACAACAATGGCAGCATAGTTACGTAATAAGTAGGAGAATGAGATGAGGAGAAGAGGAGAGAGCACCAAAATATAAGTGGTTCAGCCTAAATTGGCCTACGTCCACTGTGTGTGTGAATAACCTCACTATAATAAGGCACTGATGGCCATGGATACAATCTCTCAAGCTTTCTCTCTCTACTGTATATCTAAACAGAGTTTCAGCTAGGGTTGTATATCTGGATCCTTTGCAAGGTAGAGGATGACCTCTATATATAGTACCTAGTGGGTGTAATGTACCCCCCATGCATGTAATGTGCATGTGTGTGATTGCCTCACCAATATGGGAAAGCCATTTGTCACTGTCACCTATAGAGAATGATGATGCAATATTCTTCCCACGTGTGGGGAATAATCTTATTATAACTGATTTGTATCCACGTGCCCTTATCCAAATGTCAGCAGATGCTCGGCTATCGCGCCTGGTGTATGACCTCGGCCTGGAAGAGGCCGAGGTTGGTAAGTCTAGGTGCTCGTTCAGTTCGAGGTGACCATGGAGGTCTCGACTTAATCGTAGCCGAGACAGTGGACAAGGTCGGCCTGAGCCGAGGTTGAGCTGGTGTGTTTGGAGCATCGACTGATGTCTTGATGAGGTTGCTGGTGGCTTCTTGTGAGCTCGGCCTATGTCTCGCCGAGGTTGCCATTCCAAGGTATATGAGAATGCTGCAGACCCTTGTGATGCATGTGATGTCCCTTCGAGAGGCTGGTGGTAGTGTCGGCCTGGGCCGACCTTGCTATGGCCGAGTGTTGATGTCGCATGCCCAAGGCTTCTCCAATGTCGACTACGATCTCGGCCGAGGTTGGTGTCTCTGAGCCTAGGTCACACTTGGGGCATATCAATCACCCCCAACCCTTAGTTACATATGAAAGCAGGTGACTATGGGGTTTACAACTCCGAGGTCCTATTGCTCTGTACCAATATTCTTTTTCTGACACTTGTCAATTACTGAAGTGGCACGCGTGTCTGACAAGGGTAATTATGCTGGTTGTCGGTTGGTCTCCCAAGGCAATGATGGGCCTTGGGGAGTGTGCATTCATATTTAAGGGTAAAAGTCCCATTTTCTCTTCTTTCTTCTTCATTTCTCTCCTTCTCCGAACTTAGCCATTTCTGCAACTCTCTCTCTCTCTCTAGAAGAACTCGCATTTGTAAGTACATTTGGGGGCTTATTTACTGGGATTCCTTCCTCGCTTTTCCTCGCCTTTCTTCAGGTACCCCTCGTTATCTCTTCCTCTCCATTTTTCTGTGTCTTGCTTTTTGCATTTTTTGGCTGGTTCATGCATTTTTCGATGATCTCCTGCATTTTTTGGTTAGCTTATGAGTTTTTCGGCTGATTGTTCATACACTGTTCTTGCTCAAAAAACCTAGCTTTGATCTTTAGCCAAATCACCAGCGTTGTTTGTTACTTAGGAGAGTCTCCCCAAGTGTAGTGTCTACCTCTGATGCTCAGACCCCTATACCAACTTCTTGAGGAGTTCCACTCCCTTAGGGAGAAGACTTTAGAAAAAATCAGACAAATAGAAAGAGCACAGGAGGAGGCTCGTAGATCACGAGAATTTCCTATTAGACCCATCTTTCCACCACCCCTGAAGGTGATATATCCTGATCCCTCAGAGTCTTTCAACCACGCAGAGGTTCCTGTCAATCCTATTCCCATGTCTGAGTCTGAGTCTTCCACCTCAGACCCCATGTCCATGGATTCCTTCCAGGAGGCCATGGACTTCTCAATTCGGGAAGATCAGGCCCCTGATCAGGCTGAGGTCTCCAGTCGGGCCTCATCTCATAACAACTCAAGCACCTCAGCCTCTTCCTTAGAGGTTAAGATCGTCGAGCCGAGTGTGGCCATTCCACCACCACTTAACGCCATTCCTCTGTCGACCTTCACCGATGCTGAGTTCGCTCAGAGGTTCCCCGGGTAACCCATCAACATCTGCTTCGACCAACGTTGAGCTAGATGATGATAATGCTGACAGTGATGTCGACGTCTCTGAGGCGGTCGAGATTGAGAGTACTATAACTAAGGTAGACCTCCTCTGCTTCAGATATCTATATTCCATTAGTCCCTCCATAAAGCTAAGAAGACCTCTGAGGGAAGACAGGGCTTTTCACGGCCGAGACGACGAAATATGCTTGTACGAGAAGATGTTCAAGTTGGGGTTTCATCTGCCTATCCATCCCATTATCAAATCTATCCTTTCCTATATCAATTTGGCCCCCTCTCAACTATCCCCTAATGCCTGGAGGGTCATAATAGGGGACATAGTCTTATGGAAGGTTTTCCACCACTCAAACCTCCCAGTTCAGGTCTTTGTAGGTTGCTATGTCCCTTCCTCTGCCAAAAATCATCCGAGATACTATCATTTCGTAGCTCGGAAGCCTGAAAAAAAGATGCTTCAAATAACTCAGACTTCCAACCACAACTGGAAGCCATGATACTTTTTTACTTCTGGACCATGGGAATTTGGCCCATGTGTTCCCTTCGTCCATTTTGGAGCCGAGGATGCCCCTTAGGTGGGGTAAGGTCACCATGTCTGCGAGGGTTGACCCTGACCTGAGCCCACAAAACCTTTAGAAGGTGAAAGATCTTCAAGATTAGGGGGTACATGGTCTGTTCATTAGGTTCGAACACTTGATGACCGCCCACTACCTCTCTAAGACAGGTCTGGGTGTAAGTCCTCATTTCGAGCTTGGTAAGCTCTTTCTATTTGAAGTTGAACCTCTGAGTTTATTTTTGTCTGATCTTCTAAATTAGATCTATTAATTTTGCAGAGCGTCCACAGGATATCTCAGACGAATTTTGGGAAATGGCTGCTCCTAGCTTGACGAGACTTGCAAAGAAAGCAGGCCTTAATGCTCCTCCCCCAGCTCCCTCTGCCTCGAAGCCCCAAGCCTCAAAGAAGAGGGCTCCTGTTGATCATGCCCCTGAGGATCAGAGGCCAAAGAAAAAGAATGCTGATACTGCCATCCCCATCTCTTCAGCAGACGCCCTATCGACTCGTCTAGAGCAGTTGAAGATTACTGACAGCATAGTCGGCCATAGTCTTCAGGCCCTAAATGCCTTCGGCTCTACAATGACCGAGGCCGACAAGCACTTCTTCAGGTCACTTGATACTCCTTTGCTGGTTGAGTTCGGCATTTACAGATCCATTCAGGTATGACCTCACTTTTCTTTCCAATTCCTAAGTGTAACCTCTAATTTGTCTTTTACTCATTCCTGATCGCAAAATCTACAGGGCCTGGCAGCGATGCACCACCTCTCCAATTGGACTCTGAGGAAGTTTCCCCTTATCCAGAAGTGTCAAGAGGCTGAGAAGGTCCAGAGTTCTTTGAACGCGAAAATTGACCGGCTGAAGTCTGAGTTGGGTGCGTCTGACAAGAAGGTGAAGGGGTTGGAGAAAGAGGTCTATCGGCTTAACAAATACCATGCTGCGGCTCTGAAGGCCAAGGACGATGTTCTGCAACAGAAGGTCAGCTCGGCCGTAAAGGCATCCCTTGATGATGCCTCTGAGAGGATAATATCTAACTACAAAACCTCTGATGAGTTTATGAGCTTCGTCTTTGAATACCTTGAAAGAGGTATCAAAGCCACTATCAAGTGGGCTGATGTCAAGGAGAGGGAGGCTGGTACTTTGAAAGCCTTTAATTTCATAGGCCTTGGCTTTGTTGATCCTCAAATTTCCCAGGCCCTTCAGAAGGTTGAGGAAGAGGTTGTCGCGCCTGCCGAGACTGCCACATTGGACGGCACTGAGGTTGGAGGGGCAAACCATCATGATGATGATGCCGAGGTGACCAACGTTGGCCAGCCTAGCCAAGCCGAAGATACCAGCATTCCCCCCTCAAACCCTTAGAGAATTTCTGAACATTTTGTAACCCCTGACATTGTAATCCATGCACATCAGCAATTTCTGAATGAACATGGCTCTTACTTTTCCATTCTTTGTAACCTCTGAATGTTTATAATCTCTGAATGTGTTATTCTCTAAATGTGTTATTCTCTGAAGAGGACCATCTTCTTTTATTGTATGTATGTCATGATGTTTTTGCTCTAAAGCTTATGCAATGGTGTTTGCTTAAACCAAATTAGTAGTCTGAGCTCAGACCTCGTCACCATTGAATGGTGTTATGAAGGTCTGAGGTCATTACCTAAGATGTTACCCCCATAATTAATCTCACCAAATTAATGATGTTAAGGGTCTGAGGTCATCCCATTATGGTGTCTGAGCTCAGACCTCGTCACCACTGTGGTGTTATGAAGGTCTGAGGTCATTACCTAAGATATTATCCCCATAATTAATCTCACCAAATTAATGATATTAAGGGTCTGAGGTCATCCCATTATGGTGTCTGAGCTCAGACCTCGTCACCACTGTGGTGTTATGAATGTCCAAGGTCATCACCTAAGATGTTAGCCCCATTAATTAATCTCACCAAATTAAATATGTTAATGGTCTAAGGTCATCCCATTATGGTGTCTGATCTCAGACCTCGTCACCACTGAATGGTGTTATGAAGGTCTGAGGTCATCACCTAATATGTTAGCCCCATTAATTAATTTCACCAAATTAATGATGTTAAGGGTCTTAGGTCATCCCATTATGGTGTCTGATCTCAGACCTCATCACCATTGAATGGTGTTATGAAGGTCTGAGGTTATTACCTAAGATGTTACCCCCATAACTAATCTCACCAAATTAATGATGTTAAAGGTCTAAGGTTGTCCCATTATGGTGTATGATCTCAGACCTCGTCACCACTTAATGGTGTTATGAACGTCTGAGGTCATCACCTAAGATGTTGGCCCCATTAATTAATCTCACCAAATTAATAATGTTAAGGGTCTGAGGTCATCCCATTATAGTGTCTGATCTCAGACCTCGTCACCACTGAATGGTGTTATGAAGGTCTGAGGTCATCACCTAAGATGTTATCCCCATTAATTAATCTCACCAAATTAATGATGTTAAGGGTCTGAGGTCATCCCATTATGGTGTCTGATCTCAGACCTCGTCACCACTGAATGGTGTTATGAAGGTCTGAGGTCATCACCTAAGATGTTAGCCCCATAATTAATCTCACAAAATTAATGATGTTAAGGTTCAGAGGTCATCCCATTATGGTGTCTGATCTCAGACCTCGTCACCGCTAAATGGTGTTATGAAGGTCTGAGATCATCACCTAAGATGTTAGCCCCATTAATTTCTGACAAGTGCAAAATGAAGCAAGGACCACCATGGGAACTGATCTTTTATTAATAACCTCTTCATGACAAGATGGTACAATTACATAACTTCATGCAACATCATATGTAATATTTCTTTAGGTGATCAGCATTCCATGGATTAGTGAAAGGTTCTCCTTCTAGATTTTCTATCCTGTAAGTGCCAGGAACAACCTCTTCTGTCACTTTGTAGGGACCGTTCCAGTTTGGGTGGAGTTTTTTTGCTTTCTGTAAGGTCTTCTTTAGCACTAGGTCTCCCACTGTAATAGGTCTTGACTTCACCCTCTGGTTGTAGAATTTCGTTGCCTTCTGTTGGTAGGCTGCTTGTCTGACCTCTGCATCCTCTCTTCCCCATTATTATCAGGGTTATAGGTCTAAATTCTATGACTTGGGAGTCCTACTTCCGTTGGTATGACGGCCTCTGAGCCATGTGCCAACATGAACGGGGTTTCTCCTGTCGGTGTCCTTGTCGTGGTTCTATAGGCCCATAACACAGCGTAGATCTCTTCAGTCCATCTTCCCTTAGCATCTTCTAACCTCTTCTTGATTCCCTCGGGAATTTTTCTGTTTGTGACCTCGGTCTGATCGTTTGCCCGAGGTCGGCCAGGAGATGAGAAGAACTGCTTTATTCCCACTTTTAGGCAATACTTTTCTAAAGAGGAGTTCTTGAACTGGGTTCTATTATCCGAGATGAGAGTGTTTGGGAGGCCGTATCTGCATATGATATTCCTCCAAATAAACTGGAACGTCTTCTGCTCTGTGATCGTTATCATCGGCTCTGCCTCCACCTATTTTGAAAAGTAGTCGATGGCAACTATCAAGAATCTATAATTATTGGCAGCTCTTGGCAGGGGACCTACTAAGTCAATTCCCCATATTGCAAATGGCCATGGAGAAGTGATTGACGTCATAGGCGGATGAGGTTGATTAGGGATGGCGGCGAACCTCTGACATTTATCACATTTCCTCACATAGGCTGCTGCGTCCTTGGACAGGGTTGGCCACCAGTACCCTTGGGTGATGATTCTTTTGGCCAAGGGTCTTCCCCCTATGTGTCTAGAGCAAGAGCCCTCATGGATTTCTTGTAAGACCCGGGGAACTTTCGTGGGGTGCACACATCTGAGGAGAGGTAGCAGGAATCCTTTCTTGTACAGGACGTCTCCTACTACCGAGAACTTGGCAACCTTATATCATAATTTTCGCCTTTCTAACTTGGATTCAGGTAGCTCTCCCTCTCTGATATATCTGAAGAGGGGGTCCATCCATAAGTCTCCTAAGTTCAAATTGTGATAAGGGTTATATACCTCTTCTTTCTCAATGGTTGCCTTCCCCAAGACCTCGATCGGAATGGTCCTTCTAACATCTGTCTTCGTTGTCGAGTCCAACCTCGCCAGTGCATCTGCGTGGCTATTACTTTGTCGAGGCACTCTCTTCAGTCTTGCCTCTTCAAAATGTTCTAACATCATTCTCACCCTTTTCAGATATTTGGACATCCTTTCATCTCTGGCCTCATAGATTCCCAATACTTGATTGACAACTAACCTTGAGTCGTTGTGGAGTAGGAGTTGCTTTACGCAAAAAGTCTTTGCCAATGAGAGACCTGCTAACATGGCCTCATACTCGGACTCATTATTAGAAGCTTGGAAGTTGAATCTCAAAGCGTATTCAATGTTGTCACCATCTGGAGCTGAGAGTATCAACCCCGCACCGCTTCCATTATCGCAGGAAGAGCCATCAACGAAGAGGCTCCAAATATTAGTATCTGATGAGAAGACCCCTTCTGTCATGACTCCTTTTTTGAAGAGGTACCAATCTTCCTCGTTCTCCGTAACTCGATTCCTAGCCCCGTTGGATGCGATCTCTTCCTGATCTTGGAAGATGTTTGGTGTCGTCTCTTCCGAATTTCGGAAGACACCGCTGTTTTCAACACCCTCTAGGCCATTTTCTGCCTCGACCTCTTCCCATGTGAACTCAGCGACAAAGTCTGCGAGGGCTTGCCCCTTGACGTCCGTCCTAGGTTGGTAGGTAAGATTGTACTCCCCCAACTCAATGGCCCATGTCATCAATCGCCCGAACTTCTCAGGTTTGTGTAGGACCTGTCTTAGTGGGGAGTCAGTGAGGACAACCATGGAGTGGGCCTAGAATTAAGGCTTCATCTTCCTCGAAGCATGTATCAAAGCGTAAGCTAGATTTTTCATACGAGGGTAATTTTGTTCGGCCCCTTGAAGGGCCTTACTGTTGAAATATACAGGCCTTTGGATTCCAGCGTCTTCCCGTATTATGGCTGCGCTGATGGCTGATTCGGAGACTGCCAGATACACGTACAGTTTCTCCTCTGTTACAGGTCGAGATAGCAATAAGGGAGACCCTAAATAAGACTTGAGTTGGTTGAAGGCTTTTTCGCACTCTTCGTCCCATTGGAAGTCCTTTCTCAACACCTTAAAGAATGGAAGGCACTTATCTCTTGCCCTAGAAACAAACCTGTTAAGGGCATCCACTCTCCCCGTAAGTCTTTGAACATCTTTGATACTCCTCGGTGTCTTCATGTCAAGTAAAGCCTTGATTTTTTCAGGGTTTGCTTCGATCCCTCTCTGGTTGACAATAAATCCTAGGAACTTCCCAGATCCTACTCCGAAGACACACTTCACGGGGTTGAGTTTCATTCTGTGTGAGTCCATAATGTCGAAGGTCTTCTCGAGATCCGTTACATGAGTGCAAGCCTTCAAGCTCTTTGTTAGCATATCATCTACATACACCTCAATAGTCTTACCTATTTGCTCTTCGAACATCTTATTAACAAGACGTTGGTATGTTGCCCCTGCATTTTTTAGGCCGAAGGGCATCACTTTGTAGCAGTATGTCCCTTTGTCGGTAATGAAGGTTGTCTTCTCTGAGTCTTCAGCATCCATGAAGATCTGGTTGTAACCTGAATACGCATCCATGAAGCTCATGAGCTCGTGTCCCACCGTAGCATCCACCATCTGATCTATCCGAGGTAAGGGGTAGCTGTCTTTTGGATAAGATCTATTAAGGTTAGTGAAATCAACACACATTCTCCACTTCCCATTGGCCTTGGGCACAATGACTGCATTTGATAACCATTCCAGATATGTGACTTCTCTTATAAACTCAGTCTCTTCCAATTTTTTGACCTCTTCTCGGATGACATCGTACTTCTCCCTGGAATAGACTCTTCGTCTCTGTTTGATTGGCCTGGCTTCTTTGGTCACGTTGAGCTTGTGACTCATAACTTCAGGGTCGATGTCGGGCATATCGGCGTGACTCCATGCGAAGACACTTTGTCTCCTCCTGAGGAAGTTTATCAGCTCTTCCTTGATTTCTGCCTTTAGGGCTTTACCGACCTGGACGTTTTTTTTCGTCTCGTCCTCATTGAGGACGGTGGATTATACCTCTTCCGCGACCTCTCCCTTCTTCAACTTTGTCTCATCTCTTGGGTCAAGCGTATCAATGCTATAAGTGGTGGTTGCCCTCTTATAGGCCTCTCTCTCTTCGGCCGAGTTGAAGTAACATTCTGGCGCTGTGGTCTAGTCACCTTGTACTTCCCCTACCCCATAGGGAGTCGGTAATTTTAGCATCTGATGGACCGTCGACGGCACAGCTTCAAACTCTTTAAGGGCCACCCTTCCTATCATGAGGTTATAGGCCAAAACTACGTTCTCGTCCATGACGAAAAAATTTATCTTCTTGGTCAACCTTAGGCCACTCACCACCCATCCGTACGTCCATCTCATACATGCCCAATGGGTGGACCTTTTCTCCACTGAAGCCTATCAAGGGGTGGTGATAGGGTACCAGTCTTGCTCTGCTAAGACCTAGGTTCTTGAAGCAAGGACAAAACATCACGTCCGTCGAGCTCCCCCCGTCTACGAGGATCCTCTGCACCTCGCACCCATGCACCCTTGTTGTTATGACCAGAGGGTCATCATGGGGGGCTAAGATACCCTTGAAGTCGAGTCTCGAGAACCCAACTATTAGGGTGTCCATTTCTACTTTCCTCCTCTTCTGCACTGTATCGGAAGATGTTAGATTCACAACAAGCTTGGCCACTGACCTGGCCTCTACTACGTGATCCTTCCTATCAGCTACTTCAGAGCCACCTCCTGTAAATCCTCCGCATATGGTGTCAACACCAAACGAGATCATACTAACCCTCTTCACCAGGGTGTTGTCATCTTTCGGCGGAAGATCCGGATCGTCTTCATCATCACCTTCTGAATCATCGTCTCTTCTGGCCGGTACATTGTCACGGAATCTATCATTTCTCCTTTTCTTAGGGTCATCTCTTCCACCCTTAGGAGCTTTACCGTCCACATACTTCCTCAATTTTCCAGATTTTAACATCTTTTCAATCTCATCCTTCAGGGCGAAGCATCTGTCCGTGACATGTCCATGATCCTGGTAGAACTCGCACCACAGGTTTTTATTCCTCTTATGTGATAGGGCTTTCAGTTTCTTTGGCCATCTCAGAGTCCTGTCATTCTTAATCTCGTTGAGGATGTGCTCGCAGCTCACAGTCAGAGGAGTATAGTGAGCGAACTTGTCATCACCCGACCTCTTCTTCCCATCTTTCTTGTTTTGGGACTTTCCACTGCCACCTCGGTTCTCATCCTCATACTTGGCGGCCATTGCCTCTTTCGCATTCATTACTTTCCCTGCGGTTGCCAGGATCTCCGCCATAGACCTAGGGGGTCTTCCGCGAGTTTCCACAACATCTTCCCTTTCTGTAGACCCCCTATGAGGGCGGTCATGGCTATGTTCTCTTCATAATCTATGACCTACAACTTCTCTTTGTTGAATCTTGTTATGTAGTCTCTTAGGCTCTCAGCCCTGCTTGACATACAGCAGGTGAGTAGTCT
This sequence comes from Sambucus nigra, assembly GCA_949130495.1. Classification (NCBI taxonomy): domain Eukaryota; kingdom Viridiplantae; phylum Streptophyta; class Magnoliopsida; order Dipsacales; family Adoxaceae; genus Sambucus; species Sambucus nigra. Next base: position 347,040,146 of record OX422222.1, on the reverse strand, counting down.
TCTTTTGAGGTCTCACCCCAAAGCAGAAGTTGTGGATGAATCGTTCAGCCAAGCCTTTGAAGTTCTCAATTGAGTTCTTCGGAAGGGAGGTGAACCAGCTGTGCGCATCCCCTGTTAAGGTTCCAGAGAAGGCCCTACACTTCATCTCATATGATATCGAGTAGATGTCTGCTGTCGACTAGTACATCTCGATGTGATGTACAGGGTTAGTGCTGCCATCATACTTGGGAGATACTGTAGGAGGCTTGAACTTAGCTGGGTTTGGTAAGCCCACTATCCTAGCCACAAATGGAGAGCCCTCTGAGTAACCCCTTTGTAATGGGTCCCTGCTCTTAATGAGGTCTCCTATCTTCTCCTCAAGGCGCTGGATAGAGTCATTCCACAGTCTTCTGCCTTCGACCTGGCCGAGGTTATCCCCAGCCACCTCCACGGGATGGACCGAGGGTTCCCCTGCCGCGGTACGTCGGCTGTTGACCTCTTCCTGTTCCCTGACTCTTCTTTCACAGTGTTGGCCTTGATCTGGCCGACCCTGCCTGTTCCCTCTCTGAGAGCCTGTTGCGCTCCTTAATCTCAAAAATCTCTATCTTAGGTCATTCACCGGGCCCAATCTCTCAAAGGTTGACCCTCTGCTCAACCTATCAAAGGCTGACCCTCTTTGTTGGACCTCTTCACCTCTTCGGCCGACACAACCTTGACTTTGCCGAAGAGGTCTTACAGTGTTATTTGACACCTCATACGGCTCCCAGCAGTCTTTTGGGACTTCTTCCGCCTCTAGATCGTCATACCTGTCCTCTGGGCAAGGGTTTCCTTGCCTCCCCAGGCGCAAGCGCCTAGGGTCAGCAATGTCCCTTCTCCACTGGGGTGCAGGTTGGTCCTTCATTGGTGCCTGGGGTGGTCCCCTGGCGTCAGGATGAGGCTGAACAGACGCCGGAGTGATCATATCCAGTGAGACTCCAGGTGGCCTCATCATAGTTTGGCTGAGCTGTGCAAATTGCTCCTGCATAGCTTATTGTGTTGCAGCTAAAGACCTCAAGGCTACAGCTACCTCTGCCATTTCGGACTGGGGCGGCACCTGACTGGAACTAGGCCCTCCACCCCCAGGTGGCAGAAGAGGCGGCGGTAATTCTGGTGCCATATGTTAACACTATAAAGCTTGAGTAGCAGATGAGCTTAGTACCTCAAAGGACCTCTTTCAATGGTGAAGTATCTCCACGCAAGGGGTGGTGCCTGGTTCACTATTAGAGTCTCCGATGAGGTTAAGCTGAAGAAGAGGAAGAGATAGCTTCTCTCTTTTCCCACAGACGGCGCCAAAATGATGATGCTAGAATTAGCGCTACCAGGTAAGGTGTTTTCAAGCTCAATCTATGAACAACAATGGCAGCATAGTTACGTAATAGGTAGGAGAATGAGATGAGGAGAAGAGAAGAGAGCACCAGAATATAAGTGGTTCAGCCTAAATTGGCCTACGTCCACTGTGTGTGTGAATAACCTCACTGTAATAAGGCACTAATGGCCATGGATACAATCTCTCAAGCTTTCTCTCTCTACTGTATATCTAAACAGAGTTTCAGCTAGGGTTGTATATCTGGATCCTTTGCAAGGTAGAGGATGACCTCTATATATAGTACCTAGGGGGTGTAATGTACCCCCCATGCATGTAATGTGCATGTGTGTGATTGCCTCACCAATATGGGAAAGTCATCTGTCACTGTCACGTGTAGAGAATGATGATGCAATATTCTCCCCACGTGTGGGGAATAATCTTGTTATAACTGATTTGTATCCACGTGCCCTTATCCAAATGTCAGCAGATGCTCGGCTATCGCGCCTGGTGTATGACCACAGCCTGGGAGAGGCCGAGGTTGGTAAGTCTAGGTGCTCGTTCAGTCTGAGGTGACCATGGAGGTCTCGGCTTAATCGTAGCCGAGACAGTGGACAAGGTCAGCCTGAGCCGAGGTTGAGCTGGTGTGTTTGGAGCATCGACTGATGTCTTGATGAGGTTGATGGTGGCTTCTTACGAGCTCGGCCTATGTCTGGCCGAGGTTGCCATTCCAAGGTATACGAGAATGCTGTTGACCCTTGTGATGCATGCGATGTCCCTTCGAGAGGCAGGTGGTAGTGTCGGCCTGGGCCGACCTTGCTATGGTCGAGTGCTGATGCCGCATGCCCAAGGCTTCTCCAATGTCGTCTACGATCTCGACCGAGGTTGGTGTCTCTGAGCCGAGGTCACACTTGGGGCATATCAATGATAAATTTGGTTTAAATTTGTGAACTTTGAAGAATTAGACCTTTATTAATATTTTAGGTCTTAAATAATTTTTGGGAATCGTTTAGGATCATAAACCTGTACTTGGTTTTAATTTTGGTGGTGTTTGGGTTGTTAGATTGGATCTTGAAACTCATTAATGGAGGCTTGGGTTTGAAATCACGTTTTCTGGGACAAAGGAGACACACAACGTTATTATCATTCGAACGAGATTGTTGTCTCATTCGAATGAGGTTGGAGGTCGATCGAACGATTTTGGCCGACAACATTAAATTAGGTTATAAGTTTGATTTTTTGATTTTTGGTTTTATAATTTATTAATGGGAATTTTTATAAACTTAACTTATAGTTTAATATGAGTTTCAAACTAGATAATTATGCTAAGAGACTTTAATATAGGTTTCAAGTAGAATGAACCATATTTTAGTTTGTACAATTTAAAGATTGAAGATTGCTAAAGTTGAGGGTAAATGCGTGATCAATCGATATCTTATCGTTGTATACATATATTGTGTGTTATATATATGTACTTTGATTTGTGTAAACATATTGTTACTCATGGTGAATCTATCGACCGGGGTTGCTTGATTGGTTGTGATCGGGTACCGAACACGTGTTTGTTGATGTGGGTCATTGTGGAGATCGTTATGTTTAATCACACGTTTAGGATGGTCACCTCTTCATGACGAGAGAATTCAGGTGGAATCGATTCATCGAGCAAGTTTGGGTATGGGACTACCCTATGGTGTTATTGCGTAATGGTATCCTCGTTCTTAATGGTGTGTTTTCCTAAGTTCGTTAGGTAAAGGACTCCTACAGACTTACCGATAAAAACATAAGATGGTCCCCGGAGGTAGTTGCCTTTGTGTGATTATATTGTGAATATATGAAAAATATTATGAAAAATATACTTTAGTCTAGTGATGGACAATTTATTCATGAACAGTATGTCACATTAAATACATTGCAATGAGATATATGTACTCTATTTGCGTGTGACGTTATGCGGGTCAGTATTTGGGTTGTATTCTCACATGAGTAGTTAGTCACATCCCTATCTCATTTTATTATGAGTTATTTACGCTTTAGTATATAGATGGAGACTTTTAGTCTATCTTATTCCTTGGGTTGGTATATGCTCGTAGTATTTCACTTAGGTGAGGGGTGCGGTATTCATTGCATGTGAGAGATGATAGGATTCCATGCTTATTGTAAATGAATCATATGATTTACACTATTGATATTGAAGATATTTCTTGCAATTTTTGGGATCTGACCCAAATTATATAAAGCTGTTTTCAGGCATTCATAAACAGGATCTGTAGGGCTGAGGAGATTTCAGACTTGCAACTCCATTCGATTAGCAACTTCAGTTCCTTGATTCTATCTTAGGTTGCTATTCTTTTCAGTTCAGTTTAGTTTTTATTTTCTGAGAGAGTGTGGACCTTGAGTCCCAATAATCATTTCGGTTAGTTATTTAAAGAATGGAGTTTATTCAGACTATTTATTATTGGATGTTTTGAGATACTATTTATTCAAAGTTATTTATCATTTTCGCTATCAGATGTTGTGAATCGTTTTAAATTCACTTTTAATATTTATTTATTATTTGATGCTGAGAATTATATAAATTTCATGGCAAGCCCTATCTTCGGCATATTAGTCTGGCCGACTATTATGTGAAAAATAGAGGTTGTTAAACAGAAGATTTCAAAAATACTTTTATAAAACTTTTATAAGAATTCAAAATTACTTACCCCATTCATTTTTTAATAATGACAGAAAAAGAGAAGTATATTATGAGAAAAGAGAGAAAAATTATTTCAAAATTAAAGTCTCAAAGTAAGTGAGATATATGATAAAGGGGGAGAAAAAGATTTTTCTCAAAACTGCATCTCCAAATAAATGGGAGATTTCAAGGTTTTTCCAACTATATTAGTTTAATTGTCATCATAAAAAGGGGGATATTGATAAATTAAAGATAATAAGAGAATTATTTATTAAATTTTTACTATAACAATGTTAATTTATGACATATATATTACTAACTATTTATTCCAAGCATGTATGATCTTTCACGATAAAGAAACATCCATAAATCAAGTTCAGGAGTATTTCTACAATGTTAATAAAATATCCTTTACAAGGTATCCAACCAAGGAATATATCAAGAACGTCCTACTTGTTCATGGCTAAGAAAATATACGCAGTCAAATTTTATACTCAAGAAAATCAACTCATCCAAAAAAGAAATTAAGAAGTTCATACAATTACTCAAACAACTCAATGAAAAGTTCGTAACTTAGTCAAGGAAACTCGGTCAAATTTCATACTTAAGCAATTAAGTAAATCACCCACCAAGCTATATGAACTTTAAAGATGATCACTCAATCACTCCTCTTATTTTAATCTCATATAATAAAGCTTTGTGAAATATCAATTACAATCAATGTCACATTCAAGAATGATGCAAGCATATCCTCATAAAATCCAGGGATGAAAGATTTAATTGACTTGTTTAAAGAGTTGAATGGTGAGAGAATATATTTAACAATGTAAGACAACTACAAAGATCAAACTATTGTCTCTAAGAATACACACACTCACCAAAAACCAACTCATTACTAGTTAAAACCGTTTTTGTTTAAAAGTAATAGCTTTAGTTGACTAAAAGAGGTTTTAATTGACTAAAAGTGTCTATCGCAAACTGGATCATTTTGAAAAATATGAAGAAAAATCCATGGGAGTTTTGATCGGCTAAAAGTGTGTTTCTCACCCTCCAATGGCTAGTTCTTTTCAAAATTTAAATAAGAACCTTTCAAAGAAATATCATAATACCATTCAATGGCTAGTTTCTTCAAGGCAATACACCTTATAACGTCAAAAGAAATCAACTTGGGGGATTCAAACATGAATAAATCCCTCATCCCAACCCAAAACCCTATTTGAGCAAAGATTAAAACCCTAAATCCCATTTTAGCAAAGGATTGAACCTAAAACTATGCTTGAGCCAATTGTTTATGATTATAAGAAGTGATACATTTCTAACAGGAGAAAGTTCCACCAATTTTAAACTAAAAAACTCATTATAAACCAAAAGTCTCATGTCAAAACAAAAGACCCATTCAAATAAAGAAACCCATTTCAAACCAAAAAATGAGAGAGATAGGTCATGTTCCTTAACATTAAAAAAAATACCACATTAAAGCTCCAACATATGTAGTCTTCATGTATTTTATCAGAAGGAGATCATGTATTTCATTAAAAAGATCTCATTCATGACAATGCCAAGACTTCCAACAATAAAGCTTTAAGTGAGAGAAAGAAAAGGAGGAAGAGAAAAAGAAAAGAAGAATTAGAAAATTCCCTTTTTGCATCATCATCAATGTTATCATCAATCCTCAACATCTAAGTTTCCAAACCAGCAATCTTACATATAAGCTCATATTAGTGAATCGAAATATAAAGAAGACCTTATTGTACATCAATGTATTCACTTACTTATTAAGGAGAAAAATCATTATTAAATTGTTCAAACTATAAAGAAATTGAATTAAATATTTTAGCCAGTCTATGGTGATATGCAAAGCATAGGTCATTGGCAAGACCTTGAAATCCTCGGTCTCTAGTGACCTGAGAAAGCCTGTGGGGAGTTGAGGCATGATGAGTCCTTGGTGTTGCTCATGTTCGCTTGGCCAAGGAAAGAAAGAATGTAGTTATCGTGTTGTCTACAATTTGAAGGTGTCTTAAGTCCTTGTGATATTTTTCTTACTTTTTAGAGAATTAGAACATAGTGCATCTTCCCTCAACTACCGTCTCAAACATGGATGTAGCCAATCTTGAATCAACAGTTTCTCGTTCCATTCATACTTTAATATAATATTTTTAATTCTTATATTTATCATATGTGAATGTGAATGTGTGTGGATGCAAGATGTAATACCCTCAGATTTAAATAAATAATTTATTATAAAAATAATTTAATTGAGAAAAAATTAAGTAAATAATTTAATTAGGAAAATTTTAATTTCATGCCATTTTAATTTGAAAAATTAAATAATTAATTTTGTGTGATTTTCGATGTTATTTAAATTAACAAATATTTTATCGTCTAAATGGTTTAATAATATTAATAATACGTTTAATACATTACTTTAGTTTATAAATTATTTAATTGGAGTAATGATGAGTTATATTTTGAATTTGACTTTTGAGGGCTTTTGGAGCCCAAATATGGTAAAAAGAAGTGGAAGAAAGCACCCATGGATTGAATTTAGGCTAAGTTTAGGCATGTTTGGATTGGGTTTAGAGGTTCGTAGGCCCATGTAATTTTATAATTCATTAAAATGACGAAAATTGGTAGTTGATATATAAGTAGGTGATAAAGTTGACCCTATCTTCATTTCATCATCTAAACTATATCCTAAACCTAAAGTGGGGAGAGAGGATATATGCAAGCATAGAAGGAAGATGCTAAAGAAAGAAGGATTGGAATAAAAGAGAAAAACAAAGAAGGAAGAAAATTGGATTCATATTCTTCATAAATCAAATCAAACTCTAATATTAAGGAAATAATTATGTCCTAGTTTTTCGCTTCAAATCTATATAATAAGGATAGGATTATGTTTAGACGAGATTAAAATACTAATTGATTTAGGTAAATTTTTTAATTCATAAAATTAGAACCTAAATAAGAGCTGAGTTTTAATTGATTAATTGATATCAAATTGGATAATTGTAACCTTATAATATGTGAATTATAGAAATATTCTCTATACTTCATCTTGTTGAAATTATGAACTTTGTTTTTAAATGAAGAGAATCACCTTATGCCAATTTGGGGAATTGATGAAATTAGGGATCATGTCGAATTACGCTAATTGTTATAATTTATATATCACCTCCTAAATTATTATGTTAAATTGAGAGTATATTACATATTAGATTAGTTATGTGTGTTATAAATCATGCTAGTTTATTGAATTTATATTAGAATAAGATAATTTATGATTAAAGTGCATGATCTTAGGATTTAAATGCTTCATAATATATTATGGTCAATTGTGTAGTTAACTTTGCTAGGTTAAATTCATGAATTAGATGGTTAGAATTGTTGGTTTATGTTCAGGAATGATTATTATATCATGATAAAATATTTTGGGTGGATTAATTTGGATTTATGGTGAGTTTGGGGTTGAATCCCATAATAAAACTTAATAGAATTGGGATGGATTTTTTGGAGCCATGGGCTCGAATCGATCCAAGCTGGACCAGATCAATCCGTCCCTAGCACCTTGCTTGGTTTTGGTTTTGGGACTTGGGTCAGTTTTGGTGTTGATTCAAGTGGTTCTTAAATAATTTTAGTTACTATTTTAATCCAACAGGTTAGTAGTAAGGGTTGGAATTGGATGAGAACCTAAATTATTAAGATAATCAAATTAATGAGTATTCAAGGATATGCCTTAATGACGTTAATAGTGTACGAAACGAAACTTATGTTGGAAAACTCTTAAATTATGCATTAGGACCGATAGGTGTACTTATTAATTACAGTATACTTTAGAATCCTTAGGTGATGATAAGGTATGCTCGGGATGTTATTTGATAGTTAATAATCAATGTATGTTTTGTGGTAAATATCTATAGGTTAGATGATCTATGTAGATAGTTGATGTGTGTGGGCTATGTGTACTTAGTTGGATTACTTATTTATTATTTGATGTGCATGAACATACCATAGGTGGTTGAGTAGGCTCATGAAGAATCTACTAATTGGAGATTTAATGGAAATCATACATTTGGGTTGCGTTTAAAACCCCTGGCCTGATGATGTCAGTTTGACATGGGTATATTATGTATGTTTGGCTGCGGTTAAAACCCCCAAGTTAATGTTGTGTTGAGGTTTTTGCCTCTTGTGCTAGGATAATATGGATAGATCATTTCGTGAAGACGTTAGTATATGGTCTCTTGGAGACTTTAGGAGTTGTTACCTTTTGATAGTCAAAATTATTAGAGGAGCGAGAGATTCCCGGGGCTATGGGAGTAATCCATCATGACATACTTTATGTGTGTGTTGTGAGGATGTCCGGTGATTCTTGTGAGGCGTCGAGAAGGACAATGTCATAAATTTTGTAGGATATGTTATGCAAATTACATACTTGTGATAGTTATATGAATGAGTTAGAGAGAGTTAACATTATATCCTTAAGGTAACATCATAATAAAATCAAATATCGTAGTGGGATAAAGTAATGGGTTTGATAAGGATAACGTATTAATAATGGTTTGGGATATTCACCTCATTAATTCTACATAGGATGACATAATTTTATTATTGTTATATGGAACCTTTTATTGGGATCATGTAGGAAGTTCTTTGTAGGGTCTGACCCTCTTGTGTTAAAATATTTTATGTCATCTGCAACAATAGTACCAGGGTTGAGCTATTTAAGGCATCAACTCCATTTTCGGCGAGTCATCAATCAATTTTCTATGTAGGTGTCGAGATTTGCAACTCCTGTTTATTCTAGTTTATGTTTTTAGTTTTTTAAGATTATGCATGGATCGTGTTGGCACCTTATTAAGTTTTCACTTTCATTTGAACTTTACTATTATAGTTAGATTTGAGATTATTGTTTTGGTATTAGTTAACTTAGTTTTTGGATGGATTGATTCAGTTAATCTATCATTTATTATTCACGATGATGTTTATTCTTATATGCTTAGAGTATTTAATTGTTAGATAATCCTTTTGGACTATATATGGGATTGTCCACCCTATGTATGGAAAACACGGGGTGTCACACAAGAAAACAAACAAAAGAGAAATCATTTTATCAACCAAATAAAATAATTTTTTAACAAACTTGTAAAGAATATGAAATGATTTGTGAAAATAAAGAAAGAAATTTGAATTTGTAAAAATTCAAATTAATCTCGTAATCCCAATTCACCCCCACCCCTCTTAGGATAATTTTCAGGCCAACAAGGATGATCGAAATAGGGCAAGTACATCAACACCTCCTTATGGATCTCACCCAACTGAAGATGAGGAAAACCGCATCAATTTTGTGGAAACCATGCGTAGGGAGACAATATTTTAAGAGGGGTGAGGTGGTGTAGTCCCATACTTTATTAGGAATTTAAAAAACACAAGTGTCGAGGACCATATCCATGTGTGGTAAGTAGGTATCAATGTCGTCATCAACAAGATAGAATTTTAGTTATCCCATTCTCTCAATCTAATGACGTGGCATGTGAGCACATACGACTAGAGTAGATTTCACACTAATCGGACCGAACCAATGGCCCATGATATTGATTATGTTAACCTGCATCTAGACTATGATAAGTGGTGCGGGGAGTTGGGGAGGGGTTCATTGGTGTCGGATGTCTAGAGGGTGAATAATTTTAATACTATTTGAGGTCTAGCCATACACACAAAGCTAAAGATCCCACATCTTGGATGACAAGTGTTGTCATTATGCAGAGGTATCTCATAAATGTACTTTATCGAATCGATTGTGATGGCTATCATGCTTGATATTTATCAAATATCTAAGGTACGTATGCCATTTCATATATTTGTTTGATCACTTTTTCTTGTAGTTTATCAAGGTTGTGATATTTATTAATTTACATCAAACATGTAGGAGGAGGCTTAAAGCTAATTAGGCTAGTTTATACAGCTCTGGCATGGCCTAAGAGAGATATGTAAGATAATATAAAGGGTAGATACTAGCTCATCCAGCAGACTATAAATGACTTTTAGACCATGCATCACTTATAGGCGATGCATCTAGGGAGGAATGAGTTTTGATTGTAGTGCGGTTCCCTTTAGCGAACCTACGAGCTAGATGATGTCAGTGATGATGGTTCTGGGCCTTTTACTCGCTCAAAGAGACGTAAATCGAGACTTAGAAGCCAAAAAAACATCCCTTAAATTATTATTTTTTTTGTATATTGTTGAAATGTACCAAACTTATGGTTTTAATAATATTTTTGTATTTACATTGTATTGTCATTTTGATTCATAATTGTTATTAATGCACTTTAGGTCGATCGAGGCAAACAAATAAGTTTTTGTAAGTGAAAATGTAATTATATTTTTATACAGTTTGGTTGGCTTATTTTCGTATCAAATAATTTGATTCATGTATAGTCAAGACAAAATATTTGATTTCATATAGATATGATAAGTAGAGAGAGTTTTGTTCATTAGACTTTGGTGAACATTGAACCTGGAAGATATTATGGCTTCTCTATATCAAAGTCTTCCATTGCAACTCGAGAAAAGTATATCCTTGTATGGTTGACTTATTGTTTTTATCTTTGGTTATGCACTAACGCATATATTTACACTTTAAAAATTATTTTCCAAAATGGAACAAGTTAATCTTGCATTCTTGAGAGGTTCGGTGTCTTTTGCTAAAGGGAAAGGCATATATTTTAAAGGGAATTTTTAGTAAAAATGTTTCTGCCTTGATTCGTTTGCACAATTAGTAAAGGGAAATGTATATATCAAGCCTGTGCTCACGACAACATGGTTTTATTCCTGAAATTTTTTTATCTCAAACTATGTGAACTGTTTGAATTTTCTGTCGGGCACATGGATGTCACGTTTTTAACGTGACTTCCCTTCTGCCTAAATTTGCTCACACGTATGGGTTTGGTACCCCATGCGCACGACTACATGTTTTTGGGTTGATTTATTTCTGGAGAAAAACCGTGCGCACGGAGGTGCTTTTGTCTGTGCTGACGACGTAAGAATTTTTTCAAAATTATATAAATGGGATCATTTTTTCCTCCAATCTTTTAAGAGGCTTCCCTCCACTTATTTTCATATGCTCATATTGGATTTTGAGATAACATTCATTGCTTCGCTTTTACAATTTTAACTAGTTTCATTTCAAAATGAGAAAAATCTAGATCTACACTCAAATCTACTTTTGTGAGGAACATTTGAATGATAATTTATTTCAGAATCCATTTTGACAAATATTCACACATGATTCAAATCAGAATTGTTCAGATCTAGAGGAGATCGAGTTGAAGTGTTTGGGTTATGGAAGAGTTAAAGCATGGTACGGTCTAAAAGAGGAGAATGCAACTTCCCCATTCATTCGATGGAGCTTCGAGTGGATTCATCATCTTCAATGGGGGAAAGTTCAATGTTCACTAAGTAACTTCTTGTTAGGGAACAAGAGAGAGGTATTTTCCTCATTTGATCTTGTTGTTATATCTTGCCATATACTTATTTGAATCTAAATCTTGTAATTTTTAGACATTTCGGTTGCTAATTTGTATAATTGAGTTGAATTGATTAAAAATTGTTTAGAAACCTATTCACCTGCACACCCTCCTTTTAGGTTTTCAATTAGGTTATACACTTACAATTTCAATACATATTCATTAAATTTTTAAGCAAAATTGAGGAAGAGGTAGGATGGCATTCTAGCTATCACGCAAGCCTCTCCTCAATCAATTGGTTTGTTGTGCATTACTAAACATTGTCACGCCTGTTTTTGAAAAATCTTAGAGCAAAATAGTGTCATTAAACATTATTTTCTCAATTCTATATTGTTATTTCTACTAAAATCATCGTGCAAAATAAATAAATAAAAACATACGATGCTTTAGGGGTGGTCTTAACATACCATTTCTTCCTCTCAAATTAGGAACCATTATTCAAGAATAAATTTTTGATAATGTATCAATTTCGATATAATGAATATACTTAATAAAATAGATTAAAGAAATAGATTTTGAATGTTTATTTTCAAATTTGGAAACAAATATTATAAAACATACTTTTTTAAATGTCTTAAAAAATAAATTTATAAATTGAATATATATGCCGCATTTTAAGAATGCGGACCGGACATGTGTCACCTGGCGGTGAGCCCAGAAAAGAGAGAGAGTGTGCCTATAATTTAGTTTATAATTTCTAGGGGCACCGTTAGATAACACATATCCGGTTCGCATTCTTAAAATGCGGACTAATTCGCACAGGCGCATTATTATGTATGTATATATGTATATATAATATTAACAATGGCATTTTGCTTGTTAAAATCTTAGGATGAATGGGGGGATGATTACTTTTGGTAAAATGATTACTTCTGCCTTTACCACGTGTAACATTATTTGTAGTCAGGTTCAGAGTCTCTCTAGTGCAGGCAGCACCATATTCTCTGTGTGTGTGAAATTTTTGGGGGTCGTTGGTCTGTGTCAGTTTGAATGGATTTGCTTGGCCTTTTCTTATAATGCTCACTTTCTTTCTACACCTATCTATTATCATCCCCCTCCGGTTTTCCAACACTTTGTAGGAACTAGTGGCTTGCATTAGTAGTTTTGGATTTCAACTTTAAACTTTGAAGATTTTGAGCATTTTTAGGGGGAGAGCATGTCAAAGTAAAGCCCAATAAAGTTTCTAAATTTTAAACCAAAAAATAATACAATAAAATAAAAGGAGAGAGATGGGAAGAAAGAAGGTGAAAACAGTCAGTTGCCTTTTGCTTTTTTCTATTATCATTAGTATAACCTTGTACACACAACAAGATCCCTTCTCTTAGCCTCATGTTTCTAACTGCCCAATTATCATACGTTTTTATCTATCTGCACCCATTAATGCTGGTTTGAAAACCCGTATCATGTTATCAATATATATCTCATCTTCATAAGAAAACATGATGTTCTCATTTAAATTTTATGCAAGTTAATGTGTTCATCTTGCAAAAAAAATAAAAAATAAAAAGATGACACATGTAGACTTTTTTTCCTTTTTATTATTCAATCTCTGACAGTTGTATAAGTTTATAACAACAAAAAGCTAAACAAAGTAATTTGTTAATGCTATCATTACTGAAAAGAGATACATATAAATCCCCTCTTTTTCCCTTTGTTTAGAGCCTCTATCTCCCTCTCTCTATCAGTGTGTGTATGTATTGTTAGGTTATTGCATGGAGGGGATGGCTAATCAAGGTGTGTTGAGGGACTATAGGAAAGGTAACTGGACAGTGCAAGAGACAATGGTGCTGATTGAGGCCAAAAAGATGGATGAAGAGAGAAGAATGAAGAGGCAAGGAGAGAGTGAAGGTAGGAGCAAACCAGCAGAGTTGAGATGGAAATGGGTAGAAGATTATTGTTGGAGAAAAGGGTGTTTGAGGAGCCAAAATCAGTGTAATGACAAGTGGGATAATCTTATGAGGGATTTCAAGAAGGTGAGAGACTATGAAAGAAGGTTAGGTGAAGGGGATCAAGGGTTGTCTTACTGGAAGATTGAAAAGGGTGAGAGGAAAGACAAGAATTTGCCCTCAAATATGTTACCTCAGATATATGAGGCCTTAGTGGAGGTTGTGGAGAAAAAATGTCAAAGGGTAGTGGGTGGTGGGTCTGTTAATCCAAACATGCCCTATGTTTTGGAAAGGGTCACTACTTCTACTAGTGTTCAGCTTCAACCACAACCACCTATTTTGCCTCCTCAAATCCAACAACACCCTATTCCTATGCCTACTCCACCTCAAATGCCAGTCTTACAACTCCCACCACCACCACCTCCTCCTCCACCACCAGTAACAAAACCACCTAATCTCCCTCATACACAACCATTGCCCACAGTAGGTACTCTCTCTTTCTCACACACATACATTCATTTTTTTTTAATTTCAAGTATCATATTGATTGGGGAATCATAGTTTTTTTTCTTGCAGCATATGATTGTGTGTTATTTTTTCTTTCTTTTTGGCTGTATATGAGAAATAAGCAAGAATCTCTACTCGTTGCATTTTGAATATCCAGAACTTCATTTGTCATTGTTATGATGCTGACATTTTCTGCTTAATTAGAAGATAGCAAGTTATGTTAGTCACAACGCATTTTCATTATCTAGCACTTCATGTGTTATTGTTTTCATGATAACATTTTGTGATTAATAGAAAATAACAAGTTAATATATATATATATATATATATATATATATATATATATATATAGTGTTTTTTAATGTATATAAGTTGAGTTAATGGGTGGTTGTTCTTTTTTGCAATGGTCTTGAACAAGTGCTTCTTACATTGAAAATACCATACTGCACCACATGACTTTATCAATTATTGTTTTATTCACTTGTTCAAAGAATAGCATGGGGAGGATAGGAGGCCATCTGGATCTTCACTTGCATTAATTCAATGTTTCCTCTCATCTATATCTTGTCAGTTTGAAAAGAGAAAAAAATGAGTTGTTTAAAACAATCTCGCTCTCTCTCTGATATAAACAGTTGTATTGAATATTGTCTCGAACATTGATTGACAGGATAATTTCATGTAGCATATATGTTTGGCTTAATGTAATCCTAGTTTTAGGCCGACACCTTTTTGTGACAAACCTCAATAAAATCATAATTTGGCATTTTCCATGATGTAAGTTGAAGTGATTAACAATTTCGACTGTCAATCAAATTATATTTCCAAACTTTGTAAATCACGGAAATATTTAATACAACAGCTATAAATGCAAGACGTTATCACAAACTAATACTTCATGCATACAAATTAACAATCATATTTTCTTTTTTACTTTGTCCCAAATTAAGACTCTTGTTTCTACGCATAACATATAAAATTACGTGAAATTCTATAGTCACCTATCCCAAATTTACGCAAGTGACATGATCCAATTGCATATGTTGCATTTCAAATGTTTTCATAATTCTTGAGAGATAAATTCTAATTTTTTTTTTCAATATTAACTGTCAAACGGGAGCACAAGTTGGAAGAGATAGAAAGATAATTATTTACAAATTTACGTTTGCATTGCAATGTCATATTTGTAACCCTTGTATTTTATATTCGCTCATGGCGTGTAGCATAATATTACTCTTAATTCAATTATTTAGGAGTTTGTAAGTGATTTATTGGATTGATTTGATTATATATGTTTATGTTTTGGAGATGTGTGATAGCTCAGATTCTGATACAAGTGAGTATTCACACTCAACAGCAAAGAGGAGGAGAAGAGGGAGAGGTGAAGGTACCAGTACTGGCACCACCACCTCAAATGAGGTTGGCTCTGCAATCTCCAAAAGTGCTTCTATCATAGCAGAAGCCATACAAGCTAGTGAGGAGAGAGAAGAGAGAAGGCACAGAGATCTCTTGAGCGTGCACCAAAGAAGGCTTCAGATTGAAGAGTCCAAGGCTGAGGTCAACAGACAAGGCATTAATGGCTTGGTTGATGCCATTAACAAGCTTTCCAATTCAATCCTTGCTTTAGCCACTCATAAAACCCAACCAACTCCCAAATGATCCTATTATATCACATAGATTTATATATGTACTTCTTCCATATATATAATTAATTGGATAAAGTGAGCTTATTATTAAAGCCCATTTGAGTGTACATAAATTGAGAATTCACCATGTTGGTATTGGTCTCATTTGTATTCATGTTATATTCACTTTCACTAATCATGTTAATTATATTCCATCACTTACTCTCTAGCTAGAGTAAAATTTGAGTAATTTTTAGCTGATTATGCAGTTTTTCATTACATTATTTAATTGAAACAGTGATGTGGCATGATACATTGATAGTTGCGTGGTGTGTATGTTAATGATACACGGTTTGATTGATCAATGCATGAGTTAGTACTTAGCATATACACTATGATAATATAAGGTGTAATTATCCTTTGCCTCTACCTGTCGCCCTTTCTTATATATACAGATATAGTATTAACTATTGGAATAGTTAAAGAAAGTATTATTTTGTCAATATTACAAACAACATGCAATTGCTATGCAGTAGGGACACCAAAAATTTAAACCTCACTGCTATTGTTATTGAGAGAGAGAGAGAGAGAGAGAGAGAGAGAGATCATGATATATTTACATGAGTATGTATATATGTAGGAGAGAGAAAGTGGTGGTACTGGGGGTACTGAGCAAAGTTCTGAATAACAGGTAAGGAGTGGATGGCATCCAAAAAGACTGGTCAAAGGCGACCGGTCAATGATCCCATGGGATGCCTTGGACTGCGATGACGAAATGGCCATTTATGTGTTATTATTGGTGTCAGTTTTGTGGAGGCTTGTGTGGTAGAAAGGGTGTTGTTTCCTTTTCCCCACTCAGAACCCAGGAGTTATTATTGGCTAATTGGGTGAGCCTGTGTGCATCTTTTCTGACAAAAAGATGTACCCTTTTTTTTTTTTTTGCCCTTTTTCTTTTGGGTGATCACAATTGGGAGAGAGCGAGAAACTCCTGGATGTAATGGGTATTTCAGCGGTTGGCCCTTCTACCTATTTAAGGCTACATTGTACAGTGTTAAATTCATTTCGTATTTTAAAAAGTGTGAATATTTTATATGATGATAAAACTTATGAGACCCAGAATAATTATTTATTGATAGGCTCACATTGACTATGTTTTTAAGATCAACAAATTTAAAATTATTTCCGTGAAATATTGGGATGTTTTATTTTGGTTTAGTCAAGTGTAACAAGGAAATTTTCTTATGTGACTGAGGCCTCATTCATTAGGAATAAATGGAGATACATGGTATGAGTTGCCAAGGTGCCATAGATGAATTAAGAGCTTCTGAATATTATACATAGATAACACCAGCCTCACTGCTCAAACATTTTTGGGTAATGAGTTTAATGAGATTTGTGGGCAATAATGACATTAAGCTTCTACTCCTCTATAACAAAGACATATATAGCCAACTAATATCTTCATCCCAAATTAATTGTCACTATAAAAAATCGCTATAAAAAATGGTGTCCAAAGAAAGAATGACCATTAATTTGGGACGTTCCAAAAAGATAAACACCACTTTTAATCTGGGATGCCATCCACTCCTTACCTGTTATTCAGAACTTAATTGCCTTGCTAATGGTCGTCAGTTCGTAGCAATATTCAATTTGTCGCTGAGAGTCCCTTTTAGGGACCAAACTCACAAATAAAGTACAAAAATGGTACCGAAGTCTACAAAAACATTATGGTAGTACCAAAGTCTAAGCGACACTGATGAGGTTCAAAAGTCATAAACCCAATTTTACTTTGATTAATGAGAGAGAGGTGAGATTCATAATGGTTGTTTGCAAATTGCAAGTAAATGCTTAGAGTAAGTGAAGCTTTAATTATTTACCACCATCATCATCTTATTATTATTAGTAGTATTAGTATTAGTATTAGTATTAGTATTAGTATTAGTATTCATTCTAATATTATTTGGATGTTTAGAAAGAGAACTTCTAAATGCTCAGCAACTCAAATCCTAAAACCAAAAAATGACTGATGGGTCACATCAACATAACCGGACAACATGCATAACTAGTCATATACAACATCTTGATTTCTATATTGTATAATAAAATTGCCTTCAATTTTTTCTCTCATTTTCTTACAATTTACACAGGCAGAGAATATAGATGAATGCACAGAGGAATAAAGCAACAGGAGGTGAAGGAAATTAGATTATACTATATAGTATGTATATAGTATGTATCACTGCCTCTTTGCTAGAGTGTTCCTCAATCCCTTGATGATTTTCCCAAACCATAACAAGTTCATCGCAGCAAGGACTGATGGCACCACAAACACCAGCACATAACCAATTATGTGCATCTGGATAACCTGCCAAACAATCATTTAAGCCATTATTAATACCATTACTAAAATTTAGAGCAGACCCACTATCCATGATATGGAAACTTTTTTTATCGCATTATAAGCAGTTGAAACAATCTTAGATAACATAATAAGAAATTTCAGATCAAAGTTGTCTGTGTGTGTATGAGAGAGCGAGAGAGAGAGATGTGAATAAGGGATTTCGTCATTTTTTTGTCTTTTATTCTTTCTAGTATTGCACTGTATTTTTCTTTTGTTAGTATTTAGAGGTGGGAAGGACAAGTGGCATCTATAAATACTCTTTTGTAACCTCATTTGAGGCATTCTTTCCTTTTGAGATATATTGATTTGAGAGAGTTTAGAAGAAACTTATTTTCTTCTTGCTCTCATTTGACGTCATTTACATCAATTGGTATCAGAGCGTCATTGTATCTACCCGTTATTGTAGTTGTTGTGTAGACAAAAATTGTAAACAACGCCAAAATGGGACCGAGAAGAAAGTATGCCCCCGCGGAGACTTCTAATAAGCGTATCAAGGAGGTTCTCAACCGGTTAATAGCTCGGATGGAGGACTTCGACGCCCTTCTTCCACCACCGAGAGTCACTATCGGTTGCCCTCGTACCGCTCCGGCACCATCTCAAAACCCTAACCCTAATTCCCCAAATTCGACTCATTCCACAACTCTACCACACAAAAATAAAATTAAAATAAAAAATCCAGCAAACCCTAGCCCCCATTACACCCAAACCGAGGCAGCCTTGGGCGGCAGAGCACCTCCGGCGCCGGCCTCCCACCATAAACCCTCAGTCGCACCTGAAAATCCCCCACCTCAGCAAAATACTTCAAGAATCACTGCCGATCCTAACAAAACCGCCATTGCGCTGCCGAACCGAGGTCGTATCCATCCACCAGTGGTCAGCAACCACGAGCCGGCCGGTGCCCAGCTCCTCCAAGGCCACCAATATCAAGAAAAGACTCAGATGGGTTAGATTTGCCCTAAGGAGGGCCGCCCAGCACCGCTTGGTCCTCCTGCCTCCTCGCCGGTGTACCACACTCCGATTCGGAGCCAGATCGGCGCTGCCGAAGGTCGCCCAAGGCCGGACATCCAGTCCCACACCTCTCCGATGCAGCACACTCCGTCCCGGGTCAGACCACTCCTCCGGTGATCAGAACCTACTCTCCAACGATTGTCGATGTCATCCGTGGCCTCCAATAACCGATGGGGACATATCTGAATTAGTTACCCCCTACCGACGGTGTTCAAAGGTGTTCCGAACTCAATCCGACAGTTAAGAAGTTAACCAACCAGCAAACATGTCCAAATGTCATGATTGCAGCGCTAGATTGATAATCCATTTTGATCAAGAAACCCTAGAGTTTCAACCCCCTCGTCCCAAGAAACCATAAACACAAACCCTAGCCTCCCCACCTACCCTCTCGTGTTTGGAACCACTCAAACACATGTCCCAACACTAGAAACCCTAAACCAACATAACCCCACCCTCCAAAATTACCAGAAATCACCCAAGAACCCTCACCTCCCACCACCTCGCATCCTTATATCATCCCATGTACCCCCACAAACTCATCATACCAACCCCATCACCACTCACCATGACCTTCACCTTCACCACATTTCAACCTACCCTCGCCACCACCCTCAGAGACACCACGAACCCCACTATTTTCCTTCCATACCACCGGCCCCACCCACCCCTATTAACCCTCACACATCTCACATGACCTTTTCCACGCTTCCGCCCCCACCCAAGCTACACACTTCCCCACCTACGGGACACCCGAAACATGTTCCCCACCCCCATTCTGTGTGGGATGCACGCTTCGCCCATTCTACCCCTATTGATTCATTTGAGAGGGTACGGGAGTGGATTGGTCTCCCTCCACCTGACGGTCCACCCTCACCCCGACCCCAGTCTTTACCAAACATTGAGCCTCCACCACCCACTGATTGACGCACTGATATGTCGCCTTTTGACGCGCTGAGTCCAAAGGGCACCCCATATGTGTCTATCACAAAGAGGCATTGCTTTTTGTGCTACTAGAGAGGGCACCAGATGAACCGCTGCCCCTACCGCCAACCTTTGGCCCCTGCTCCACCCCCTTCCCCATCTGTAGAGGTCGTACCACCCTATATTCCTCCCCCTACAACAGTTCCCTTAGAGGCACCACCACCAGCTCCTGATCCACTTCATCCACCGACTCGAAGGCAGCGACACAGAGTCCAGATTGATGAACCTCCGCTAGGCGATGATGAGCTAGATGAGGGTGATTTGACCCTAAAGGGTGACGACGCCATCACACACTGAGCCCTCCAGATGTTGTTGAGGAGCACGCAGGGCGATATTTGGGTGGATGTCCCGATGTTCGATGGGTACCTCTAGCGCGATGTCGTGATAGATTGGCTCGTCGCAATGGAGTGTATTTTTTAGTATAAGCGACTTAAGGGTCGCCGATGTGTTTTACTAGCAGCGAATAAGTTTCAGGGCTACGCCAGTGACTGCTGGAATGATTTAGAGCAACGTCGTGTCATTGAGAGACAACCTCCTATTCATTCTTAGGCCGAGTTGCGTGCTCTTTGTTCCCGCTACCTACGAGCGCGATCTCTTCCTCCGGGTACAGTCTCTCAGGCAGGACACTTCAGTTTTAGACTGCACGGAGCGTTTCCAGCTTTTTTGTACTCGCGCCCGTCTAGGCGAGAGCGAGGAGCAGCAGATTAGTCGATATATCCACGGACTGCAAAATTATATTCAGCGGGATCATGCTTTACGTGACGTCACCTCCTTTCTGAAGGCGGTTGAGTATGCCACCAAAGTAGAGTCCTTCCATCAGGCTACCCCTCCACCTCATGCCCGCTCCACTGCTGCTCCTCCAGCCCCTGTTATCTCTAGTGCTCCTGTGCCCGCACCTGCTTCAGCCGCTCCAACCTCCACTGTCCCACATCCTGCACCCTCACCTAGTAACATTCAAATGGTACAATTGTGGGGTGATTGGCCATCAAGCTTCAGATTGTTCCTGGCGACCCCAAGTATCTCGAGGAGACGGAGGAGGCTCCACCCCTAGCATGCCCTCATTACTATTCTCGATGGTGACACTGAAGGGCCTTCCCCTTTGAGTTCAAGGACGAACTCTTTCGCGCGCGCCGGGGGGGGGGGGGGGGGAGGGGGGGGGGTAGTGATGTGAATAAGGGCTTTTTCGTCATTTTTTTGTCTTTTATTCTTTCTAGTGTTGCATTGTATTTTTCTTTTATTAGTATTTAGAGGTGGGAAGGACAATTGGCATCTAGGGACATAATTGTAATTAGTTCTATAGCTTAAAGCCCAAGTTACTTCCCACCTATAAATACTCCTTTTTAGCCTCATTTGAGGCATTATTTCCTTTTGAGATATATTGATTTGGGATAGTTTAGACGAGAGTTATTTTCTTCTTACTCCCATTTGACGTCATTTACGTCAGATAGAGAGAGAGAGAGAGAGATGAACAAAATAATAAGGTCCTCTGTAATAGGAAAAAACAATGGAGAAAATAATAAAATGTTTTTTTCTCGTTGTCCAAACAGTTAAAGGGATGATGTCAAAAAGGGGAGACGCTATATTTTTTTCAACGACATTTATAATGAAACAAATGTTTCCTACGTGTTAAAACAAAACAGTAGGGTGACTTTGATTGTGCATATTTTCAATGAGAAATGGTTATTCTCTATACAATTTCCATCTTGTCATTTTCGTTGGAAAAGATTTCAAAGCACTAAAACCATTCCATGAAAATCAAACCTTTTCAACTCGTTTTCCAATTTTGCAATCGAAAGCACACCAAGGCTCCTTTATTCCTCTAGTTATTGGAAAGAACAATGTAGAAAAGGATAGAATGTGAGGATTCTAAGCATTTTCACTTATATTCCAAGCAATCGAAAGTGATGATGCTAAAAGGGGTAGTCACTGCTTTTGTTTGAGAGAGATTCATGATGATAAAAACTTAATGTGCATGTGTGTCGCATTCTGCCATATTAATACAGTATTTGTGGTAATCTATATTATGCCTCTAATACAATAGTATTAGAGGTATTAATGCAAACCTTTATAATTAATACCATATAGAATATCAAGAGGTGCTTTGCTCCACCAGACCTTTAATCTCTCTCCAACATTTCTCTCTCCTTCTATTTTAGTCAATACCTCTTCAAATCCTCTCACAACACAATCTTCATGTAACCATCTCTTATTTTATATCTGCTCTCTCTCTCTTGCGTTGTGAGGCCACACGCCATACACCAGTTTCGTCTCGAGGTTGGATCTTTCATGTTCTGCTATTTTCCCACTGTTGAGTTTAATGTGGGATTGTGATAAGGTTTTACTGATCTAAAAGGTTTTGATTTCATTTGATGGGTTAGAAAAGACACAAAGGTAGGTTGTAAGCCATGGTGTTAAGTCTCCTCTCTTTAGGGAAAAATAGAGTTACGATTTACAACCTTGATTTGGGGAAAAATAGGGGCGTGCAAACCATAGTGTTAAGTCTCCTCTATTTTTCCCTCGACTAAATGGGTTTATACGACGTGTTGTTTGTTTTGCAGTTAAAGGTGGAGATGTTTCACCACATTTGTATTCTGGAGGCAAATACCCATTCGGCCATGGAGACTCTTTACCCACAGTAAATTCTATACCTATAATTTTTTCTTATCATTTTTTTTTGTAATTTTTCATATTTTTACTTGATCTAGGTTAGGCAAGTTAAAAGGTTTTATTACTGTACATATTATTGTGAAATGTCTTTGTTTGTATGTATGCCTAATAGCACAATTTTATCACACCCCTAATAGCAAGATTTGCAAGAAAACAGAAATTTTGAAAAAAAAAAAATGGCATTTTTAATTGAAAAAACATAGTTCAAGGCAATTATCTGCATAAACCGTGTACATGAGAATTGTGATCCACCACCGCCAAAATTTCTTCTCTCATGGTTTGTCTTCCAATTATTTATTATCCTATTTTTTTTAAATTATATTTTCTTAGTAGTTTATCCGGAATACTCACCCCAAACCATTTTGTGTCTTGCAATTTTGTGATTTGGGTGTTAGCACTAGATTTTTTCTTTTGATTTGGTATAATGTTAAGTGAGACGAAGCATTTAAATTCAAGTTACATGTTAGTATACAACGTTTTTTAAAGTTGATTATTTATTTTAATTATTTTATATTTTTACAAAATATTATAATACGCCCGTGCATCGCGCGGGTTGCATGCTAGTTCATTACTAAAGTATTAGCAACAAAGTAAAAAAAACACTTAATGATTTCATTGTGAAGGAAAAAGCCGAAATGAAAAGGAAAAATATTAAAATATAATATCTTGCTGCTATATTTGCAATCAGAGTGGTTTTTTCTCTTCTTCTCAGCAGCTAAACCATTATATATATATATATATATATATATATATATATATAGAGAGAGAGAGAGAGAGAGAGAGAGAGAGAGAAAGCATTTGCATAATTGGAAGTTCTTCCCACTCGATGACCAGAAATTGGTGAAGTACTAGTTGTAACCACCAAATTGAAGTAATAGTTCATCAGATGGGCCTAAAAGGGTTCAGGAGGCCAATATACCTGTTCGTAGTGCAAGTAGACATGATAAAACATGTACACGAACAGCAAGATTCTTGCAATCTGCATCCCAAATTATAATTCAGCAATCATGTCTTAAGTCAATATCACATAAGAAAAAATTCATATTAACAGTGTAGACATCATGTGTTTATATTGTAGTAATTTTCTCTCTACGTTTTAAGATCCAAACATAGCAATAAGGAGCCTGAAACTGAATTATATTATTTTCAGCCAAATATAAAATGAATTTTAACTCACTAGCCAGGCAACAAATATCACCACACCATTAATCAGATACGCATTAGACCTCTTCAAACCAACAGTATCAAGGTACCTGCGTGACGACAGAGAATTATTTAAGCTGTAATTGGATGCAAATTATAATAGAGCTTCACTTAACCAAACATACCATCTCATATTGATCTCTGGAGTTGTCACCTCAGAGATGAGGACCATAAATGTATAAAGCTGCCCCTCCCCGGTAAACATTGCATATGCTACTGCTATTCCAGAAAGAGAGTGATGAAGAACCTGTAATCCGCAGTACTATCTTCTTAGTTATACTTTTTTTAATCCTATTGGCATGCTTATAGATGGTTACATTACGTTTTCACCAGCATCCTGAAAAGGTTTTAAGTTTTAACACACAAAAAAAAAAATTGAGTTGTCGCAAATATTGGTGGAATAATGAGTTGACCTAGGTGATAGGGGGGGTATTAATCATACTAAAGTGTTTTAAACCTTTCATGCCAAATAGTGTCAAAAGATGCATCTCTTCCGTAGTGGTAACAAAAAATTAGCAGCATACGCACAAATTATGGCGACTCAAGAATTGTAGATTAGAGACAATATTATAATAATAATAATACCTGTAGTTCAAATTTACGTCACATTTGAAATACCAAATTTGTTGACTCTCACATCTCATTGGTTGAAATACTAAAAAGTTAAGGATCAACTATCATAACTTCTATAGCATTGTAATGTTTCAACCAATGAGGTATAATGGTCATGTTCACCCTCACTAGGTGAGGTTCAACGATATGTGGATTCAAAGACTACTGTAGATGATTAAATAAGTTTTGATCATAATCATTGATTACACTAAAAGTAACATTGTCTTAAGACATGTTACTTTCAAACAATGAATGTTATATGAGACCTGGGGTAATAATTATAGAAGGTGCAAATATAAAAGCTTGTTTCATCCCAGAGTAAACCAGGGTGGTCGAATAAAGTGCTCATATAATTACACTACAAACAATTTTTAGACAAATCTGTGCATATCTTAAATTACCATTTGTTTAAGGAAATAACATAGGAGAAAGTACTTTTAGGTCCCTCGCAAACAAATTTTAAACACTAAAGGAATTTTGACAAATTTTAAACACTAGGTCCACTAATTCTCTTCTTGTAGAAGTCTACACTAGTGGCATAACAAGTGGACCTAATAGTAAATTGTCCTTTAAGTGTTTAAAAATTGTTTACGAGGGACCTAATTGTAAATTGCCCAATAACATATGATAAGGTAGGTGATCTTGCATCCTTGATGATATACTTACATACTCTACTCCTCCCAAAGCAGGATATAGCCAACAAATCATGCCAAGATCCGAAAGGAAGTACCCAACAGAAACCTGTCAAATTATGTCGAAGTCATTATACGACCCCTCAGAGGATCAAAATACATTTGCCAATATAGATGATGATAACTTATGATGCTTCTAACAAAACCTAAATAATAAACAGTAATGCATAGGGAGCTGTGCCCTGATATGTTTGGGAAATATGTTGAATTGCAACAAAAATAAAGCACGAAATTCATTCAAATATAATTCAACGCCATTAAATTGGGGAAATTAATCGTCAATATGCACCATAAAATAGCCATATATCTTACTAGGACAAGTTCGACGCTCATAATTTACCAAATAAAATTATATCTTACTGAATCAATATATATATATATATATATATATATATATATATATATATATATATATATATATATATATATATATATATATATATATTGATTCAAGGGATAAATAATGTAGTTAAATGAAATTAACTTGGACACCAAAAATCCCCAATGATCCTACAACTATATTCATAATTTAGCACTAAATAAATAAATAATTTCCAAACATAATCCATGCAAAGTTCAAATTCTGCCAATCTTATTGGTGAGTTAGGCTCCAAGAAAACCCAAGATCTTCAAACTCCAAGCAGAGATCATTTGGGAGCAACAAGGGCGACAAGAATAGGTCCACCCTTTTAAATGTACAAATAAAAACAATCGAGCTTGATGAACCAATAGAATAGTACACATGCCAAAGGATTGATTTGGACTTTGGAGAAGGATTGTGCACCGCACGGGTGGGGTAGGGTCTGTCTTAAGCCCTTTTTCCAATCAACCCAACAAAGTCAGTTTTAGATAGATAGATAGTATGGATGTCGTTACTGATATCATTTGTCCCTTAGCGACTCCGCCGGTCGTTGGTGTTCCTCCTCTCGCATCGATTGATCTGAGTTAGCTGCAGTCTTAGGTTGTCCATATTCAGGAGTAGTTGAGTTCTCTCACAGTTGAGGTCGGGTTCTCCACAAACACTGCCACTATGGCTTCAGGTATCCCCTTTGTTTTTCATGATATGGATGCGAAGCGCACCTAGGTGTTGGATTCCGGAGCCACTGATCGCATAACAGATGAGTTTCCCATTTTTCCCTCACCCACCATTCCCACTTGTCAGTACGTTCATCTTACGGATAGCTCCCGTGCACGTATCGTAGCAAGGGAGATGTGTGCTTGTCTCCTAATATTACTCTTTCCTCGGTTTTGCACGTCCCTAATTCTTCTTATAATTTCTTATCTGCCAGCCAACTTGCCAAACATCTCAATTGTGTTGTTTTGTTCTTTACCTGCCAATCAGAGCTCGAAGAGGGTTTGGCAGAGGCTATGAGTGCAACGGGCTATACTATATCGGGGATCCTTCACCGTCGCCTCACACATCTAGTCTTGGTGCTTCCATCTTGCCTAGTTCCATTGTCAAAGGCACGCCTAGGAACAGGTAGTGTCAAATTGCGCCTTAAAAGGTAAAAGCAAGACGTCTTTGAATAGGCGCGCGCCAAACGGTCTTAGACGTTGGGTGCGGGCTTAGGCGCGCCTGACTTAACTCCCATTGTTTTGAGCTGTTAAAACTTGGCGTTTTATTTTCCTACCCCCTTTTATTTTACCGGGCACCAGGCTAAAACAACCATTCTAAAGCAGACAAAATATAACTTTTGCCCTAGTTTGAAACTTGTCGGCTCTGAACAAACACCATGGTTGTGACCTCAGAAGAAAACACCACTTTATTTCTTGGCTGTTACCTCTGACGAAGGAGGTTGTGATCTCCAGCGAAGCAAACTCCAGTAATATCTTCTCCGACGAAGCTTCAGGTATGGTTTTCCCTGTTCTTGTCAAAGCTTTTCGTTTTCTCTCTTCTTTTGTTCATGTTTGAGAAGATATCAGTTTCTCTTTTTGTCTTCTCTTTCCACTTTTTTCCACAGAGCACACAAACCATCACATTCTACATCTTTTATCTTTTCTTCTTCCCCGTTAACAAATAACCCCCGCATTTTTTTCCTTCTTCCCTGTTAACAAATAACCATCACATTCTACATTATATATTCTACATCTGTGCTCTGAAAAAAAAAGGATCACTTTTCTGTGTAAAATGCAATAGTCAGAATTGTAAATGTTTTCAATTTAAAATGCCTAAAGTGACGAAAAAAAGTGGGATGCTTTTCATTTTAATTTCTGCTGGTCTCTGTATCTGTTTTTTTTTTGTTTTTTTTTGTTTCTTGTGTGTGTGTGGTGGTGGGGGGGGGGGGGGGGGGGGGGGGGTCTTACTCGTGCTTAATGCTGTTTTTGGTGCCTCTTTTTTGGTGCTTGCTGCTGTTTTCAGTGTGTTTATGTAAACTGTAGGTGTTGTATTTCAGTATTTCTTTCATTTTCATTTTTAAAAGTGCAAAATTTGTGTTCTTTGTAGGATATATCATCTAAAGGATATAAATGACCCTGATTGGAAGCATAGTTATTTGGAGAATAAAAACATGAAAAGATATGTGTCACTTGCAATTATTGTGGGAAAATGACAAAAGGAGGTATATTCCATGCCAAGCAACAAATTGTCGGGGGGGTTAGGAATTTCACTGCTTCCTCCCAATGTCCAGCTCATGTAAGAGAGGAGATTAGAAAATACATGAACAAAAAGAAACAGGCGAAAGAACAAAGTAGTTTTCAGCCACCATTACAATATTTTGATGAGTTTGATGATGTTGATTTTGAGGTGACAAGTCAGAGATTTGCAACAGGAAATTCTCACCAAGGAAGTAATGACCCTCGGATGCAAAGACAATTCGTAAAAAGGGGCCAATTGAGTTATACTTTACCCTGATCCGGAACATGTGATGCAAAAACGAAGGGGCAACAAACTAAATCGAATGACAATGGCCCGATGAAAGAGTTGAGAGCTAGGCTTGCAAGCAAATAGCAAGATGGATGGATGATGCCGGGATTCCATTCAATGATATGAAGTACGAGAGTTTTTAAGCAATGATTGAAGCAGTCGGGCGATACAGTCCCAGTATGAAAGCACCAAGCTACCACGAGGTGAGGGTGCCACTACTTAGGGTTGAGGTGGAAAACACATGTGAAAGATCACAAAGAGTGGGAGAAAAATGGGTGTTCGGTAATGTGTAATGGCTGAAAAGATAAGAGAGAGAACTCTGATAAATTTTTGGGTTAACTCTCCAAAAGGAAGTATGTTTATGGAGTCAATTGATGTGTCGGCTTAAGTGAAGAGTGAGAAGAGAATGTGTGAATTGCTTAGCAAGTTTGTGGAGAAGATTGGGGTAGACAACGCATGCAAGTTGTGACGGAGAGTGCCTTCGCTAATGTTTTGTAATATATAATTATATATTTACATATTGTAATAATTTTTTCTATTAAATTTAGTTTGTGATAATATTTTCTTTTTTCTCTTAATTGGGAAGATGTTGGGGATTAAGTATAATATCATTTGTATGCCGTGCGCGGCTCATTGCTTAGATTTGATACTTGAGGATATCTTTAAAGTGCCACATATGAAGAGAACTTAATAAAAGGTTGATTTGTTAAACCGTTTTTGACGTAAACTACACGTCAAAAGGCTCCTAAAAATATCGAAACACACTTTTAGAGAGAGAAATACTCTTTTCTATTCCAAAATCAAGTCTCCCTAAAATGAGGTTTACATGGGGGTATTTAAAGGGGAGGAGTAACTTAGGCTCTAAGCTAATGTTCTGATTACAAAAATGTCATTAATTGCCTTTTGCTACTCCTACCTCTAAATACTAAAATAAAAGAAAAATACAATGACATAATAAAATAAAATAAAATAAGTAAGATAAAACGCACTAAAAGCCCTAAAGAGGGACCATTTCCATCACTCTCCCCCTCTTAAGACCAAGCTCGTCCTCAAACGTTTAAAAAAATTAGGGACTCGTGAGGAATTCTACAAAAATGTGTCAAAAACTTGGGGGGTTAAAATAAAATTTCAGAAAGTTCCCAACCCACAATCTTCTTCTTCTCTCTTGCTTCACCCAAACCAGCCCTAGAAGCCTCCTCCCGGGTCAAAAATCATCGTTCCGGTGCATCTAGATGGGTTTGGGCCTGGATGGGTCAACCCAAGTGGTTTTCGAGCAAAAATAGGGCAAAATCCTAGGGTTTCAGGACTGTTTTGGGGTTCAGGGGGTGGTCGGCGGCCAGGGGCGAGTCGGGTTAAGGGTTTTTTGGGTTCGGGTGGGCTAGGGCTTAGGTCGTGGGTAGCAGGGGGGCTGCTGGGGTGGTCGGCAGGTAGATTTTTGGGGTCGGGCAGGGAGTGGGTCGGTAGGGGTGGGGAAAGGGTTGGAGGTAGGGCAGCAAGGGTGGGAGTGGCTTAGGGCAGCGGGGTGGCAGGTAGGGTGGGGAAGGGTGGTGGGGGGTAGACTAGGGTTTTAAATTTTGGAGGAGATGAGTTGGAAGAGGGCATCAAACTTTTGATTGTGTTCTTGGAAAACTAGGGTTTGCTGTTTTTGTTGTGTCATTTCTCCCTTTTGTTGCTTCAACTCTTGAATCCCTTCCAATGGTTGTTTTGATTTCTTGAGAGCCATTGATTGTAGTTTACGATTTTTTAAAAAATTACACCGATACACCAAACACCAATGTTGGAGCGACACCTTGCTCTGATACCAATTTGATATAAACTACACGTCAAAAGGTACCTAAAAATATGTAAACACACTTTTACAGAGAGAAATACTATTTTCTATTCCAAAATCAAATCTCGCTCGAATGAGGCTTAGAATGAGGCTTACATGAGGGTATTTAAAGGGGAGGAGTAGCTTAGGCTCTAAGCTAATGTTGTAATTACAAAAATGCCCGTAATCGTCTTTTGCTACTCCTACCTCTAAATACTATAATAAAAGGAAAATACAATGACATAGTAAAATAAAATAAAATAGAATGCACTAAAAGCCCTAAAAAGGACTCATTTCCATCAGTTTTATTTATACTAACAAATAAACAACTTGAGGAAGATGTTTACTTCATAAGTGTGGTCCGGTAGCAAGTGGGCAAAGGAGGCAATGGGTAAAAAAATCAGAAATTATAATGATGCCTTCTTTTTGGAACCATGTTGTTTTTCGACCTAAGTACGTGTACTTCGCTTGGGTGATGGGGAGAAAAGCCTCAGGTAAGATATCTCTATGAGGCAATGGATAGGGCTAAAGAAGCCATTGCTCAATAATTTGGTGAGAATAAAGAGAAATATAGTGAAGTGTTTCACCTAACTAATGATAGATGGAATGTCCAATCCCATCGCCCCTTGCATGCAACCAAATAGTTCTTGAATCCTGAGTATTTTTATACAAACCCAGCTATTGAGCAACACGATGAGGTGGTAACCAGTTTGTACAAGTGCATAAAGAAGTTGGTTCCAAAGCTAGAAATACAAGATAGAATAATGGAGGAGTGAACAAAAAATAAGAAAACTGATGGTCTTTTTAGTATAGACATGGTCATAAGACAGAAGAGGGAAGCAGGTAACCTATATTATAGTTTCATACTTCGAAAATTTTAACAATTAGCATATTAGTTGTTGTTTGATATACATGCATACATACATACATATATATATATATATATATATATATATATATATATATATATATATATATATATATATATATATATATATATACAGTCCTGCTCTTGTGCGGACTAGTCCACATTTTAAGAATGCGGACCGGACATGTGTCACCTGGCGGTGAACCCAGAAAAGAGAGAGAGTGTGCCTATAATTTAGGCGATGATTTATAGCCGCACCGTTAGGTGACACATGTCCGGTCCGCATTCTTAAAATGTGAACTAGTCCGCACAGGAGCATTATTATATATATATATATAGTGAGAGTCTCTTGTACATACCAAACAGTACATACCAACGGTACATATCAATTTTTTAAAATAGTAAAAAAAATATTTTTCGGTTAATTTTTTATATGATGTTTAAACATTTAAACAAACCCATATAAAAAAAATCAACTCAAAATAACGTTTTTTGCTATTTTAAAAAAATTGGTCAAACTTAAGCAGCTTTTAAAGCACTTTAAAAGCTGCAAAAGTTTGACCTATTTTTTTAAAATAGTAAAAAAAAAATTGTCCTGATTTTTTTTATATGGCTCCCCCGAAATATTTAAATACCACATAAAAAAACTCAACTCAAAATCATTTATAAAATGGGTCCGCGTCAGCAGTATGTACCATTTGGTATGTACAGGAGCCTGACTCTCTCTCTCTCTCTCTCTCTCTCTCTCTCTCTCTCTCTCTATATATATATATATATATATATATATAAATTAACAGCCGAGTGTGGGCTTCATATGGAAGATCGACTCCAAGTTTACAAGTAGAGTGCTTAGCCCCACTTGTATTGCTTCCAGGTGTGAGAGAAACGAGAGTGCTTTTGAACACGTAAGATTCTAATAGCTTAATAGCTTATCATACACACACACACACATGTGTGTGTGTGTGTTTAAATATATATATATATATATATATATTAGTGTTTTATATTTATTCTTGCAGCTTCAAAGCAAAAAAAGAAATTGGTTAGAGCAAAGTCGTCTAAATGACTTTGTATTAGTCAAGTATAATCGGGCATTGAGGCGTCAATATCAAGCATCTGACACCAATGATCCGAATTCCTTAAAGGATATTAGTTAAAGCAATGAATGTTTAGTTGGGAGGCTCAATGAAGAAGTGAATGAAAGACGTGATTATGTTTTTGACAAGGATGATGGGTGCATAGGATGCCGCTGGTATAGCTACCAGAGCTGGGGAGCCTAGATATGATATTAGTTCACACTACAAATCAACTTCAAGGATTGTGACACTCGTAGGAGATAGGTCAGTTGGTTTAAGTTCGCGTGCTTGTACACTCGACCTCATTGACGAAGGAGATGAGCCCGAAGGATGAAGAGGAGACCAAAGGGGAGATGAACTTGGATGAAGATGAATGAGTTCATACGGCCAAGTAATTTGACGATCTATTAATATTATGTTGTTTGTTTAATCTTTTTTTTACGACTAGAAATTATTATTTATTTTTTTATATTTAGTTGGTTGTTTTGAATGAACTTATGGTTGGTGTCAGTTGCTTTTGTATGGAATTGGTTAGTTAGTTGTTTTAAGATCAATTTTGGAAATTGGATAGTTTGATGCTTTGATAACATTTTGTACTTAAATCACTTATAGGAGCTATTGAACTTTTTTCTATCCAACAATATACTTAATTAGTTTTTTCGAATAGTTATAAATATATTTTTACCAGCTAGCTCATTAAAATAATTTTTTTAGCGTTTAATATTTTTTTTGTAAAATGCGCGCTTGCTTTGATCAAGCGCGCGCCTCAACTTACGCATTGTGCCTAGGCTCCACAGGGACCTTGGCGCCTTGGTGCACCTTTCACCTCTCACAACTATGCCCAGTTCCATCTTCTATGAAGTTTCTCTTAAAACCTTGCATTTGTGGCATGTCCCTTTTGGGCATGTCAATTTTCATCACAAGTGCTTGGTATACCTTCTTAATCTAAAGCTTCTAAGGACATGGAATTTTTATGTGAAGTGTGTGAGCTCTCCAAGCATACCATAAATAGTTATATATCACATATGAGTCGCACTCCTAGTATATTTAATTTGATTCATTATGATGCATGGGTTCCATCCTCGGTCACTTCCTTTTGGGTTATGTTATTAGATGGCATTTATTGATGATTATGCTATGACACTGTGCGCTTGGGTTAATATAAAAAAAGGTCGTACCCAGTGCACAAGGCTCCTACTTGGGTTTATATCATTAAAAAAAATCTCAAGTTCTTCAATTATTTGTTCAATTTCTTTATATAATTAAAACTCAAATTAAGACGACAAGTCGTAACATCCGATCTGATAATGGGCATGAGTATGTGCCTAATGAATTTCAATTTCAACTTAATCAAAAAGGGATTCTACAGCAACTCACTTACCCATACAACAAAATGGAGTTGCGAAACAGAAAAATCGACATCTCAAGGGAGTAATTCGGTGCTTGTTGAGTTGTAAGAAGGTGCCCAAATATTATAAGCACCTTGCGACCATCACCGCCACTTTTATCATTAAATGCACCTTCAATCAGGTTTATAGCATAAGATGCCACGTCATTGTCTTTAGCCTAATAGCACTATTTCACATCCTCCCTCGTGTATTAGGGTGTACTTGTTTTGTTTAGGAACGTAGTCCCTCTCAACACAAACTTGGTG
Source organism: Sambucus nigra (assembly GCA_949130495.1). NCBI lineage: Eukaryota > Viridiplantae > Streptophyta > Magnoliopsida > Dipsacales > Adoxaceae > Sambucus > Sambucus nigra. Next base: position 347,006,781 of record OX422222.1, on the reverse strand, counting down.
ATAAAGCCATTTAATGCAATTTTGTCGGGGACTTCTCGATGTCCAATGGATATAAATGATATGACCCGGTATCCAAAGACATGTATCACTCTCTTAATATTACTCATGGATGGGTGAGCATTTTGCAGAGTCCTATCTTCACATCTCTCAAGGACGAGACTTCACTACTTTCTCGTCTTATCCCTCTGCTTGAAAAGGCTCAACTTGCACCATCGAAGCCTACCTTACATGTGTACTCTCGTCGTCCTCAAACGACCAGCTCCGTCTCCACAATCAGGTAGCTCTCCATCTCCTTTGCCTACTTCTACTTTTGATTTCATTCTCGTTACCCCTTTCGTATTATGCGCCCCCTTCCCGATATGGTTTTTCTGGCACTACTAATTATCATATTTCCGAGCATCTTTCTTATGATAATCTTTCAAATCCATATTGGACCGTTTTAGGCCAGGTTGACTCTATCTATATTCTCCGATCTTCATTTTAAGGCCCTCGGTAACCCTCAATAAATGGCTGCCATGAAAGTGGAATGGATGCTCGATACGTGGGAATTAGTTTCTCTACCTCCCGAGCAGAAGATAGTTGGATGTAAATGGGTATTCAATGTAAAGAATTTGGTTGATGGCTCTATAACCCACAATTGGTGGCTAAAGGATTTTATCTAGATTCTCGGGAAAGATTTTTGTGCTACATTCTCCTAGGTGGCAAAGCTCACCTCCGGGCGCCTGTTGATTTCTCTTACGGCTTCTCACCCTTAGCCTCCATATCAATTAGATGTCAAGAATGTCTTTTTACAAAGGAATCTCTCTGAGAATCTACATGGACTCCCACCCACCCGGGGTATCGAGCTCAGGGAGAGTATACCAAGAAAGTTTGTCTTCTCCGAAAGTCTCTTTTAATGGCCTTAAGAAATCGCCTGGGGCTTGATTCAGTAGATTCAGTTAGGTGGTTTTATCGATGGATTTTACATAACGTCATTCTGATCATACGTGCCTTATTCTTCGACAATGCGATGGTAGATGCATCATTCTATTTGTATATGTGAATGATATTATTATTATAGATGATGTTGATGGGATTACCCAAGTAAAGCGAGATATTAGCAAGGTGTTTGATGTGAAGGACTTAAGTCCTCTCCATTACTTCCTTGGGATTGGGATGGCTAAGTTTCGACGCGGGATCTCTTTATCCCAACGTAAGTATATGTTGGATCTTGGATAATGAGTTGTCGTCCGGGTTTTACTCCTATATTTTCCAACCTAAAACTCTCAACTGAGACAAATAATCTGATTCCCGATCCTTCAGTTTACTAGAGGTTAGTTGGTCGGTCATACACGAGGTCGAATTTCACATTTGTTGTGAGTTTTGTCATCCCGTTTATGTATGCCCCACCCACTTCTCACTTGGATGTTGTCTACCATATTTTGAGATACCTCGAACTTGAGTTGTTATATGCCTCAAGGAGGACCGCCTCTCATGTTTCACCGATGCAAACTATGATGGGTCTAAGACAAATACGTGTTTCACCTTTATATGCTCTGTGGTTCTCACCTTATCTCAAGTAAGAGCAAAATACAGGCGGTTGTTTCATGCTCTTCAGTTGATGGGGAGTACCATGCGTTTTATGGTTTTGATCATTGGGTGAGTTGCCTTCATAGAGGATGGATTATCGGAGTTATTTTGAGATAATAGATCGATCATTATACTTGGATCTGATTCTGTGCTTCGTGAAGGGACGAAACACGTGGATATTCATTTTATCCGAGAAAAAGTTGAGGTCTCGCATCATTCGTCCGTCATTTGTTTCCTTTTTGAATCAGACAACAGATTTCTTCACTAAATCAATTGGAGCCTCTATTCTACGGTCTTCTAATGCCACGTTGGGCTTGATTGATATCTTCACTCCAGTTTTAAGGGGAGTGTTGGATTTCATGATATTTTTAGTGTGTATTGTACTTTTCCCTTTACAATGGGCCCTCCATGTTTATATGTGCAGTCTCTTTACATTTGACCTTTGTATTCTCTCGAACCTTCTAGTAACATTCTTAGTATAAATACAATTATTATGCTCCGAATTGGGTAAGCCTTCACAAATTAGTTTAAATTATATATAAATTAAATTATTTTTATTCATGTCATATCTCGATCAAGCGCTCACAGGAGGTATGTCAAGAGGACATACCACTTTGACTCTTCAACTTCTGTCGGGTCGGTCACCAAAACTCCTCTCTTGCCTTCTTCTTTGAGAAATTACATGGCCCTAGAAACAATAAAATGGGCAGTAATGGACGAATATGGGGGAGCCGAAAAATGGTTCGGGTCAGTTTTGGATGATTCAGAAACAGGTTGACAATTGAAGCGGTTCAGATTTGGTTAAACTTTAAACCGGCTCGGCTTGGGTCAACTGATATGGACGGATGTGCATCTATGTAAGTTGAAATGCCCCGAAACTAAAAATGCCACTTGAAACCAAAATAAAGCTGAAATTCCATATATTTGTTGTCATCATCAACAATATTCGAATCTGAATCATAACTGGAGATGGAAAAATTTCTTAGAAAAAAAGACCAATTAGATGAAAACCCAACTTCAGGAAGGATGGAATCACAATGGAGTATATAGTACTAGTTGTTAATCAAACAATCCTAAAACTGATTTCATCGTTTATAATCATTTGTTGCAGAGTGATTGAGAAATCATTTGAGAGAGAGAGTTGGGGCAGCTGGGATGAAAATTTAGTTACTCAGTTGCACTTGACTCGGTTCTCCCTCTTATGACTACCATTTGACAGGACAATCACCCACCTCAACCGGCATAGTGGGCCATTAAACCCATTTTTGCACCGGAGAACAAATCATTGGACCCTGGCAGTGTTGTTTTGAGCAGACAGTGGGCAGTTTTGTCCAATTGAAACAATATTGCTGGGCCTGCCTGGCCCAAAGAAGTAATGGTCCACAAACTTAGCTCTGTCGGTCAGCACAACTATGTTCCCTGTAGGTATCTCCCCATTTTCTGCTATGTCCTTTTCTTCAGCTTTTCCCCGTGCACAAATAGATGGAATTGCTAGGAATATTCTTTGACGGTCATGGTACCTTGCCATAACTCCTGAACCCAGATAAAGAGACCTATCCGGGAAGAATCATGAACAAAAGAACTCTTCAATTGTTCCTTCATCTCAGGTCAACTACAGACAGGTGGCAACTTGTGGGTCACTTGATGTTGTTCCGTCTCATTCCACCACAGTTTAGCATCACCTTGGAGCTTTGTTGCAACTAATTTGACACACTTTACAACGGTGGTTTTTTTACAGACAAAAACCCTTTCAATAAATCATCTCAATCCACAAAAGTGTTGGGATTGATAGAACATAAAACATGGGCACAACGAAGCGAATATCACGACGCCTTCTTTCCAAATAATGCAACATCAAACTCATGGTATCTCCTCCCGCGGCTACCTCTTTCACCCGCTCTTCCTTGTTATCAATACCTCCATCAGTCCACACATGGAACCCAAGAAGCACAGTTATCACAGGTGGTGAACTCCCGCTCGCCACGGCTGTCTGCCTCTCTTGGCTTCACCTTCTTGGCCTCCCCCCACCCCCCCCCCACCCCCCCCCCCACCACACATGGGCGCGATGGCCTGTTAGTTCAGCGTAGCTCGTCACAGTCATACCTCATAACACGTCGGACATCGACGTAAAGGGAACGTCGGGTGAGGGGCACTTTGTGACCACCCACATCAATATATTTCACCTCGTAGTATATCCCACTGTTATCTTAATTACCCGATTCCAAAAGCTGCTATTGTAGTTGTGTCACGCAGCAGCCTAGGTCTCGGGTAATATGATTTTGATCAGTAGGGGAAGATTTTAAAGAGCCCGTGTCCTTAGTTATTTGTTGACTTTCTGGGCAGAAAATGCATCAATAGGAACCCCCTAGATAATAGGATTTATTAGCTTCTCTCCAAGGGACTTTTTAGCTCTAGCTTGCATCTTAACGCCATAGGCCTCCACGCAATGGGAATGGTATGTCGGCGGTGTATGAGGAGGATTTGTATACAATCATCATCACAGATCAACCCCAACGAAAAAGCTGGGCCTCTTTACAACACGTGGTATTTTATTTTTCTTTCCGTGTATCTGCTTTGTAGTTTTTTGGACTGGCTGAAATCATTGTTTGGCTTGGCCAAGTCAGTTCTGATTTTATAGGTCTGAATTAGATTGTTCAATACATTAATGGTTTTAATCATTTAGGTTTTACAGGTTTAAAAATCTCCAATAGCCTGACTAAAATTGCACACTCAAAAATTGCCACATCACCCTTTAATTATACTTTTAGGGTGTGTTTGATACAAAAGTGGGCAAATGGCTTGGGTGGCAAATTTTGCAATGAAAAAATAGAAATGGCAAAATTTTCCACCGCAAATCCTATAATTTTCCAAGTGGGGCTGTTTGATAGCATTTACTTTTCAGACAAAAACAGTTTTTTAAGAAAAATCGATTTTTTACAAAAAGAAAACAATTATAAAAAAAATTAAAATTAACTAAAAAAAACAGTTGTTAACAAAACAAAACAGTTTTTAACAAAATAAAAACAGATTTTAATAATAAAAAACAGTTTTTTAACGGAAAAAAAACAGATTAAAAAAAAAAGTTTTTAAAAACAACAAAAACAGTTTATAACAAAAAAACAGTTTTTAACAAAAAGAAAGCAGTTTTAACAATATAAAAACAGTTTTAACAGAAAAACAGTTTTAATAGAAAAAACAGTTTTAATAAGGAAAAAAAAACATTTTTAACAAAAAAAAAAATCAGCTTTAACGGAAAAAAAAAATTCAAAAAAACAGTTTTTAACAAAATAAAAGCAGTTTTAATGAAAAAACAGTTTTTAACAAAAAAAAAAGTTTTAAAAACAATGACAAATTTTGTGGGGAAAAATTAGCTTTGCTATATACCAAAGCAAATTTTGACAACAAAAGTGGGAAAAGGATGACATTTGCATATGGACAGGGGTACCCATGAAAAAACTTCCATGGCAAATAAGGTCAATCAATCGCACAAAATAGTGGGCAAATCCTTCATTTGCAACATTTGTCATGGCAAATAAGGGGTATCAACCACAGCCTTAGTGAATTGCTAACATTATCCACATTCTCTACAATGGTTTAATTTTTCTCAATAATAAAAAATATGGGCCCACAAGCCCCAACTCTCGATCCAACCATCTACCTCGTTATCCAATGGTCATGCTGCATTTGGACCAACCACCTCTCCCAATTCAATCATGACCACTGACTTTTGACTTTATACAACTTTTGTTTTTCACACAGGTTGTGGTGAAAAAAGAGGATGGAATTCGTGGCCATAGGGCTTAAAAAGTGATTACATAGTTGATTGCAGTGGAGCTATCACCACAAAATTATCCCAAAGAATTAGTCCGAAGCAGATAATTTGGTTACAGTTAAGCTATCAAAACTAAGGATTTAACTGTGAATCCTTTTGAATATCAACCCTTGTCATGCAGGTGGCCCTCAGCCTCTGCCTTGAATCGTAGCTCCTTCTCAAGGCTCGCTCGCCACTGCCTAAAACCAACGTGTGCTACGGCCCTGGATTATCCCTGGCCTGGGCCCGTCATTGTTAACTGACGAATGCCACCACACTCAGCAGCGGAATCAAGGAAGGGATCACATTGGGTGGCCGTGCTGGTGTGCAGACCGTTAAGGTCGGTAACGAATGCCAACAGCCTGCCACTTTCAAACCGTCCAATGTTGTCATTCACTTTGGTCTTAGAAACAATGTAATCAAGCCTCCATAGAAGCAAAACATCATTTATGTTTTCAAAAAGAGATTCATTCACCTTTGATTGTTCATTGCCTTTGGATGTCATTCTCACCTAGCGATTGGACTACAGTTGCACTTACTACCAAGAGCGTCATCTGCTCTGATACCACTTTCGATGTGAACATGATTCATAAAGGAATGACATGCTATAATCACAAGGCCTTGAAGGGAATAAACTCTCCTTAATAATATTCAATGATCAAAAGAGAAGGATTACAAATTTATATTATTGATTATAGCCTATGGCACAACCTTAGGGCAACACTAATAAAAACAAATAAGGACAGTACCTAATTATTAACCTTATACTACTACTAGCCGTCGGCTATTACTAAGGAAAGATACATGATAATATTTATATTATTCACATCAAACACTAATTGAGGTATACCCGTCCCCAATTTTACCCTCCACCGAACTCAACAACTCAATACCCTTCCCCACGCCCCCACTGCCACCCACCCACACATCATGGCATATAATATCTTCTTTAAGACCAATGTCTCGAAATAGGAATATGGAACTCCATATCATCACAAATGTTTGCACATCAGAATAACAGATTGAAGGATCAGAGACACGTTTACCTGAAACTACCTCATCCTTGAACCGAGTATCTGCACCACTTGAATCAGCGTCAGAGAGATCTCCCTAAATGCCTACATAGAAGGCAGCTTTTGCATGGACAAGAAAACAACAAAAAGTAACTCTGAATCACCTTAATTGAATGTCAAACCCTCATTATTTCAGCATCCTTGTTTGCTGAAAGTGCATGTGGGATAGGCCAGCTGTATTGAAGTTGGCGTTTAAAAAGGTCTTAAATCAAAAGAACCAAGGACCCATCAAATCCGTAATGCTGTTAAAGCCCACATTACTTATAAACTCACTCCCAGTTTTCGGCGTGTTTTATCACCAACTGGATTAAATGAGGCCAAATCTATTCAGAATGGAACCCGACTGAACGCTGTCATACTTAGAAATGGGCTTATGACCCACCCTTGTGCTCATTGATTTCATTCAGGACTCGAGAGTTCCTGCTTCTTATATATCCTCCCTCAGCTTTTAAAATCCTGCACTTCAATTTCAAACTTCTATGTACGGCTGAGGTGCCTCCACGGAAGAACCCCCCCACCCACCCACCCAACACAAAACAAAAATCATATCATCAATATTCAAACTCTGTCTACCACCTTTTCTCATCCTCTATGCTTACGTACAATCATCCTGCATTTAAGTGTCCTCCAAAGCCCACATTACACCTATGAAGCACAGGTGCGAAGCAGGTGTGGGAGTAATAAAATGCATGCGTGGCAATTTGAGTAGGATACAGCTGTGGCAGCCAACAATAATAGTATAGAATATATTATATTATATTATTTCTTAATTTTTATATAACCAAAATGGAGTTCGGAGAACATATCACTTTTAGCAATGGGGTGCTTATTTGGCATGCGGCGTGGGGGTCCCCCTCGTGGGGATCCTCTTTTCTTTATTTTATTTTATTCTATTTCAACACGTGTTTATTTTTTTTTAAAGTAATTATCTCTTTAGTTTGTTATTTAGGTTGGATAAACTCCTAGCTTAACTAGGATACTTGCCCAACAAGTCTTAGGTAGTCTATAAATAAAGCCTCGGGCTCCCCGTTGTATTCACTTTTGCTATTAATGATTTTTTGAGTGATATCAGAGGCAGGTTCGCTCTTGATAATCAAACCCTAATTTGTGTATTACCCGTGTGTGTGTAAATCCAAACGCAAGGATGCCTCCCAAAGCAACGAAACAATCCAAGGCCCAAGAATACGTCCTATATAACATCCAACAGATGTTATCTAATATGGCGGCTCGAGTCGAAAGTATCGAGCAACAACAAAGTCACATCAACAAAAAATTCGAAAGAATGGAAGTCGGTGGACCCGTGGCCAGCACCACCAACAAAATGGCCCACCCCACTCATCACGGAGAAGCCGCTAACAGCAAGGGAGCGCCAACCAAAGGGGGCAACGGCAGCAGCGGTCTCCACGCACCGCATAAGGTCGCTGCGAGGGTGGTTGCGGGTCGAAGGATTTTTGGAACAAAGTCGCAGACCCTAAGCTACCACATCGAGGGGTGCCCGACGGGCCAGCGGTGCAACCTAGCCCCATGGGTCCTCCGAGGGAATTTTTGATGAAGTTTTTGAAGAAGCCCGAGCAGATTTAGCACGAACAATCCATGCAGACTTTCAGAATAACATAAAGGTGCCTATTGATGTGTTGATGCAAAGATGGAAACTTCATAACAAGCCAGGGTAAAAAGGGATTTGGGTAAACAACTGTTGCACCCGGAGAAGGAGGTGATTCTTATGGGGGGTTGCCCTCTCAAAAATTTGACAACCGTTGAGGAAAAACGAGTTTTACTCATTCAATCCCGCAATCGGTGTCGTGGGGTTTAAAGAGTCCAAGAAGGACGTGTCACAGTAAGTCCAAGGAATTCAGCCTGACGCACTAAAGTTAAGGATGGATGGGGAGGAGACTGATGAAGAGGATGGTATTCCACTCACTCGTCGCTCATCATACGCCGATGAGAGGCCGATTAAACAAATGGAGACTTACAATGACGGTTTAAACCACGGTATGAGGTACGGTAACAAACCCCTTTACGTTCCACCCAACGAAAGTGTGTCATGGGTGCGAAAATAAAGGGCATATGAATAATAATTGTCCATTCAAACGGCAAGGAGAAGACACCATAGCACGGGTTCGAAAAATCGGCCCCCTAAACAACCACGTTGGCAGCCCCAAGACTGCCCCAAGTAGCCAATGCAAGTCATGATGCGGACCCCAAAGATGTATTACGAGGTGGGGGATTAACAGAGGACAGCCTTAATATATTGATTCGGTTGTTTGGCAAAGCCATGCACCGTGATGTCCGGATAGATGTGAGTATGTTCAATGGAAAGATGAACCCCGACACATTTATGGATTAACTAAAACGCGTAGAGTATTTCTTTGATTTAAAGGAATACCAAGGCTATAGGTGTGTTAAATATGTGGCTGCAAAATTGGAGAGTTATGCATTAGTGTGGTGGGATCAGTTGGAGCAGGAAAGGGCCACGAGTGACTTGGACCCGATTACTTCCTGGGAGCACATGAAGGCGGAGATAGTGGTTGCTTTCATCCCTGAGACTTCTAATAGAAACCTGTTTGCATGTGTTCAAGGTCTCAAGTAGGGTTACATGTTCGTGAAGAAGGATTCAGAACAGGTTAAGTTCCTTTGCACCCGAGCTAGACTGAAGGAGAGCACGGAACAGCAAATTGAACGTTACACTCAGATACTCAAGCTTAAATATCAAACGAAGCTAGGGTTGCGTCAAATTACTTCTTTAAGTCAAGCTATCGAGTATGCACGGAAGGTGGAGAACTACTTCAAAGCAAGAGAAATTATGACGAGGGGTGGGACAGTCACCAAACTACCTGTGCCAGAGACTGCAGCACCTACCACCACTTCAGTTACTACTATTCCAGGAGTCCACTTCAAGTGCTATGATTGTGAAGTGTTTGGACATAGAGCTTCAGACTGTCCCAGCAAGAAGAAAAAACCACTGTTGGTTTCAGAATGTGAGGAAGAGATATAGCAACCACCAGAGCATGCGAAGGTTCATACTGCACGCATCCATGTGTCGCCTGAGATGGACATTATACCACTTTAGCGCTCGGAACGAACTTTTCTTAGAAGTGGGAGTGGCGTGCGGCGTGGGTCCCCCTCGTCGGGATCCTCTTTTCTTTTTTATTTTATTTTATTTTATTTCACCAAGTGTTTAATTATTTTTTTAAAGTAATTATCTCTTAGTTGTTATTTAGGTTGGATAGACTCCTAGTTTAACTACGATACTTGTCCAACAAGTATTAGGTAGTCTATAAATAAAGCTCCAGGGCTCGCCCTTGTATTCATTTTTGCTTTTAATAATATTTTGAGTCTTCTAAAGATTGGAATGATTTATTATTTGTGATATTTCCGCTGCGTTTCACATTATTTTTAATATTGTAGGTAATGACTTGAACCCGAAGGGGCTTAAAACCTCAATAATATTAAATGCAAGAGTAACACGGGTTTGTTCCATCCATGCCTTCAAGAGGTAGGGCCTAATATTAAAAGGCTTACAACAGTCATCTTTGTAGCTAAATCCCATTTAAATATTGGAGGGCTCTAACAATATCATACCTAAATTTGGTCATTTGAAATTGTAGACCGAGCACAAGAAGTTTTGAAAAGATTTCCTTCCAATCTTTGATTACCACGTGGCCCACTATTACACTTATCCTTTCCTAAATCTGTTATTTTCCTCCTTTCCAAAAAATTTTAAAGCCTTATAAGCAATTCCATTTATCAACATGATTAATAAAGTTCAGTGACTGACAAGAGCACACTTTCTCGAACAATTCTTTGTCCGAAGACTTATCACATGCCTTCGAGAATTTGATATATGCTTATATTATACTTCCTATAATAGACAGTTCACATCCAGTCAGATGATGAGTTGGCTCCTTGGTGCTTCTATGTGTATGGTCATCATCAAATATTTGGTGTTCCATCCTCGTGTGATCCTCTTACTTCACCCTGCGGCTCTTGTGATCTGCTTCGTTCGAATCTTTCCTTGATCCCCTTTTGTGGTTGTCTTCTGACCATGCTCCGACCCTACTCAAATGTGGAGGTCTCTCGAGAGATAAGAGCCCTTTCAGAATTGAGAACATGTGGATAAGGTACCATTGTTTCGCAATGAAGGTTCCATGAGCGGTGGAGGAGTTACAATTGTGATGGGCTCAACTACTTTTCTGTTGGCCTACTTGTTATCAGTGGTTGTGCTTCAAAGAAGATATCAGGAATTAAACTCCCAGTGAAGAGACTAGCGAAAAGGACAAGACTCAGATGGGTTTTGTTGTATGGAAAAATTGTAACCCATGAGAGCTTAAGAGAGAAAAGTTCAAAAAAAAAAGTAATTACCACCACCACCACCCCTCTAGAGGGAAAAAAATGTTCTTTCCAAGATTATCACTTTTTGGTAGAGAAAAAAAAAAATATATATATATATATATATTTTATTTCTTGATACTACAGGCAGGCACCATGTATAAACCCTCTCAAGTTGAAGGAATAGATTTAGAGGAGACCTTGGCCTCGGTCACTTGCCTTGAGTCTGTTCGCTTACTCTTGGCCATAGCTTGTCACTTACAATTCACACTTTATCAAATGGATGTAAAATCTGCCAGTGAGAGACAAAGTTTTTACTTGCTATAAAGAAAATTTACTTACAAAAATTTAACATTCATACATCATGGAAGAGATAATTTTAAACATACTTCATTTTCAAACCCAAAAGATAGCTCTCCAGTCTTATCCTCTAAAAGGTAATAAGACAAAATAAACTCTCCTTAATAATAAGAACACAAGAAAGAGATGAAAGTTCAAGGTTAACTGACCAACTACAAAGTTCCTCATCGCGATTTTGCAGTTAAGATAATTATGACTTGGTGCACTAAGCATTCATACCATTTTCAATTAATTTCTGCCCTCAGGGTTCAATTCTTGAGCTAGTAACCAAGTTTCTAAAAGGCGCGAGGCGTGGTCGAGGCGTAGAGGTCGAGCCTCAAGCCTTAGGAGCCTAGGCATATAAAGGCGTTTTCCCTTTCTTTATTATTTCAATTATTCTAGGGCTAATAATATAATAAAATAATACATACCTTGAATTTTGAAAATATATCCGTATGTTTGGTAGCCATCTTTCTCATATGCATGCTCCATAATCAATATATAAAATGTATTTTCCAGCATTTAATGAGCAATATACAAAATGTATTTTTCATAATTCAATAATCAATATCAATAATCATTCAATAATCTATAATCAATAATCAATACAAAATGATTCGATATAAGAAATGTATTTTTCATCTTTCAAATGAAAGATATAGACTTTTGGTCGGAAGTCAACGGCAATGTTAGGCTTTTTTTTGGACGAGAGGCAGAGAGATTTGGTATATTGTTTGTCTTTTGATTGTTTTGGACGAGATATTAGTCCGGTTTGTAAAAAAAGTCTTTAAAAGCGATATCGTTTCACTAAAGCGTTTTCGTTTTTAAAAAAAAAAGTGCGCCTTAAGCTTTTTACCAAGAATAAGGCGTAAAATGTTTAAGGCGGGGCGTTTCTCCCAAGCCTCAAGCCTATGCGCGCCTAGGCGAAGACTAGACACGCCTTTTAGAACACAGCTCGTAACTCATTTCATATGTAGAAAATAATAATTATTCATATGTAGAAAATTATAATTATTCATATGTAGCAAATTATAATTATAATTATTCCAGTCGACAGAGTGATAAAGGAATAAGAAAACTTGAGACAGAAAGTTTCATGGGGTTCACTGAAATATTAGTCAAATGGAATTAAATGAGAATTAAATTAACACTTACCCCCAATGCAAATGTTGAGAGTGGTGAACTTCGGAATGTAATGGGCCCAGCTATCTGATGGTCAGAAAAAATATCTGACCAAAACACGAAGTACAAAGATATTGTTGCAATGAAAATGGCATGTATGGTAGAGATACCACTGCACAAATAGTTTAATAACATGAGAAAAACAATTACAAAAGAACATAACATCAAAGACACAAATAATATAATCTACTTACCGGTTGTTCCACTCAATCCGCTGGATTTTTGTAAGCCCGGCATAGCTCCTGAAGTAAGAGCTGCTGATCAACTGAGTAAGATCATAGACCTGTGGGTGGGAAACCATTCAAAAGGGTTAACCAAGAACAGGGAAAATTGATAGCAAACTATGAAGATGATTTAGGACCCACTTGGTTCGGGGTGAAATATTTTTTACCGGGGTGAAAGGGAAAATGGTGAAAATATTTCACCTCTTTTGAGTTGCAAAAACTATATGTATAAATTGTCAATTAGTGTACATGCTATATAATATGATTTTGGAAAAGAAAAAAATGGTGAACAAAATTCAACTCCGAAACTGTTAAAGTACTTTTATTTTACCCTGCACTTAACAGAGCCTTAACTAGAACTACTTTTACAAAAGTTATGGTACCCACATTCACTTAACCAAAATTGAAAGATCCACAATTTCTCCAAGTATTAAACCCCAAGTATAAAAGCCAAGTCTAAGCATGCAAAGATGTCTCAGATTTACATAAAATGAAAAAAACTTTTATTCTCCTTTTTAACTCAAAGGATTGAATGCACGAAAAGTGAAAGGTTATAGGTCATACCACTTCGGTAACAAATATACCAAAGGTTAATACATACCACTTTGGTAGCGAATATACCACCAAGGACGGAAGTATAAGGAATAAAAGGATCTGCTAATAAGTAGCTCTTAACCAGCTCCTCAGCATGATTTTGGTAAGACTTGAAAGCCATAGCTGTCTTTTTAGAAACTGCCATTCTAATGTGTTTATTGGACCAAATGCGGAATTGCTTCTACAGGATGATTTGCTTTTCTAACGACATGTTATTATCTACACAGGTCCTGAAATCAAATTTCAGATTATAAAAGCCTCACTCTTTGTATCTTGATAAGGGGATGACAAAAATGTGACAACTTACACTACCACCTTCCACATACATTGCCCACATAACAAAATATATAATATTGGATTCTAACAAATTATAAATGAATATGCATGCTAGGCTTAGTCACTGACTCAAAAAAATGATTCATGACAAAAATCTTGTAATAGCAAATTATAAATATATGTTTGCAGGTGATTCAGAAATAATTAGAGTTAAAAAGGCTTCATTTGAAAGGTTATTGTTTTATGACAAATTTATGCCTACTCTAGCTAAATGACGAGTCCAAACCAAAGTTAAGTTGACTAATCAAGTCTCCAATTTTCTATCAAAAATGTTGGTACCAAAAATTTGACAATGTAAGGCAAGTCACTGGTATTTTATAGATTGCACAATAACACAATACGAACAATACAAAATTAATACAGTATATCATGTTCGACTTGAGCTTTATTGACACAAAATCATGTCCTGTTTATCTCCAAATTATGACTTGTATTATTCATGTTTTAACTCGTGTTCTGTTGTGCTTCATAGAATGTGAATATGTGTTAGTCATGTAGTGGCATGTTTTAAATGGATTGCGTTTGTGTTGAGTATAACATTATGAAGTGTCATGTTGTGATCGTGTCCATAGTTGTCAGAATCTTACGATTCGCGATTCGATTCATACGATTCGATCCGATTCACACATTAATCGATACGAATCGGAATTAGAATCGGAGGGGTTCCAAAATCGGGTTGAATAGTGAATCGCACTGATTCACGATTCGAATGCGATTCATGTTTCTTGGAGGATGTTGGACGTTTTCAACCGACTTAAAGCTTGTGCTCATTTTTTATTCCTTCTAAAATAACCCTAAAAATGTTTTATTATTAAAATAATAAGAAGTAGGTACAAACTTAAGTTACTCTTTGTGAAAGAGAGTGAATGAAACACATACTAGAATGAAACCTAAATTGCGATCACTTTTCTTCTTCTCTTCTATTCTGTTCGAAGCTGTGATTTCCTCTATTTCGTGTTGCGACCACTTTTTTTTCCTCTTTTAACCTCTTTGAAGCTAATGGAGAGAGGGAGGTAGCTTGCGTTCGATTGAAGCCAACAAATCTTGTGCAAGAATTTTATAAGTTATATTATATGGTATTTTTATTATAACATAGTTTTTATTGTGTCATTATATTGTATAACATGTTGTGTTTAAATTTAGACATTGTAGGTCGTGGTATTGTTAATTTGTTGACATAATTTGGACAAGGAAGTTCATTTTATTTGTTAAATTTTAATGAAATCATGTCTTATAATTGGTTTTAGGTCATAATATGCTTCATTACATCTTTTGCATTTAGATATTATTTTTTAAATATTTAACATTTATACCGATTCTTAGGATTTGATTCACGATTCTATTTAAGATTCATGGGGTTTCCGATTCATGATTCGATTCACGATTTGACAACTATGATCGTGTCTTAATAGTTATTGTCGCATTGAGACAAAAAAACCCAAAAATACAAATTGCCAACGCTGACATGTCTTTTGCGTATGGTCAGCTAACGACAGACATAATATTTAATAAAAAGGTGAAAAGTAGGGATTGACATATTTAGTAGCTCATATGTTTGGTTTGTACAATTTTGATATATAAGACACGTTATTTACTTGCCATTTATATGACTGAAGCTTCTCAATTTTCGAAACTATGGTACCTTCTCTCTTGTGTTAAAGATAGTTAGACCCTAACGAACACTCTCTAGCCTCCACGTTAATACCCTCGAGGATCCTATGGGCTATCCACCTGGACTATTTATGCCCCGGTAGTCGCTACGAGTTTTTAACCTGTACCTTTTACTCGTAGCGTTAATACTTGAGCGGGTTTCGGGTACTAAAAAAAAGGCTCTACTCGATTCCACTAATTGTCGTTGCACCACTACCAAAAGAATATATAATTTTAAGGCTAATACCAACTCGATCCATTCCTAACATATTTTTACCAGAAAAAAAAACTCTCTCTAGCGAGGATCACTTGTGGGGCAAGAAGAATGTACAAGATTTTCCAAATAAGTCCTAATTTCTTTATCGATTTGGAAATTCAGGTTGATTTTTTCAAAAAAGTGGATCAGATTAATTTTCTGTCAATTTTATATTAGCATATCATTACTCAAGACTTACCAGAAAAAACTAGAGCCTGTCTATTATCAATGTGTCCTAGCCTAGGTACGCACTTCATTTTCTTCCATTTCAGCTTCAAGAATATATAAACACAATAAAAGAAAAAAAATAAATTACAACAATAAAAAAAATATGATAATTTTCATAAATCAAGAACACCACCACCACTAGAACTAATCATTTCACTTCTACACATATTGTAACATAAAATCAACATGCTCAAATTCAACATATACATAGATACATACATATAGATATGCACATATCTGCGTGTGTGGAGATCCAATTGATAACAAATTGAAGGTGAACATCATACCTAATGAAGAAATGTATGGCCATTTGAAATACAATGCCCTAAAATAAAATCTGGTGTACAATGAATAAAGAAATTTGGTATTTGAGATATGCCGTGTGGGAAATGAATTGAAATTAATGAGAGAAAAGGTTAACAACAACGGGAGAACCGTGAGGGTAATGCAATGAAATGAAAATGTGAGTTTGTGCGTATTTAAATCTCCAACCCAAACAATGAAGGACAGGAACAATAAAGGTGGTGACCAAACGGGGAACACAAATTGGTTATGGAGGTTACAAATCTGTATTCTTGCTGATAAAGCAAATACCAAGTTTGGATACCATTAAATACAATTTTAAATGTTTTTCTTTTCACTTAATCTCCCATTTTTAGATAATCTAATATTTAGGTTCGTTTGGTTTTTTAGCTTCTCAATGCTCAATTTTTAAATCTGAATATTGAAAAGTGTGTGTTTTGGGGGGTTAATTAAGAAGTGGTCCTCATTTAGTCATGTGAGTTACTAAAACTCCATTACGTGCTTAAGTTTAACTCTAACTTATGCATTTTTCTTATTTATTGCAGCAAGTCCTTTTTTCCGTTACGGTGGGTAAGATTTGAATTTTGTTTACCGTTTTACCCCCTTCAAACGTAGATTCAGAGTCGTTTTGGTAGTTCAATTGTAATCAATGTCTTTTCTTTGAAATCGATGATTATTGAAGCAGTTGACAGCCTTTTTTTTCAAATTGAAGCTATATCCATTGGCGGTTTGTAGCCCTGACAAATGGGCGATTATGGGTGGATATGGGCGGGTCAAAAACGAATGAGGATTTGAGGCGGGTCAGATTTGGGTTATGCCCGAACCAGTTCGGTCGGATAACCCGTTTCTCAGTGGAAAAAATCGATGTTTCCTGTACTTCAATTGAATATTACACAAGCAGGTGTTGATATATGCATATATGCATATATACACATAAATATATACAGATAGTTTTTTCCAAAAAAAAATCTATATATATATATGGATAGGGGGGGCAAAAGAGAGAGGAGGCGAGAGATTGTGCAAAGCCGCTGATTCGCAACTGACTCGCGAAAGTGACATCACTAAAACCATATTTGACCTGCTGAGTTTGAGACCGAACCGATAATTAGTTTATGGGTGGATACTGGGCGGCTTTGGCTGCCTCAAACCATATTGTCGGATCTAGCGGTTTATGAAAATTGATTCAAGGTATGGAGTGTTTTTATGTTATATTTGAAATCGAAGATAATTGAAGTTTATTAAAATCTGTTTTTTTTTTTTAAATTTGAATCCATGTGTTTCTGTCTGTTTTTAGTAACTTAAGCAACCGAAAGTCATTTTTTTTTTAAATTGAAGGCAGGTCGTGTATCGATTTGTAATAATTGAGTCAAGGTTATGCAAATATATGTCAATTGTATGTTTTTTTTTATTGTATATTTAGGTTAATAAGACGTAATTTAATTTTTTTTTTTCAAAAGACTATGTTTTTCATTTTTTTTTATAGTTGTATAATTGATTTGATATATTTGTTCGCAAGCCCGAATTTCATATTTTTAGCTTTGCAGGTTCTAATTAGATACATGTATGATGCAATTGTCTTGATTTTTTTATTTTATTATTTTTATAAAATTTATATTGAAACTTTTTAGTAAATTGCTATATCATTTTGTGATTGAATTTGTAAGTGAAAGATAAATTTGAGTTTCTTGTATTAATGGTTGGTATGAATATCTCATGTTTCATATGTTCATTTGTTTTTGTTAATAAGATTTGTCTAATGTAATGAATTTATCGTATTTAATCTATATCCCATATGAAACCATTATCATATAACATAAATAAATTTATCTGTTTGCAAGTCCACATAGGAAGAGCTTTTTATTAACACTTTTTTTAGTTTGCATGCTGAAATTATTAAATGTAAATTAAATCGGATTCATTTTGTAGTTCATATGTGATGATACACTCTTTTTACTATTTTGTAGGTGTTATGGACTTTCTGATGTTGTTGATGTTCAAATTTGGAGAGAAAAGTTGTTTGATGAAGTGAGGGAGGAATACACGATTTGATGATTTGATTGATCATATATGTACAGAATGGAAGGAGTTATATATTGCCATTGTTGGTTTGTGTTATAATATGCCCGGAAATTCGTTTTGTGCATTGGATGGTGAGTTGGATTTGAAGAATTTGATGTTTTAATGTGAGTCTCATTCAGTTCGAATTATTGATGTTTCTATGTCAAGTAAAATAATGGTTGAAGGGCATTATCAATTATCGAATGGTAGTGGTAGTGTTGTTCAGTCGTGTGTTGAGATTAAGATCGATTATGAAGTCAGTTGGGTCGTTCTTTTTCCAAATATGGAGAGAAGATTTTGATGTTTGTTGTTAGTCAAAAGGTTTGTGTCATGTTAGTCAAAGGTTTGAAAGAGGTGTTAGTGAATTTCAGAGAGTTTTGTGTATGTTTTCAATTGAGATTGGGTTTAAGTTTCGTCACGTAAAGAATGACAATGTTAGGATAACTGCTGAATGTTTTTACAAGGGAAGTACTGGGCGCGTGGTATGTTCATGGTTGTGTAGATAAGGGCAATTCATTTTTTTATGTAAGGGATCTTTTAAATGAACATACATGTGGCTCTGCATACAAGAAAACGAAACATCCAAGGATTAGTTCAAAACTTGTAGCATCTCATACTGTTGAGGAGATTAAAAAACTGCCCCTTACGCGCCCCGTGGATATCGTATACTATGTACAAAATAACTATGGATTCATTATCAATTATCATCTTGCATGGTGAGCTGTTGAGAGAGATAAGAAATAAATATATGGGGATCAATCTTTATCATTTGATAGGCTTCGATTGTATAGGGAAACGTTATTGACATCTAATTCAGGTAGCATATTTGACATTGATTATGATGATGGTTCGGGACGATTTAAAAAGTTATTTACGTCATTTCATGCATGCAATGAAGGATTTAAGTTTTGTCGTCCTTTATTGTTTCTTGATGGCATATTTCTGAAATCTCGATATAAAGGAATTCTTCTTGCGGCTGCAGGAAAGAACGCAAAACAAGGTATACACTATTTTGTTTTGTTCATAGTAAATTTATCTATTTCGGTTTATGTTGTTTAATATAAATTTTGAATATTTTTTATTCAGGAATATTTCCATTGGCCTTAGCTATTGTTGATTCTAAAACAGAAGAAAATTGGGAATAGTTTTTCGATAAGTTATCCCAAGTTACTTCTTCACGCGTTATTTGTTTTATATCATATAGGAATAAAGGACTTCTGAAATCGGTTCCGAAAGTTTTTTCGAATTGTTTCCAATTCTATTGTTTGCAATATTTGCAGAACAACCTTAGAGACCATTTATCTGGCTCATTTTTAAAGCATGTGAGAGACAATCTTGTGAACATGTTTCGAAATTGTGCATATGAATCAAATCAGTTCAAATTTCACCAAAAACTATATTTGTTGCTTATAGAAGGATCTGATCCAATTCGGAAGTTCTTGCAGACTTTGAAGAGGGAAAATTGGACAAGTTCATATTTTAAAGGTCAGAAATATGGTGAAATATATTCAAACGTTACGGAGTCATTTAATTCATGGATCTATGAAGGTCGTCATTTGTCGATAATGGAGTTGACTGATTATATTAGAGGGCGGATTATAAAAATGATGGATGAGCGTAGGGAGATCATTAATCAATGGAATGGATGTTTATGTCCTAAAATTGACAATCGAATTGCTAATTTGTTAAAACAAGGTAGGAATTGTAGAATTAGTAAGGCCTCTGAATTTGTCTTTGAGGTTCATTCGAATGAGAAAGTAATGGTTGATCTCTTGAAAAGAACTTGTTCATGTTGTGAATATTAAGTGAATGGATTTTTGTGTGCTCATGATGTTGTTGCTATTCAAAAGTCAAGAAAGGATTTGAATAGTTTCATTGATAAGTTTTTCAACAAGGAGTATTTTGTTCAATCTTATGTAAAAGTGATTTATCTAGTTCCTTCATTTGGAAGGGATGACAAATCTGATACAGAAATAATCATTAGTCCACCAAGTGCAAAATGGATGGCTGGGAGGCCAAGAAAGAAGAGGATTGCTTCTCGTGGTGAAGAAAAGAGAGAATTTAGGTGTGGCACTTATCAGAAAGTAGGATATAACAGAAAAAGTTGTCCGAAAAATGTGTAGATAGGCGGAGTTTTATATTACAACTACGAAAATTTGTGTAGTTGATTAGATCATATATGTTTTCATATATTTCAAATGTGAATAATAATATTTTACTGATTTCTTACATTGGTTTTATATGCTTGCTTGGTTTGTTTAAATGTATTCTATTAAATTTCAATTATTTAATTTGTTTATCTATTATCTGAGTATGTAGATTACAGTAATTTATGTTTTTGTTATAGAGAATGTGAATTTTCCAATTCCTAAAAGTAAGTTATTTTCTGTCATTTAGTTAGTGTATTCTATTTTGTGGTATCAAATTCATTTTTTTGTTCAATATAAGCCTAGTTGTTTACTGTGACAAATAAAAAAGAGTTCAATGCTAAAAAATAATATAGTTTGCAAAAGAAAATCTGCAAAATATTAGCCTTCGTATAAATGTTAGGAAATAAGATAAATGTATTTGAGATTGAAAATTAAACATTTGAAAAGAAGTTTTTGGGTAGTAATACTTAAAGTAGTTGGTGATGTCTTTATATTCCCAAAATAGCTTGAATAGCTTTCCAATTCTATGGGACATTCTATAATAACGTTAGAAGACAATAAGAATAATTGAAGAACTGGAACAGGTCTACTTTTAAAGATAATTTCCAAAATATGAAAGACTTTGAAGATGAAGTGCTGATAAGGGAAAATACTTTTATGATTGTTCCTTCTCCTGAGAATAGAAAAGACATATAGGAAAGTAGAGATAAGGTCAACACTGCGTTGGCTGAAGAGAAAATTTAATGGCAGCAGAAGGCTTAAAGAAGGGGATCACGCTGCTATAGAAATTCATAGATTGATTTTATGAATTGCTATATCATAAAATTCTAAAGATGTTCAAAGTAGTTTTGTAGAATACTTTCAGGAAAGATAGGAGGCAAAAATAATAGGAATAAGTGAAATTTATCAGTGTGAGACTAATACAGTAAATTTATCAATATGAAATTAGTAGAGTGTATTTATGCAGTATCTTTAATTTTCATTTGTTTTTATAGTATCTTTGGAATACAAAACATTATTTTACTCAAATAAGTTGCACTAAGATTCAAAATATCCATTCAATATTCATATTCAAAAATTTTCTATTCAATATTGATCTTCAAACACATTCAAAATGAAAATCTTCATTTAACATAACTTGTGAAAATATGACAAAAATTGTTACTACCAACAAACTTACAATGCAGGATTTCACTTTCAATCCAAAATCGTTGTACTAGTGTTCATACTATACCTAATATATTCATTAAGTATAAGTAACAAATCTAAAAAATTATTTGCAATCAACTTTGAAAATGACTTCATTCATTTACAAGTCATTAATTTTTTTACCCTGTGCCGGAAGTTGCTTTACCATCAATGACCATACAAAGCATATGTGATTCTTTTTTATGTCCATCAACATTGATTTTCACTCGGACAACTTCTTCATGATGTAGCATACAATTACTCCATAATCAACCCTATAAAAAGAAAATAGTTCATTAATTAGTAATATAGCGTCAATTTAATGATATGTAAATAAAATATATTAGATAAATGTTTACGTATTGGGGTCTTGTTATGGGCAATTTGCTATTTTGTTCATGTCGCATTTGAATCTTTTCCTGGTCAAATCACTTTCCTTCACCTTGTTAAATTTGCCTTCATCAATAAGCAGGGTATTTCTCCAATGTTGCTCAACATATTCTCTCTAAAACAACAAAAAATAAATTATTAAAATTTCTAATTAGTGTAGTGTAATTAGAAAGTAGTCAAATAGTTTGATAATATATTCATAAGTGGGGTGAAAAGTGAAAATAAATAAGAAAGAGTAAACATTGAAATCTTTGGTTTCTCAAATGAACAAAAACAAAAGAAATTGTGGTCAGGCCAAAATGAATCGAATATTTATCATGATTTGGGAACTCAAAGGCACCCAAAATGAACTAGAACAAAACAAATTACGGCCAAAGTTCATATCACTTAAAATATAAAAGTGGTGATTTCTCAAAATCAATTGCCCACTGAAACTGCAATTTTCTACGCCCATCCTACTTCAAATTGCATTTGTAAGTGTTGGAGTGGATGATTTTAAATGCGATCTGAAATTAGCATTTAATATTCTGACACGATTATCAAAATGTTGCAATAGAAAATCTCTATTCACTCCACATTATTTAGTTCATTGTCAAGAATAAAAGAATCAATCCTTTCAAAAGAGACTATAACTTGTATTAACAGTTAAGGATCTTGAAGAATTATTGTAACAACCTATGACATAGTCCTTAAGGAAGCAAAAATTATGAAAATAGTTCAAAATCTAATGTTAATGATAAACCAAAATTTATAATATTAATCATAAACAAATTATTCAATTATATGTTCTTACCACAATAAATGTGTCATCCATGTAATGGTCTTGGTTTGGATTTCCTCAAAGCATTGAATTGAAGTGCATCCAATGACCTTCCTATGTGTCCAACATAAGCAACATCCAATGGAATGGACTTTTGTCATTTTTATTCTTTCCCGAGTTTATGGAAAAGAAAAAGTACCTGAAATGATATTATGTATATATATATATATATATATATATATATATATATATATATATATATATATATATATATATATATATATATAGAGAGAGAGAGAGAGAGAGAGAGAGAGAGACCCCCTTCTGTAAGGACTCTTTATGGTGCAGACCCTAGTACATACCATTTTTTCAAAATAGTAAAAAAATGATTTTTTTTAATAAAACTTCATGGATATGACCTCCACGGTGAGAAGATCATCTCCAATTTTTTTCATCAAAAAATTCAATAAAAAAACCATTAAGATGAGTAATATGTAAAAAAATTGTATAAATATACATTTTCGACCGTTGAAATGTTGGCGATCATCTCACTCACTTTTTGATTGATTTTTTTTATGAAACTTCATGGATATAATCTTGACACTGAGAAGATCATATCCATGAAGTTTTATCAAAAAATTCAAACAATAAAGTGGCTGGCGCCGACCCAACATTTCAATGGTTGAAAATGAATATTTATACCATTTTTTTACATATCGCCTCATCTCAACGTTTTTTTATTGAATTTTTTGATGAAATAAACTGGAGATGATCTTTTTACCATGGAGATCATATTTATGAAGTTTCATAAAAAAATTCATTTTTGTACTATTTAAAAAAAAAATTTGTACTGGGGTCTGCACCATAAGGAGTCCTTACAGGAGATTTTCTGTATATATATATATATATATATATATATATATATATATATATATATATATATATATATATATATATATATATATAGTAAATTAAAGTAATTTCTTGCAATTTGTGACTTTATTCAATATATCGTTAACCAAATATTTTGTTGAAGCCATTTTTTCTCGTATGATAGGCTGATAATAGGAGTTTGATAAAATTAAAAGAAGTTAGTCTAGTAGATCAAGATATATTCTTAAGAGATGAAAATAAATATATACCCAAGCCATTGAACTAAAAAAATGATCCCTTTTGCCGAATGGCTTTTGTGAAGGTGATAGTTGAGCAGTAGCTTCCATGATTTTTTTATCATGTGTCCAAAACCATCATGTATGCATCAATGACCTAAAATTACATTTCAAATGAAATGATCAATTATGTACAAATACAGTAGATATTAACTATAGTAAATTAACATTGATAAATTTATCTTTTTCTTACATTGTCTCGTAAAGGCCCTAAGTCTATGAGTTGTTGTATATCAGATCAAATATGATTGCCCTTAATATTAAAACAAAACATTATTAGGATTAGTAGTGTACATGGTCAATAATCAATCAGAAATAATAAAAATAACATTTCATTAACATGAATTTACCCCGGTCCACTCTTATTATACAACAATTCAAGAGTGAAAATAACTGTTGGTTGTGACAACCCGTATATAATTATGATAAATTATATTTAAATCATACTTATCTTATGTGATATGAATAATGTGTTATTAGTATATCTAATGTTAAGTGATTATGGTTCGTATAATTCTACTTTCATAAATCATGAAATGTTGAAATTATTTACGAACATAAGATTTGGTTATTTTCGATAGAAATGTTCCCGTTTAAGACTAGTTTTGACCCTTATAACATTACAATTGACTTGAGATGAAAACTACATAGTTGTAGACATGTGAGTAAGGGTGGTAACACAACAAACGTTGCATCAAACGAATGTTTGAGTAATAAGTTAGGCTAAAATTACAAACAAGGGGCAAACCTGTCAATTCCTTTAAGTGGTAAATTGTCTTTTATTAAACCACATGTTTTAATTTGATTGGATGGATTGGGAGGCAGCTTTGGCCGACTTAAAACTCTTCTTATAACATATTTCTTCAGTCAATTTAAGCCTAAGTTCAGTTTTAAGGGTTTTTGGCTTGAGGAAAGAGAAAGTAGAAGTTAAGGAAGAAAGGGTTTCATTAAAAGCTAGGAAAAGAATTCCAAGAAAATTCTTAAGGTGTTTCCAAGGTAAAATTATGTGTTAATATTGTTTTAACCTTCTATTATACTTATCTCAAAGTATATAAGTCGTGAAGTATTGATTAAAATTCCGTCCTCCTTTGTGATAATATGTATTGGTTCATATGTGAGATGAGTGGTGTTATAGGTCATATTGCTTTGTATTGAAACCCGTTGTATTCAAAGTTGCATATCTCCGTGTGTGCTTACTTGAATTCAGAAATTCCAATTGGATATGCAAATAGACTCATATATTCATATCATATCCTAAAATTAGAATTTAACTCCTTATGGTTATGCCTTAGTGATGGTTGCAAGTTGATATATAGTTGTTGTTTGTATATTTCATTTCGGTATGCCCTGAGTTTGGTCAAGCTTTTGAGATTGTAAATGAAGTTCAAATATTATGAAACTTTAATTCTGTACTATTCAGTATGTTTAATGAAAGTGTGTTGAAAATCATGTAAAGTTATACTTGAGAAAAATTGTGAAAATTCTTGGAAGTTGAAGAACCAATAGAGGAGCTTGTAGGGCAGATTTCTTGTGTTGTAAAGAAATAGTCATAACTTGCCCTAGGGAGCTTGAAAAATTACACCGTCCCTTGTGAGGGAAAGTATATTCATATATGTTTTCATATTGATAAGGTTGGACACCTGTATATGTGCAATTAATGAATATGGGAAGGTTAAGTATGGAGGACAATAATTTCAGTCCATACTGGATATCCCATGAAAGAATATTTTTATGTGCTCCTTCCCAAGGGTATTTTGAGTACATGTTTCATGTATATATATATTCAGAAGTATACTTTTATGTTTACTTGAGTTTAGTTATAAATTCCTTACGAGTAAGTTTCTAGGGTTGAATGCTCATGACCTTATCAACAGATATACCATCGTTTCGTCTTTACATATATTTCATGGAATATGACTTGAGTAGAATCATATTGGGGTTGTGTACTCATTTAAAGTTACATAATTATATTAAGATAATACTTAAGATTGAGTTTCAATACTGATTTAGTTGGATTAACAGGTGTAAGGTCAAATCAACCAAGTTCAGCTCCACCCGAGGGAAACGTGAATACATAGTTGACAACACAAGGTGAGTGTACTTACTGAGTTGATTTGGGATATGATGTGTATGTATTATATATTGATATGATATGGCTTATTAAAAGTCATGAGATGTTAATATGTTATGGCTTATTAAAAACCAAGAGATGTTGAGATGTTATGGCTTATTAAAAGCCAAGATATGTTGAGTTGCTATGCAATTCAGGAGATGTTAGGTTATTAAAACCTATGGATATGATTATTGCCTACGGGCAGGAGATGTGGAGTTTATTAACTCCGGATATGTTTATGGCCTAATTTGGCACATAGATGTATATATTGATATGTTGAGATGTTAATATAGTACGTTTACTATAGATAGCTGTAGTACATTCACTGAGTTTTCAAACTCATGGTTTTATATGTTTACATTTTCAGGTTTTCCAGCTGCCACTGCCAGGTCTAGGAGGTTGAGTAAATAGAAGTAGGGTCTTGTTAGTTTTTTTTATACACCGTACTAGTTGTAAGTAAGTTAAATGATATGTGAGTTCTGTTGAAATTATGTCTCCTTAAAATTTTTTAGTATTCCGCATTTTAACCTTGAAGTTGTTTCAATATGTATTACTAAAAATAATAAATAAATTATAATTGTGGTTTGTAAACTATTTAGCTAATTATATCCTAATGGGGTAAGGGGTGACAACTTGGTATCAGAGCTTTAGGCTTTTATATTCTGGGGTTAGAGAGTCTAGATATGGCAGTGGCAGAAATAGGGTTGTGTGGGTCATTTATATTAATTTATAAGAAATACTAACCATTATGTTAGAAATAAATGTTGTATTCTTGTTTTTATAATCTTGGTTTATGACAGATAGTAAGCTATGGAAGGAGCAAATGTTCATGAGAGGGTGGATGAGGAGTCTTCAAATACAGTAAACCAACAAAATCCAAATAATGTAGAGGGGGCTCCTGAACAACTTACAGATATGCAGAAAATGGCTCGTGCCATGACTTTAATGGCAGAACAACAAAACATGTTTATGACGCAAATAGCAGAACAACAAGTCAAGTACTTGGAGGAGCAGACTTTGGCCAAAAAATAAAGGAAAATACAACGATAGGAGAAGAATACTCTATACGAGAAGTTTATCAAATTGAACCTCCATCATTCTCAGGTTCTGGGATCCTTTAGAAGTTGAGGCTTGGGTTAGAGACACAGAAACTATCTTCGGGGTGATGAATGTACCTGGTGCGCATAAGGTAATTTTGGCTACTTTCATGTTAAAGGGAGAAGCTAAATATTGGTGGGAGTCTTCCAAACATTTATTGCTTACTCCGGAGGGAGGTGAGGTAATTACTTGGGAGTCCTTTATTAAATCCTTATATGAAAAGTATTTTCCTCGCATGTATCGGAAGCAAAAAGAGAGAGAATTTTTATCATTGACTCAGGGGAATATGTCGGTCAGGGAGTATGAAACTAAATTTATATCTTTGTCTCGATTTTCATTACGTTACTTACACAATGAGGAAGACAAATGCACAAGATTTCAGGATGGGTTGAATTTAGTTATCAAGTTTAGACTCACTGCACTTGAAATGGTAGATTATACTTCTTTAGTTAACAAAGCTATGATGGTTGAAGGAGATGTTAACGATGCAATAAAGAATAGGGAACAAAGGGGAAAGAGGAGTAGATTTGATCCATCTCAGCAAAAGGAAGGCGATGTAGAATACTCAAAACAAGGGAGTCAAAGATTTAAGCGCGGTAGAGGGACTGGAAATTATGTTCAGAATAGGACACCAAGTAGTTTTAGGGGTGCAGGATCGATGGGCCAACAGAATAGACAGCAGGAGAATGACAATAGGCAGTCTAAGCCTGTTACATGCTATTTTTGCAAAGCTGAGGGCCATATTAGTCCAGATTGTCCCAAGTTAAAGGGGGTAGAGTGTTATCACTGTCATCAAATTGGTCATACCAAAAAGAACTGTCCTATGCTACTGGGAGAGATTCAATCAGCTACTACTAGTCGAGGCTCATCACCTGGAGGCACAGGGAGAGGAGTAGGTAGAGGACAGGATAGTGGATCCAGGGCTCCAGGAAGGATATTTGCAATGACTTTACAGGATGCTCAGGCTACTCCAGAGGTGGTGACAGGTACATTTTCTGTCATGAACAAACATGCTTACGTGCTTATTGATCCAGGTTCTACTCATTCATTTGTAGCACTATCATTTACCATGCATTTGGGTAGACCATGTTCTTATCTAGATTGTGGTTTATATATTTCTACACCTATGGGGGATGTGATGTTAGTGGAGCTTGTGTATAAAAAATGTGTATTGTATATGGGGGAGAGGGAGTGGACCATTGATTTAATTCCACTAGATATTCGAGATTTTGATATTATCTTGGGTATGGACTGGTTATCTTCCCACCATGCATCAATTGACTATTTTCGTAAGGAGGTTACATTTAATATGTCGGGGGAGAAAGAATTCAAATTTACTGGGGAAAGAAATGTGGTTCCAAACTGTCTTATTTCATCCCTTCGGACGAGGAAATTGTTAAATAAGGGTTGTCAAGGCTTTTTAGCATATATTGTGGATCAAAACAGGGAATTGCAAAAATTAGAAGATATCCCAGTCGTTAAGGATTTTGCAGATGTGTTCCCAGATGAATTAATAGGATTACCACCTAGCAGAGAGGTAGAGTTTACTATCAATTTAGTGCCTGGTACAGCTCCAGTTTCTATTTCTCCATATAGAACACCTGTGGAACTAAAGGAGTTAAAGGTTTAACTGCAAGATTTGTTAGATAGAGGTTTTATTCGACCCAGTGTATCACCATGGGGCACTCCAGTATTATCCGTGAAGAAGAAAGATGGCACCATGCGACTCTGCATTGATTATCGACAGTTGAATAAGGTGACTATTCGAAATAAATATCCATTGCCTCGTATTGATGATTTTTTGATCAATTACAGGGTGCTAAAGTGTTTTCAAAAATTGATTTGAGATCAGGTTATCATCAATTAAGGGTGAGAGATTGTGACATTTCTAAGACAATTTTTCGTTCTCGCTATGGTCATTATGAATTTTTGGTAATTCCATTTGGGTTAACAAATGCTCCTATGATGTTTATGGATTTAATGAATCGAGTATTTCATCCTTTCATAGATTCATTTGTGATTGTCTTTATCGATGATGTTTTGATATACTCACCTAGCCAAGAGGAACATGAGAAGCATCTAAGAGTTGTATTGCAAGTTTTGCGAGATAGTCAATTGTTTGCGAAGTTTAGCAAATGTGAGTTTTGGTTAAATCAGGTAGTATTTCTGGGGCATGTTGTTTCGGGAGATGGAATTTATGTTGACCCTAAGAAGGTAGAGGTAATTGTGCAATGGGAAAGACCGAGGAATGTAACGGAGATAAGGAGTTTCCTAGAATTGGCTGGATATTATAGAAGATTCATAAAGGGGTTTTCATCTATAGCCTTGTCGTTGACTAAGTTGACCCGAAAGGAAGTAAAATTTGTGTGGAGTGATGAATGTGAGCACAGCTTTGAAAAGTTGAAAAATAGGCTTGTATCAGCTCCAGTTCTCACTGTTCCATCCAGTGGAGAAGGTTTTGTGATTTATACTGACGCTTCACATCAGGGTCTGGGTTGTATTTTCATGCAACATGGAAAGGTAATTTTTTATGCATCTAGACAATCAAAGACGCATGAACGTAATTATCCTACGCACGATTTAGAACTTGCGGCTATTATTTTTGCCTTGAAATTATGGAGACATTATTTGTATGGAGAGACGTGTGAAATTTTCACCGACCATCAAAGTTTGAAGTATTTATTTACACAGAGAGACTTAAATTTGAGACAAAGACGTTGGATGGAGTTAATTAAAGATTATGATTGTACCATTCACCATCATCCCGGGAGGGCCAATGTTATTGCAGATGCTCTGAGTCGAAAGTCATTGGGGAGGTTATCTTGTATTCAATGTGCACGGGTTGGCAATATTATGGAATTAAGACTGATGGGAGTCGAGTTGAACGTATCTAAAATGGGGGCGTTATTTGCACACGTTATAGTGAGACCTTTAGTGGTAGAACGCATACGAAATTTACAAGTCAGTGATCCATTCCTTAAAAAGAAGAAATGGGAAATCCTGGATGGTAAAGAGAGTAACTTTGAAATTAAGAAGGATGAATCGTTATGTTATAAAAACTGAATTTGTGTACCGAATGATCCATCCTTAAAGAAGGATATATTGGATGAGGCACATAGTTCTATTTACTCAATGCATCCAGGGGGTACCAAAATGTACAGATATTTGAAAGAGTATTACTGGTGGAATAATATGAAACGTGAGATTGCAGAATTTGTAGCTAAATGTTTAGTATGCCAACAAGTGAAGGCGGAGCATCAAAAGCTGTAGGATTATTGCAGTCATTGCCTATTCCAGAATGAAAGTGGGAACATATAACGATGGATTTTATTATAGGATTACCACGATCTCCAAAGGGACATGATTTTATTTGGGTGATTGTAGATCGATTGACAAAGTCATCTCATTTTCTTCCAGTTAAGACGACCTACACTGTTGAAAAATATGCACGTATGTACGTTGATGAGATTATCCGTTTACATGGGGCACCAGTGTCAATTATATCAGATAGAGATCCAACGTTCACTTCTAAGTTTTGGTCTCGTTTACAGAATGCCATAGGCACAAATTTGAAGTTCAGCACTGCATTTCATCCACAAACTGATGGGCAATCTGAAAGGACGATTTAAATATTAGAAGACATGTTACGAGCGTGTGTATTTAACTTCAAGGGTAGTTGGTATGATCACTTGCCATTGATGGAATTCTCGTATAATAATAGTTATCAGTCCACCATTGGTATGGCTCCGTATGAAGCTTTATATGGGAGGAGATGTAGAACGCCTTTGTGTTGGGATGAAGTAGGTGAAAGGAAACTTTGGGTCCTGAATTGATAGATAAGATAACTGAAAAGATCAAAATGATTGGGGAACGGATAAACATAGCGCAATTTTATATAGATAAGAGGAAGTATCCATTGGAATTTCAGAAGGGGCATTTTGTATTCCTACGTATTTTACCGTGGAAAGGCGTTATGAGATTTGGAAAGAAGGGGAAACTAAGTCAAAGATACATTGGACCATATGAAGTGTTGGAAAGAATTGGAACCCTTGCATATAGATTAACATTAACTCCAGAGTTATCTCGTTTGCATGACGTGTTCCATGTATCGATGATTTGTAAGTATTTGGCAGATCCATCTCATCAACT
Source organism: Sambucus nigra (assembly GCA_949130495.1). Taxonomy (NCBI): domain Eukaryota; kingdom Viridiplantae; phylum Streptophyta; class Magnoliopsida; order Dipsacales; family Adoxaceae; genus Sambucus; species Sambucus nigra. Next base: position 346,975,809 of record OX422222.1, on the reverse strand, counting down.
GAAAACCCAACCTATTGAACTGAAAGAAAACTTGTCGTACATCGAGGAACCGGTGGAAATTCTTGATCGTAAGGAGCAAGTATTGAGGAATAAAGTTATTCCTTTAGTTAAAGTTATATGGATGAGCCATGGAATTAAAGAAGCAACTTGGGAAACGGAAGATAGCATGAATAAATAGTATCCCCATTTGTTTGGTAAGTGACATTCGTATTAAATTTCGGGGACGAAATTTTCTTAGGGGGGGAGGTTGTGACAACCCGTATATAATGATGATAAATTATATTTAAATCATACTTATCTTATGTGATATGAATAATATGTTATTAGTATATCTAATGTTAAGTGATTATGGTTCGTATAATCCTACTTTCATAAATCTTGAAATGTCGAAATTATTTACGAACACAAGATTTGGTTATTTTCGTTAGAAATGTTCCCGTTTAAGACTAGTTTTGACCCTTATAACATTACAACTCACTTGAGGTGAAAACTACATAGTTGTAGACATGTGAGTTAGGGTGGTAACACAACAAACTTTGCATCAAACGGATGTTTGAATAAGAAGTTAGGCCAAAATTACGAATAAGGGGCAAACCTATCAATTCCCTTAAGTGGTAAATTGTCTTTTATTAAACCAAATGTTTTAATTTGATTGGATGGATTGGGAGGCAGCCTTGGTCGACTTAAAACTCTTCTTCTAACATATTTCTTTAGTCAATTTAAGCCTAAGTTCAGTTTTAAGGGTTTTTGGCTTGAGGAAAGAGAAAGTAGAAGTTAAGGAAGAAAGGGTTTCATTCAAAGCTAGGAAAAGAATTCCAAGAAAATTCTTAAGGTGTTTCCAAGGTAAAATTATGTGTTAATATTGTTTTAATCTTCTATTATAATTATTTAAAAGTATATAAATCGTGAGTTATTGATTAAAATTCCATCCTCCTTTGTGATAATATGTATTGGTTCATATGTGAGATGAGTGGTGTTATAGGTCATATTGCTTTGTATTGAAACCATTTTTATTCAAACTTGCATATCTCCTTGTGTGCTTACTAGAATTCAGAAATTCCAATTGGATATGAAAATAGACTCATATATTCATATCATATCGGAAAATTAGAATTTAACTCTTTATGGTTAGGCCTTAGTGATGGTTGCAAGTTGGTATCTCGTTGTTGTTTGTATATTTCATTTCGGTATGCCCTGAGTTTGGTCAAGCTTTTGAGATAGAAAATGAAGTCCAAATATTATGAAACTTTAATTGTGTACTATTCAGTATGTTTAATGAATGTTTGGTGAAAATCATGTAAAGCTATGCCGGAGAAAAATTATGAAAATTCTTGGAAGTTGAAGAAACAGTAGAGGAGCTTGTAGGGAAGATTTCTTGTGTTGTAAAGAAATAGTCATAACTTGCCCTAGGGAGCTTGAAACATTACACCGTCACTTGTGCTGGAAAGTATATTCATATATGTTTTCATATTGATAAGGTTGGACACCTGTATATGTGCAATTAATGAATATGGGAAGGTTAAGTATGGAGGACAATAATTTCAGTCCATACTGGATATCCCATGAAAGAATATTTTTATGTGCTCCTTCCCAAGGGTATTTTGAGTACATGTTTCATGTGTATATATATTCAGAAGAATACTTTTATGTTTACTTGAGTTTAGTTATAAATTCCTTACGAGGTAGTTTCTAGGGTTGAATGTTCATGACCTTATCAACATATATACCAGCGTTTCGTTTTTACATATGTTTCATTGAATATGACTTGAGTAGAATCATATTGGGGGTGTGTAATCATTTAAAGTTACATAATTATATTAAGATAGTACTTAATATTGAGTTTCAATACTGATTTAGTTGAATTAACAGGTGTAAGGTCAAATCAACCAAGTTCAGCTCCACCCGAGGGAAACGTGAATACATAGTGGACAACACAAGGTGAGTGTACTTACTGAGTTGATTTGGGATATGATGCGTATGTATTATATATTGAGATGATATGGCTTATTAAAAGTCATGAGATGTTAATATGTTATGGCCTATTAAAAGTCAAGAGATGTTGAGATGTTATGGCTTATTAAAAGCCAAGATATGTTGAGTTGTTGTGCAATTCACGAGATGTTAAGTTATTAAAACCTATGGATATGATTATTGCCTATGGGCAGGAGATGTGGGGTTTATTAACTCTGGATATGTATATGGCTTAATTTGGCACAGAGATGTATATATTGATATGTTGATATAGTACTTTTACTATAGATAGCTATAGTACATTCACTGAGTTTTTAAACGCATGGTTTTATATGTTTATATTTTTAGGTTTTCCAGCTGCCACTGCCAGGTCTAGGAGGTTGAGTAAATATTAGTAGGGTCTTGTTAGTTTATTTTATACACTGTACTAGTTGTAAGTAAGTTAAATGATATGTTAGTTCTGTTGAAATTATGTCTCCTTAAAACGATTAGATTTTTTGTATTTCGCATTTTAACCTTGAAGTTGTTTCAATATGTATTACTAAAATAATAAATAAATTATAATTGTGGTTTGTAAACTATTTAGCTAATTATATCCTAATGGGGTAAGGGGGTGACATTGGTGGTAACCATTTAACAACTGGATTATTAGACGGAAATTTGAGGTTCTTGAAGGTTGATTTCACTGGTGATGGTAAGTTCTCAAAGTCGAGATGAATTGCGCATGTTTGTCTTATTTGAATACCTTTGCCTTTGGATGCCGTTTTGACTTGTTTGAATATATTTGCCCTTAAATGCCTTTGTGACTCTTCCAATTGTTTGATATTCGTAATCTTTGACCTCCTTATTTTTTCTGTCTCTTTGTTTTTCGCCACCATTGAGCAATCATATCGAGATCATCAATCTCTTCATGCTTTTCTCTTTGTACTCTCTGATTTTCCACTTTGGTTAGCAGTTTCAAAATTAAATGTCGTTGGACTTGCTTTGTAAGTTTGGGTTTCATGTACTGACAACGGCTTGATTCTTTCTTCCTCAACTCTTTTTTCATATAGCAAAATTATTTGTTTCTCCAATGTTGCATACTCCTCCTTTTGTTGTTGAAGCTGTTTCTTTAAAAATTGAATTTCAATTTTCTTTTTCTAAAGCTTTTTTTCTCTGCGTTTTTCTTTCTTCACTTTGATTTTAAAATCTTTCTTCATATGTTTTAATTTTGCCCTTATATCTATATTATCTATCCTCATTTTTCTATTTTTTCTTTCACATTCTTCAATTCTTCCATCTTTTGTTGAGCATATTCACAGAATTTAACGAGAGATTGAATTTCAGTAGTAGTCAGATGATGATCAGACAAGTAATCTGTTACAAACTCTTCGGTTAGATCATCTAAGTGTCTAGCATCTCTCGTATCAGTATCAAGAAGTTACTTATTATTATTTCCAACGTTTGCATCAGCTGGTGATGCCCGATATTTTTCAGCAAAATTGTATATATTTTTTTTTATGTTGGTGCTTTCCCTATCAATTTCACTTTTTCCTCTATTCAAATCAAGTCTACTTTTATGACCTAAATAAATAAAAAATAGTTTTAATTATAAGTTAAATTATCACATATGTATATGATATAATAGGTTCTTCAAAGAATATATTAGTACCTCTGATTCAAGAAGTATTTCAACAGTTTTTTTTCATTGCCTTGTTTAATTCCGGAAGGTTCCATTTGACAAATCGAGGTTGTTGAGTTGACTTTTCAGATTTCAATAGTGTTGTGTGCTCATAATACCAGTACTACAAAAGTTGAAAATATAAAAAAATTAATCATTTAGGATCTAAAAATTTTATACTGAAAAAGGATATGAAATAAAAAAATATATATTAGTATATTTTATCACTTACAAGTAGTAAGAGCACAGAACCAGAAACCTTCTCTGGCTCTCTGTCAAAAGTCCTATAGACAGAAGACATCAATGTATCTAATATCAGACTTGACTAATTCAAGTTTCTCATTCCCTCAAGATTTTATGTGTACTTTACTGCACACCACTTCACAGTATTCCCAATTGTTGTGAAGAAAAGAGTTGCAAACAAATATAGACATAACAACGTTGGTACATCTCTATAATCTTTTTCTTTGTTTCCTTTAACTGCAGCCTTCAACTTTTTTTGGATAGTTGTTGCGTTAATGATAGTAGCATCTTTAAACCTTCTTCTGACAAATGGTGTGTCAGGTTTGAACCCATATCCCATATTTATTTATTTCGTTCCGATCGGTATTCCAAATATGATTGACACATCATTGATTGTCATTCGAACCAAATATTTTTCAATTCTGAATGATTTATTTCGGATATCGTATGACTTTATCAATGATAAGACACTATGGTCATATTTTAGACAATCTTCTTTTGTAACAACTTTGGTAAAAAAAAAGCATTAAAAATACCCCCTGAAGAAGGTTTTTTTAGTTCCTTTTTATGGCAAGGCTTGAGTTCAAGGTTTTGCAATAAGCGATCAATTCCTAACAAATTCGATCGAAATTGAATTGATTTTTTTGGGTAGGATTTTGAGGTTTTTGCAACTTGATTTCTCTTATTCTCCTTTTCTTTTGGCTTCCTTCTTATAGCTGTTTTTTTTGGAGTTTGAGTATCCTCGAAGTCAAAGTCACTAATAAGTTTGAAAGTTGGTTAGTTAGCTGAATTTCCAACTTCTTCTTTTCCTTTTTTAATCATCTGTAGTTGATGATCTTGACTTCTTGTGGTAATTGACCTTATAGACCTTGCCCAACAATTAAAAACATCATATGAGTAAGAAATATATCTAAGTTTGAATTAATTTTTAGTATGTAAGATCTAAGAAAAACTGATAAGATTACGAATATGGAAGAAAAGTTTATCTTGTATGTGATGCCTTACAAGTATTATATAATTAAGGTAATTTGTATAGAAACTTATAGCAATAACAACACAACACATTAATAGTAATTGAATTTTAACAAATTTTTTAATCTTAGAATATGTGACAGAGTACACTATTTTTAGATATATACCAATCATATCAATATCATAGTACAATGTTTATTGAAACAGTACAAAAGAGTAAAAAATGTAGTAGATATATCCAATTTGAAACATAATTTCCTAATTGAGTTCCAACAAATTTTTAGCTTGTTAGATGAAAGATGTATATGAGTATAAGAAAAAGAAATAAATTTATTGCAATATCAAAGTAAAGTTATATTTTAATTATGATTGGAATACATTAGTAATTGTTTATAACAAAGAGATAAAATTATATCATATAATATAATTTATTGTTATTAATTCTAGTATCTTCCCACAATCTGTAATTGTAATAAATAACAAAATATTCAGTATAAGCAACAATTCAAAATGTTATGTAATAAAGAGAAGAATTGTACCTTGAACTTGAGGAAGCCAATGAAACTTCTAATTCATTTCATTTCTTCTTTACATGTTTGTCCTTCAGAGAACTTCTTTTGGTTACCACTTTTCTAAAGTTTTCAAAATAATAGCAAACCATTTTATTAAGTGTAAATATATTATCAAGTTTAAAAATTTATTTAAAATTTTGGTATTTCAAACTATTAAAATCTTCTATGTTAGATACACATTAAAGGAAAAAGACAGATAAATTTACTAAAAAATGTAACAAGTCTTTTGTGAAAAACTTTATAATGGTTGTGTGTGTGTGTGTGTATATATATATATATATAAATAAGATAATAAGTTAAATGCATACAGTGAAGATAGATAAATTGTTTCACATAATTATTTCAACTCTTTTATTTATTATGGTTCGCGTCAGCAACACCCCGTTGGGACGAATTACAACTAATAACTGAGTAGATTAGTATATGTAATAAATTGTGACAAGTGTTGAAGGAGTTCAAAATGGATGTCATATTGCCTACATAATAGATAAAAAAATGTAATGAAGTCTCTTATTTGTTTTTGTATGCGTGAATCTAATTCAAAACCAGAATTCATTAGGATAAACAACAAACTTCATATTCGATACCATAATTAATTAGCATAAGTAAGAAACTTCAACAATATTATGTGTATTCATTATTTGCTACATATTACACTCTGCTACCTGTGGCTTTCTTAACCCCATGATATGCACTGAAGATATTAGTGTATGTACAAATAAACTCATTGTAATTGCGTTGCACATTTGACTAAGAAGTTACAAAAATGTAGTAAAAAGTTTAATAAGTGTTAATGATAAATTTACTAAAAAGTTTAAGAAGTGTTATGCGTGAAGCCTTTATAATGTTAATAATTGAAATGGATACGATAAATATAGATAATTTGTTTCACACAAAATACCGTGTCTTTTATTTTGTCGTGGTTCGCACTAGGGGGAACATTTCTATATGAAACAAACTATGACAAAACACAGATAAATTTAATAAAAAACTTTCACAACTTTTACTGATGTTGAAAATAAAACCTTTAAACATTTAAGGAAGAACATACATAAATTTACTAAAATCTTGATCAAGTGTTATGAGCAAATCATTTATAATGCTAATAACTTAAATGCATAAGGTGAAAGTACATAAATTATTTCACAAAATGTTGCATTGTTCTCATACTTGTTCTTTAGTCTCCATAGCTTTGTCAACAACACATTAGTATTAAGTGAGTTCGCATAAATTTTTTCTAATTCAAAATAAGTAAAAGTTTTATATATATTCCAATAATTTCAATAACATAGCAATAGTTCGCAATGTTAAGTAATAAAGAGAATAATTGTACCTTGAACTTGAAGAAGCTATTGGAACTTCCAAGTCAATCTCTCTTTTCTACTGATACTTGTCCTTGCCATAGCTTCTTATACTAAACATTTTTCAAAAGCTTGCAAAACAATAAGAAACGATTTTATTAAGTGTAAATGTATCTAGGTTTATATATACATTTGTTAATCAGTTAAAGGCATACGGTGAAAATTTATATAAATTTGCTATTAAGAGAGAACATTAGTATATGCAACAAAGTTTGACAAAATACAGATAAATTTAATAAAAATTTCACAACTTTTAATAATATTAAAAATAAAATTTGTATACACATTCAATGATGAAGATCTCCTAAAAAGTTTATATAGGATAACATAGATAAATTTTCTTAAAAGTTTAACATTTCTCAAAGCTATTCAAAATTTACAGTTATTAACATAGATGAATTTATTTGATCAATGCATTTTTAATAGGCAACAAACTATTTTGTTTAAGAAAATATGAAACACGTAAAACCTAGGTGAATGAAACATTAAAAAATTATAACACATCAATAAAGCATAATCTAAGTACGAACATAGTTTAATTTAAAACCTAACATACTACTGCGTTTGTAATAATAAGTGTAATAGATATTCAATCGCTTGAGAAATGATGAAGTTTCAAATATAAATACAAAATTAGATGAATGATTGCTCAAATTTTCCTGAAATGCAATGATGAAAGGTTATAAACATGAATTTAAACACGAAGTATATAAAACCCTAATTTAAATCTAAGTAAGAAGTTCTTTTAATTAAAAACCTAACAAAGTATTGTGTTTAATAGAAATTGTAATATAACTATTTAAATATTGAATCACTTCAAGGATGATGAACTTACCGATTCAAATTCAAAATTAGTCAAATGATTATTGAAATTTGCCCCAAACGCACTGATTTAAATGTTATACAGATGATTATTAGGTTTTCAGCGTGAAGAGAGGTCAAGAATCGAGATCGGATTTGAATCGAGTAGAGAGAGAGAGATGAAATCAGAGTGGAGAATCACAGTGGAGAGAGAATCGATATGTTTTCGTTATTTTTGGTATTTCCAATGGTAATTTTGGGTTAACAAAATAATTATATTATTTTAGTAACCGGAAGGGACTAATTGACACACCGTAACGTGAGTGAGACTCGTTGCACTACTAGAGGCACGTGAAGGACCTCTTAATATATTTCCCCTTTTTTTATCTGAATGTACGTTGTTTGTTTGGAGTCACATGTCTCTGAATGGTGAATACAATTAATTTGGTTATTTTGCTATTACTAATAATTTACCAAGTCCCCTTGTTTGGTTGCACAAATTATTTGATTATGTAAATTGGTTCATTGAGAATTAGTAAATAGTAAATGAGTGGATTTGAAGTGAGTTTAAATCCAAATTTACACAATGTTCGGTAATCTGAAATTGATGTTAAGGTTTTATAAGAAAAAAAGATAAAAACAAATTAAGAGAGAGAGGGGGAGGGGAGGGGGAGGGGAATAGAAGAGAGAGAGGAGTGTGAACTTTATGTGACTCCTATTTCAAATGGATGCATTTCATATTTTTTGTAAAATAATCCAATTTTAGATTTTACATATGAGCTAAAATGGGGTAATTAATGAATCATTTCATTAATAATGCCAAACATAATTAATGGACCAATTTGTAAATGGACCAATTTATAAATGGGTCAATTTACAATTTTGGGACAACCAAATGGGGCCTAATTTGTTTTATGTTAGTGTCAGTTAACAAACAAAATAAGACCTCGTTTAATGCATTGGATGTGATAAGAGTTGGATTGGATAGGATAAGTATGAGTCGGATAAAACTTATTTTAATCTTGCGTTTGACACAGTCCCGAAGAAGAAGACAGGATAGGATATAATAATAGGATTAATATGTCTCCATTTTTTCAAAAATACCCTTATTTTGTATTTAATATTTAAAAAAATACAAAAACATATTGTTATCACATATTTTAACTCAATAACATAGTTTTTAGTGCCTCCTTATGCAAGCAAACTAAAAGTTAAATTGAAAAATCAATATAGCAATCTAACCATATTACATGCAAGAAGAAAGAAACACAATACAAAATACGACATATAATAACCATTTAAACTTCAACATTAAAAATACCAATATATAGTCATCCAAACTTGTCTTGAAATCTAAATAAATTATTATTGAAATTAATTCATCGAAAACATAGGTCTGGGAAACAAAGCTTTATAAATTTAAATTTCTAGAAACCCTCCTAAAGTAGTTGGCCAACAAACTCCATACGGTCTTTGTTTGACATGGAAATAAATTTGTCTACACAATCCGTTCGCTCGACAATTTTCTAGGCTAGATAAATGTTATCCCTTGCATTTATAGTGTTAAGCTCCTCAAGCATTTTTTTCGATTATTTCTTACTATATCTTCACACAACTTTTTACTAACTACTTTAAAAAATTTATTCGAATTTTCTACAAATGAGGTAAAATCCATTACCATATCTTGCATGTCCACACTCCAATTTTTGCTTTTTTCCCCTCTTTCTCTGATTTGAGTTAGGAACACTGGAGGAAGGTTGCATAACAGGTGATGGAGTAGCACCATCTAAATCAATATTCTCATCATCTCAACAATCTGTATTATTCATGGCATCGACAGGAGACTCAACTGTAGCACTAGTAGCGCGATCCTCGCCAAACATGTATTCCAGCCGATCATATAGTGGAAATGTCTTGTTTTTCTGTCCCTTTGCATCAGACTCTCCCTGCAATGAATAAATAATATTAAGTTAAGCCAAATAGTGGAAATATTATTAATAAATAAAGAGATAAACAATAAAGTTAACTCATATACCTGCAAGTACTTTTCCCATGGGTCCTGATAAATACACCAAAAAAATATCTCCCAAACACTCTTTTGTCACCCCATAAGTACCCAATATTTGTTCGAAATTCTAAAAACACACAACACCACATTAACCTTCACTTATATAAAAACCCCCAAAATTTTAAACCTCACTTTTTTTCCTTTCTCTCTCTCTCTCTCTCTAACTTCTCTCCCAAACCTTTCAACCTTCCAACTTACTTCAATTTTTCTCTCAAACCCTAGTAATTACCCTCAAGCTTCAATTCTGGTATGTTACACCATTAAACCTTACTCCCATTACTGTCATACTCTCATTTTGTGCTCTCATTTTATGTATTAAATCCTAGCATGAAAACTACATATAATAAACTCATTAAAATGTAGACCTAATTAATCTAACTGCAAATATATTCCATTTGCGCGAACAAACCTAGGGTTTAACACGATTTAAAAAACCCAGGGTTTAACGATTTGAAAAAGGAAAAAAATCGGTCTGCACCTATGGTTTCCCGTCACCGAAGGTTCCAACAATATACTATCATATCCAACCGTGACTTACCATATACGTTCAGTTCTCACCGTGGTTGTAGGTTTCACGGCAAAACCCAATCGTGTGTCTATTTTCACGGCCAAAGACAACCATGTGTTTATTTTCAAGGCCAAAGACAATCGTGTAATCTCTTTAAGTACCAATTTATTTCCTATTTCATATATTCATGTATTTTTAGTAATTATTATTTCTAGTAAATAAGTTTCACTAATTAGGTTTCAGTAATTAGGTGTTTTCGGGGTTTTTAGTAATTATATTTCTATTGTATGCATGTATTCCTTTCACCAATTATTGTTTCTTCGTTGGTACCAATGTTCATTTTCTAATGTAATTTGTTAATTTCTTATGTAGGTCATATAAATGGTGAGAAGCAAAAATCTTCCTACCGCATCCGAGCGGAAGAGGAAGTTGGAGGCAGCTAAGGGAGTACGACCACCTGTATCTTCCTCTAGTAGTAGTAGTGCCAGTGAGGCCACTAATTCAAGTAGAGAATATTCTCTTACGAGTTCGTTAGATAAAGCAGTCGACTAAGTTATATGAGGCTTACTTAATGTTGAGGAGAGTGCTACTTCGCAGTTAATTGAGAAAGTAGTTGAGGCGGTTATAGGTGATTTGATTGGGGTTAGTGTAAGGGGTTAGGTAAGAGTGGGAGATAAAGAGGAAGAGAAAGAAGAAGATAAAACACGAGAGGAAGAGAGAGAGGAGGAAAATGAGGAAGAGAGAGAGGAAGAAAGAGAAGAGGAAAGAGAGGAAGAAAGAGATGAAGAGAGAGAGGCAGAGATAGAGGAGGAAAGAAATGAAGAAAGAGAGGAAGAAGGAGAAAGATGAGGAGAGGAAGATAAAGAGGAAGAGAGAGAGGAAAAAGGAGATATGTGAGGAACGGAAGAAGAGGTAGGAGAGGACGAAGGATAGAAAGTAGGAGAGGGCGATTCTTCTTCCTCGGAAGATGAAATCTAACCATACACATCGAAAGCGATTGAGAAGAAAGCCGGTAAAAAAATAAGCCACTCTGATTCCCAACTGCCTGAGGGGTGCACGCCAAATAACATCGAATTCCTAAAAAATTATCTTAACCATATCGGTTATTCTACTTGGAATAAAGATGAGAAGAAGGGAATAATTAAGTGCATGTACCACTACAAGAAATTTGTTGAGTGGGACATAGCCACGTAGGATGATCGGGTTATAGATTTTGTGAGGAACTCGAGTTTGTACGGTCTGATTAAACACTCTTATGGGTACAAAGACTATGTATCGGTGTTGGCATTCATCGAACAGTGGCAGCCAGAGACAAATTCATGTCATATGTCATTTGGTGAGATGACCATCACCCTAAATGATATTTACCATCTCCTCCAAATCTCGGTAGTAAGTAAATCAGTTTACGGTACTGTTTTGTAGAAAGCTAAGGAGAAGACGACCCAAATCCAATGGCTTACTAAATATTTGGGTTGTACCGAGGAGGAGGGAAAGGAGGAGTGTAAGTCTGTATATGTTTTTCGTTTTACTGGATAATGAATTTACGCAAGGGAAGGGTTAAGAAGCTGGGGGAAGGTGCTACAAAGAGGAGGATTAAGCAAGTTGTTAGGGGTACTTGCTTTTTATTGTTGGTTGCTTATTATTCTCTGACAAATCGTGCAACCAAGTACCCGTGTACTACATGCAGTCTTTGCGAAAGGTCGACAAATACAAATGCAAAGACTATGCTTGGGGGATGAGTGTATTGGCCCATTTATAGCGGCAGTTGGGGATTGCCTCTCGGGTAGACGTTCGGTAGGTGGCCAGATATCTTCCCCTTCTCGTGGTACATATTTTCAATTTAACACGTGCTTTTAATTTTGTTTTGTAATATAATAATTTCCTAATTAATATGTATCTATTGAAATTTTATTTTGTTTTGTCTGCAGGCGTGGACATATGACCACTTCAATTTGGCAGGGGTGGGGGTGGGGTGTTAGAAATCTCGACTTTTAGCATAGCGAGTCGCGTCTATGCAAATGGAGGGCGTAAACGGTGTCGAGGAATGCTTTTGCACAGATACTAGAGCTAAGGGAAACCTTAGATGATTTAAAATCTTCAGATGTAAGCATCATTTGTTTTAAATTAAGTATTTATTTTCTTTATTTATGTACGTACTAACATTTGTAAATACTTTTAGGTTGTATGGGATCCTTACTCCGAAAAAAGTGAGGCTTACACATTTCAGGAGGTCTCATGGTACAATGGCCTCCTTATTTGCTATGATGTCGGGGAACCCTACTACCCAGAGAGGGTCATATGCCAGGGTGAACGTGTTTAAATAATTCCTAGACCGCCAAGCGCCCTTTGTTAGAGGAGAGGGGGAAGACCCATGCCCGATACAAATCAAAGTTTGATATCGAGAAATGGTATTAACTTAACTGGGTCAACCATGTTCTGTCCGATGCCAGGCATTCGACCGTGGTGAGGTCCGTGCCTTGGGAATGTGTGGATGGGTACATGCCTTGGTACCTAAAAGGATCCCATCAATACATTCGAAATCTCGAGCATAGAATACGCAAGCTGGAGCTAAAGCACAAGATAAAATGGTAATGTTTTGAAATTTATCTGTAAATTGATTTCCTTTGTTCAATAATTGTCTAACACATTTGATGATAATTTATATATAGGCTAAGAGGATAGACGTAGCCATTAGACTGCTTCAGGAAGATTTTGATGGAGGCTCGGACCAGGAGGTTACGAATGTCCTTGAACTATCATGTGCAGCGCTTGACGCCCTGCTTTAGGCCAAGGGAACGCACGCGTATACATAAAAAGGATAGGCGCCGATGCGTCAAGAAACTCGAACCAAGGCACGACATGATCCAGCCCCCAAGCAAAAATCCCCCAAGAAAAAAAAAACCTAAGAAGCATTTAAAGAGAAAATAGACAAAATTTATTGGCAATTTGAATGCAACTGTATTTTTAAAAAATTTGTTTGCAAAGTGTCACAATTTTGAATTATCACATGTTGGAACAACTTTGAAACAATTGTGTTATGTGTTTGAATGTTAAAAACTTTGAAATGATTTTGAATTATCACATACTTGAATATTAACAAAATTGTGTTATGTGTTATGTGTTTGAATGTTATGTGCTTGAATTATCACATTTTATGTGCCTGAATGTCAACCAAATTAATACTCGGTTATTCATAGAATAATACGGTGGGATCCAATTGTGCATTATTTTTATACAGTGGAAAATAACCGTATGTATCTAACTTATGGTGTGGTGTCACCACGATACTAATACCCCCGGTGTGGTGTCATCGCCATATAAATAACCACGGTTTTATTGGACCGTGTGAGTTGGGGTGAAAAATAGCCTAATTCCCTGCATAAACCATACAGTGAGAACAAATCATGCAATACACACTAATGGCGGCATCTCACCGTACAGAGACAGTTCACGGTTTCATTAGACCGTGTAAGTTGGGGTGAAAAATAGGCCTAAGTCTTTGCATAAACCACACGGTGAGAACAAACCGTGTACTATATACCTACGACTATAACTCACCGTACCTAGACAGTTCACAGTTATAATAGACAGTGTAAATTGGGTGAAAAATAGGCCTAAGTCTCTGCATAAACAACACGTTGACAACAAACCGAGTGCTATATACTTATGGCTATAACTCATCGTACCTAGATAATTCACGATTGCATTAGACCGTGTGAATTGAGGTGGAATATAGGCCTAAGTCTCTGCATAAACCACATGGTGAGAACAAACCGTGTACTATATACCTACAGCTATAACTCATCGTACTCAGACATTTCACGATTTCATTAGACTGTGTAAATTGGGGTGAAAAATAGGCCCAAGTCTGTGCATAAATCACACGGTGAGAATAAACTGAGTACTATATACATACGGCTATAACTCATCGCACTCGGACATTTCACGGTAAATACGCTTAAGTCTCTGCATAAATAACATGGAGAGAACAAACTGAGTACTATATACCTACGGCTATAACTCACCGTACCTAGACAGTTCACAATTTTATTAGACCGTGTAAATTGGGGTGAAAAATAGGCCTAAGTCTCTGCATAAACCACACGGTGAGAACAAACCGTGTACTATATACAAACGGATTTAACTCACCATACCTGGAAAGTTTACGATTTTATTAGACCGTGTCAATCGGGGTTAAAAATAGGCCTAACTCTCTGCAAAAAACACATGGTGAGACCAAACCATGGAATATATACTTACGGCTACCACTGACCGTACCTATACCTTTCACGGTTTTAATGAACCGTGTAAGTTGGGGTGAAAAATGGGCCAACTTTCTGAATAAACGACATGGTGATATCCAATCGTGGAATATACACATATGGCTACGCCTCACCGTAGCTAGATCTTTCACGATTTCATTGGACCATGTAAGTTGGGGTGAAAAATGAGCCAAGTCTATACATATATGGGATGGTTTCAGTAGGCTGTATGTGTTTTATTCACGGTGTGGTGTCAATGTGTATACATTTATGCGGTGTTAAGGGACCGTAAGTTACTTATAATACCCCAAGATTTCCAATTTATCACATATAACCAATTTATATTATAGTAATGATTGCAAAAAGATACAAAAAGTTCCAATCAATAATTATTAATACAAAAAGTTACAATCCATTTACGTATAATCAATGATTGGAAAAAGTTACAAAAAGTTACAATCATTAGTCCTAGATTTTTGAGAAGAGTGTGCTTGCGTTCAAATAAGGAAGTTATTTAATTAAACTCAGTTTTTATCAATTAAGTCCTAAACATGCATCTAGGTGTGATTGATGATGATAAAATCAAGCAAGAACAATCAAACACACACAAATGAGGAAAAATCCCCCAAAGGGGCAAAACCTTTTATTTTCACTATAATTTTGTAAGAGAACGGCTTACACGGATTATAATGAAAATATGTGATACAGAAATACCCTCGTGTGTTGGTTTTGATGTCGTCGGCTGGAACTATCCCTTTCCAGTAGGGCAGCAATGAAGAAGAGAACGGCTTCCTCATAAATTACTCCAGATGAGTAAAAGATCCTCTTGAAGGTTTAAAGACTCACACACATATATGGGAATGGTTTTGTGAATCAAAAAGGTTTAGAAAACCTTAAAAGATGAAGTCTTATTCTTGACTGTTTTCGCAGAATTTTGAGATTGCATAAAGACTTGAAATTCGTTTAGAAGGAGAACAAATATTTATACGAAAATTGAGGTGGTGGCTCATTCGAACGAGATAGCCATGTCGCTCAAACGAAGGACAGATGTCGTTCGAATGAGATCACGCTACATACCTATCTCGCACGAATGACATTCAAAGTCGTTTGAGCAAGCTCGTCATTCAAGGCACGTCTCTTCTACACTTAGAAAAAATTCTGCTTTTGATAAAAAATTAATCCAGTCTTCAAAAATAATTTTATGTAAAATTTCCCAAATATTTATGCAAATATTAAAGCTCCAATAA
Organism: Sambucus nigra; assembly: GCA_949130495.1. NCBI lineage: Eukaryota > Viridiplantae > Streptophyta > Magnoliopsida > Dipsacales > Adoxaceae > Sambucus > Sambucus nigra. The sequence continues at coordinate 346,960,144 of OX422222.1, read as the reverse complement.
ACCATTTTACCGATAAAGTATAGTAGAGTAGTGGGAATGAGCTGAGCAGCACGTCGCAAGAAGCATGATGCACGTGAAGATAATGGATGCATTAAATTCGAATAAAGGCCGTCGAGGTTGATCGTGTTGACATGCCGAATGTAGCGGTATCAGACATGCAAACTGTGATCTAGGAGAAAACAGAAAATTCCTAGATTCTACCCCGGACATTTATCAAATTATGTCCTTACAAATCTCCCCCTATGTCTATGCCAGTACATACATAAAAAATCCGAATTATGCAATCAAATGACATACAAGATAATATCCCCATTAAACCCTCAAACTGAGAATACTAAATGACTTGTCTTTCAAATCTTCAGCTCTATGCAAACATCCAAAGCTTTTCTCATGAAGGTGTGCAATCCAATAATGAACAATGTTGTACCTACACACATGAGATAAAGCAAATACCCGTGACAAGCAACAGTTTGAAATATAATGATATGCAAAAATTGATGATCAATTAAGCTTAAGCAAATCATCCATAAATCAACCAAACACCAAAATAATTCTTTCCCATAATTCTTCTCCCCCTTTTTATGATGTCCCCAAATAGACAAATATGAGAAGCATAGATAAATGCACATGGAGAATGACACACGGGAATAAACTGATATTTTTGTATTTTTCAAAATTTTTAACACATAATATACAACAAAGAATCACACCATGAAAGAACACAAAAACAACCAAGTCGATGATAGCCTAAATGTAGGGGTGCGATCAAATTCAATAGGAAAATCAATGCATATAAACATGACATATGTGCACGATGAATATCGGATACTCCTAACGAATGAACTCAAAATCTTACTTTGGTGTAAAAAGGTGGTAATATGAAACATTGACTCAATCAAATCAACAAATCAAAGCTCAAAGTGATTTCCACAACAATAACGTCCAAAACTAGTTCATGCTTTTTCAGGACTTTCAAGGAAGTGAAAACCTATTTATATTCTCCAACCAAACTCCCTCAGATTTATATTTTGAATAGAGGCGTTCTAAATTCTCAAACTTTGGAGAATTGATGGGGAAACCTGATGGCCCATATTTGGCATATATTGCTTTTTATTGCCTTTAAATTTTTTCGGGGATCTTTTAACCTCTTTGGACCCCGGATAATAAAATTCCTCAATTTTTTGGTCGTTTTTAATAGTGGCTTAAAATCGTAAAGGTTAAATGAACCTTTCGCAGCTCTTCCCCGTTTTTAAAAAAACACACAGTCTCACCAAAACGGTTTTTACATGCATTTCAATCTTGTCAAGTTTTATCGTATATGGTTAGTTGTATAGACATAATTGAGATGAAAACACTTAAGTCAATATGCGATAGACAAGTACAATAATCAAATAAAGTCGTGCATATGTGCAATAAAGGAGATAGGAGTCAAACATGCAGGAAGATATCACTTAATCACATCTTAAAGACTCCAAACAACGTAAAGCACATGGACGAAATGATGTAGCGTCTCAAATCTCTATCAAACAATCACATGAAAAATGGAATGAAATTGTGACTCGGCTATCTATAAATGCTCATCCATAAAAGGTGCAAATAAAATACAAAAATCTTTTTGAGTTTTTCAAAAAGAAAAGTTTATAAAAGAAAATCTTTTTAAGTTTTTCTAAAATTTTTCTAAAAGAAAATCTTTTTGTATTTTTGAAAAACATAAATGAATATCTGTACAACAAAGCAATAATACATATGACACAAACTAGCAATAGGAAGCATATGATATGAACATGAAAAAACATCATATCCTAGACACAGACCAACCCCTCAGTCAACTGCGCAAATCCCCAAAGACTTCCTAAGACTCCCAAATCTAAGGGCATCTAAAGGTTTTGTGAAAATGTCGGCTAACTGACGGTCGGTGGGTATGAAACTCAGGGATACGACTTTCTCCTCATTTAAGTGACGAATAAAGTGCTCGCGTATCCTGATGTGCTTTGTTCAGGAATGTTGGACTGAATTGCAGGATATGTGTATCGCACTCGAGTTATCACAGGAAATAGTCACGGTGTCCTTTGAAATCCCATAATCCTCCAACATTTGCTTCATCCACAAAAGTTGCATGCAACAACTCCTGGTGGCGATGTACTCAGCCTCCGCGGTGGACAAAGAGATGGAATTTTGCTTCTTTCTCAGCCAGAAGAAAAGAGCAGAACCAAAATAGAAACACCCACCAGAAGTGCTCCTACAACCATCTATATCCCCGGCCCAATCGGCATCCGAATAGGCGGACAAACGATCATCCGTCTCAAAGGAATACCAAATACCATATGAGAGAGCCCCACTCACGTATTTAATAATAAGTTTTAGGGCAAGTAAATGTGACTCTTTCGGGTATGCCTGATATCGCGCACAGACTCCAACACTAAAGGCTATGTTAGGACGACTGGCAGTCAAGTAGAGAAGACTACCTATTATACTTTGATACAAGGTTTGCTCTACGTCCTTGCCTAAAGTGTCCTTACTAAGCTTCATAATAGTACTCATAGGTGTACGGGCATGCTTAGCGGAGTCTAACCCAAATTTCTTCATTAGGTCTCTAGCATACTTAGATTGGGAGATGAACATCCCATCCTCTAGCTGACGAACCTGGAGACCAAGGAAGAAAGTAAGCTCACCAACCATGCTCATCTCAAACTCACTTTTCATTTCCTCCTCAAAGTGATGAGCATATTGGGAGCACGTGGATCCAAAGACTATGTCATCCACATAGACATGGGCAACCAAAATAGCACCGTCATCTCTCCTGATGAACAACGTCATATCAACTCCCCCTCTCTTGAAGCCAGGGGCTAAGAGATAGGAAGTAAGACTGTCGTACCAAGCACGGGGTGCTTGCTTCAAACCATACAAGGCTTTCCTCAGATAGTAGACATGCTCCGGGTGCTTAGTCTCTTCAAACCCTTTCGGTTATTCCACGTAGACCTCCTCCTGTAGAATGCCATTTAAAAAGGCACTCTTGACATCTATTTGATATAACTTGAAGCGCAGATGACATGCAATGGCGAGTAGTAAGCGGACGGACTCAAGCCTCACAACATGAGAAAATGTCTCCCCAAAGTCTACACCTTCTATCTGTGTGTAGCATTGAGCGACCAACCTAGCCTTGTTTCTGATTATGGTACCATTTTTATCCATTTTATTCTTAAAAATCCATTTGGTACCTATCATATTAGTCTCACTAGGTCGGGGGACAAGTTCCTAGACATTATTCTTTGTAAACCGAAGCAACTCATCCTGCATAGCAGATATCTAGTGTGCATCCTTGAGTGCTTTTTTGTGGTTCTTGGGCTCAACTTTGGACGTGTAGCAGAAATGGCTATCTAGCTGAGCACGAGTCTTAACCCCTAGAGTGGGATCACCAACAATGGCAGAAGGGTCATGAATCTTGCGAACCCAAGCACGTGTGTCCCCTAACACAGGAGTAAGGTCCACAGAGTGTGGGTGAGGTATAAGTAAATTACTGCCAGAAACATCCTCATCCTCACACTGAAGGCTAGAATCAATAAACGCCAAAGGTTCGTCATCTTGCACGGTGACGTTTATTGACTCCATAACCTTAGAGCTCTTTAGGTTAAAAATCCGGTACGCTCTACTATTCGATGAATATCCTAACAGTATTCCCTCGTCGCTTAGGATGTCAAACTTTCCTAATTGCTCTCTATCCCGTAGGATGTAGCATTTACTCCCAAAAATACAGAAATTTACAAGGTTGGGTTTCTTGCCAGTCCACAGTTCATAAGGCGTCTTAAGTGTGTGTGGAAGTAGGTAAATACTATTCATCGTATGGCATGCAGTAGACACTGCCTCTGCCCAAAATCTCCTAGAAACCTTACGAACTAGAAGCATAGATCTAGCCATTTACTGGATGGTCCTATTCTTTCTCTCAACAATCCCATTTTGCTGAGGAGTCTTCACAACAGAAAACTCATGTTTGATCCAAATGCTATCACAGTAAAGATCTACCTTTGCTTCCTTAAATTCAGTGCCATTATCACTACGTATCCTGTTAATAGTGACTCCGTGTTGATTTTGCAGGACACGGCACTTGGTCAATAAAAACTCCACAACATCGGATTTCTCCCTCAGAAAATCTACAATCGAGTATCTGGAGAAATCATCTACCATCATGAGGATATACCTCTTACCACCCAGACTCTCAGTACGAGTAGGATCCATAAGATCCATGTGAATAAGCTCAAGAACACGAGAGGTGGTAATGGAATGAACTTCCTATGGGGGCTACGGATTTGCTTTCCCAACTGACAGGGTCCACAAACCGTCGAAGTTGGTTTTCCAAGTGATGGTAAGCCACGTACTTGGCCCTTTTTAGCTAAACGAGTTAGATTTCTAATGTTCACCTGACCTAGACGTTGGTGCCACAGATCCATAGGAGTGATCGTGGCACTGTTGCAGACAAGTGAGGATGTGGGCTCAGTCCCATAGCAATTATCCTTTGTACTCACCCCTCACACTAAAAGTTTATCGGCTCTATTATGGACATTACATGCATCTTGGTCAAACTTTACGGCAAAGTCAGCGTCGCACAGCTGGCTAATGTTGAGAAGGTTTGCTTTCAAACCTTTGACATACAAAACATTCTCTAGCTTAGGAAATCCTGGTAACTCTACAGTACCACGTCCTACAATGCTAGACTTGCTCCCATCTCCAAAGGTGACTTTACCATCCTTATAATCCTCAAGAGAAGTAAAAAATGAGGAATCACCTGTCATATGTCTGGAGCACCCACTATCAAAATACCATTGTGAGGTATTATGTGCTTTGAGACCGACATGAACAGCAAAGGCCTTTTTATCTTTCTTAGGTACCCAATAAGTGGTGACCTTTTGTTTACCTTTATTATTGTTGGTTTTAGCCGGAATATGAGAATTATTTGATGATGCCGAAATCAGCACCACCAGATAAGGCGTTTCCAAGCTCAATATAAGAATAACAATGGCAGCACAGTTATATAGAGATAAGAGAAAGAGATGAGGATAAGAGGAATCAACATCGGAATATAAGTGGTTCAGCCAATCTGGCCTACGTCCACTGTGAGTGTGTGAGTAATATCACTGAAAAAAGGCACTAATGGGCATGGATACAATCTCTCAAGCTTTCTCTCTCTACTGTATATTTAGACATAGTTCTTGCTAGGGTTGAATAACTGGATCCTTTTACAAGGTAGGGGATGATCCCTATATATAGTGCCTAGGGGGTGTAATGTACCCCCCATGCATGTAATGAGCATGTGTGTGGTTGCCTCACCAATGTGGGAGTGCCATCTGTCACTGTCACATGTAAGGAATGATGATGAAATATTCTCCCCACTTGTGGAGAATAATCTTGTTACAACTGATTTGTGCCCATATGTCCTTATTCAAATGTCAACAGATGCTCGGCTGCCATATTGGTGCATGACCTCGGCCTGGATGAGGCCGAGCTGTAAAGGTTCGACAAACGTCTTCCGAGATGTGCCATGGGGAGTCTCGGCCTGATCTCAGCCGAGACATTATGCTGGGGTCGGCCCCAGCCGAGGTTGAACTGATTCCATGAAGATCACCAAGACTTCTTGTCACCTCGGCCTAAGCCGAGGTTGGACTGGTTCCATGCTGATGATTACTAAGGCTTCTTGTCACCTCGGCCTGAACTCGGCCGAGGTTGCCATACCCAGGTGTACAAGAGTGCTGTTGATGCCTGTGATGCGCGTAGCGTCCATTGGAAATGTAGGTGATAGTGTCAGCCCAGGCCGACACTGGTCTGGTCGAGGGATGATATCGTGGGCCAATGGCTTATCTAGGGTCGATCAATATCTCGGCCATTATCTCGGCCGAGGTTGATGTCTTTAGGTCGAGGTTACACTTGGGCATATCAATCACCCCCAGCCCTTAGTCATATGCGAAAGCAAGTGGCTAGGGGATTACTACACCTCCGAGGCCTGTCCGTCCCAAGCTAATACCTGCATGACACCTGTCCACGCTAGAACGTGCTTACTTGGTATGCGTGTGCCGTCAGCTGTCCTTTAAGGCTCCCAAGGCAATGATGTGCCTTGGGAAATGTGCCCACACATTTAAGGGTTTGAACCCTTCTTTTTCTCTTTCTTCTCCATTTCATTCCTGTGTGTGCTTTGTTCTTGCGATTTCTCTCTCTCCAAAGCTTCTCTACTCAACGCTTCTTCTGCCAAAGCCTTTGTCGATTTTCTTGTGAGTTTTCTTCATTTCATTCATCGATTCATTTCTAGGTACTTCTTCCTTTCCATTTCCTTTATTTCTGGTATTTGGTTTGCATTTTTCGGCGAGTTTTTAAGTTTTTCGGCGAGCACCATTGTCTCAGGCGAACTGGGTTTGCTTTAAACTTCCAAGTTTGATCTTTAAAATCCTTTATTTTACAAGTCAATCGTGTTTGTAGTTTTAGGAGTTTTTCCCAAGTTTAGGGTCATCCTCTGATGCTCAGACCTTTATACCAGCTTCTTGAGGATTTCCCCTCTCTCAGAGAGAAGACCCTATAAAAGATTAGGCAAATAGAGAGAGCTCAAGAGGAAGCTCGTAGGTCACAAGAGTTTCCCATTATATATCCTGACCCCCCGGAGAACTTCTATTATACAGGGGTGCCTGCTGATCCAGCACCTATGTCTGAGTCTGAAGCTTCTACCTCAGACCCTATGTCAGGAAGCTATGGATTTCACACCTCGGCCTGATCAGGCCGAGGTATCCAACCGAGCTTCATCCCATAATGGATCCAGCACCTCAGCCTCTTCTTCAGAGGTTGAAGTGCTTGAGCCGAGTGTGGTTGTGCCACCCATTCTTGATGCCATCCCCCTGTCGGCCGTCACAGGGGCAGAGTTCGCTCAAAAATTCCCTAGTAACCCATATACATCTGCTCCGGCCGATGTTGAGCTTGATGATGATGAAGATGCTGAAAGCGATGTTGACATCTCTGAGGCGGCCGAGTTCGAGAGCACAGTCACTGAGGTTGATCTTCTGTGCTTCAGATATTTGTACTCCATCAGTCCTTCCATCAAATTAAGGAGACCTCTGAGATAAGAGAGGGCCTATCATGGCCGAGATGGGGAAATCTGCCTGTACGAGCAGATGTTTAAGTTAGTGTTTCGCCTACCCATTCATCCCATCATCAAATCCATTCTCTCTTACATCAACTTGGCCCCCTCACAGCTATCTCCCAATGCCTGGAGAGTCATTATAGGGGCCATTATTCTATGGAGGGCAGTTCACCACTCTGACCTCCCAGTTCAGGTCTTCGTTGGTTGTTATGTCCCAACCTCGGCCAAAAACCATCTGAGCTACTATCATTTTGTGGCTCGGAGGCCTGAGAAGAAAATGCTCCAGGTGACCCAGACCTCAAATCATAACTGGAAGCCCCATTATTTTTTCGCCTCAGGACCATGGGAATTTGGCCCACGCGTTCCCTCATCCACACTTGAGCTAAGGATACCCCTCAAATGGGGTAAGGTCTCCATGTCTGCTAGGGCCGACCCTAGTCTAAGTCTTCAAAATATGCAGAAGGTGAAGGCCCTGCAAGACCAAGGGGCACATGGTCTGTTTGTTAAGTTCGAACATTTGTTGACCCCCCAGTATCTCTCGGGGACGAGCCTGGGTGGAAGTCCCCTTGTTGACTTTGGTAAGAATTTTGATTTTAAGTCTAACCTCTGAACTCATTCATATCTGATTTCTAACCCATATCTTTTAATCTTTTGCAGAGCGACCACCAGGCATTACAAACGAACTGTGGGAGATGGCTGCTCCGAGCTTGGCGAGGCTTGCCAAAAAGGCTGGTCTGAACGCTCCTCCCCCATCTCCCTCAACATCCAAATCTCAGGCTTCCAAGAAGAGGGCCCCAGAAGCCCATGCCTCTGAGGATCAGAGGCCGACCTTGAGGCAAAAAAGGCCTCAGATGCTGTAATTCCAATCTCTTCGGCCGACATCCTGACGGCTCGTCTGGATCAGCTGAAGTTGGCTGATAGTGTGGTCGGCAATAGCAGGCAGGCCATGGATGCACTCGCCTCTATAATGACCGAGGATGACAAGCATTTCTACAGAGCTATGGACACCTCCCTGCTGGTTGAGTTCGGCCTTCACAGAGCCGTCCAGGTACGTCTTGATCTCTCATAAAAAATTTATAAGTGCAACATCTGACTTTTCTCCCGCTTAACCTCTTCATTAAATGTGCAGGGAGTGACTGCAATGTATCAACTATCGAACTGGGCTATGAGGAAATTGCCCCTCATCCAGAAGGGGCAAGAGGCCGAGAAGGTTGAGAGTGCCCTGAATGCTGAGGTCGACCGTCTGAAGTCAGGGCTGCAGAACTCTGAAAATAAGGTCAAGGGGTTGGAAAAAGACATCGCTCTGCTCATCAAAGATCACGCCAAAGCCCTGAAGGCCAAAGATGATGTCCTGCAGCAGAAGGTCAGCTCGGTTGTGAAGGCTGCCCTTGAAGATGTCTCGGACAAGATAATTTCTGACTACAAAGGCTCAGACGAATTCATGGGTTTTGGCTTTAAATATCTTGAAAGAGGTATCAAGGCCACTATAAAATGGGCTGAAGTCAGAGAGAGGGAGGTCGATACTCTAAAGGCCTCTGACTTTATAGGTCTCGGCTTCGCTGACCCTCAGTTTGCATAGGCTCTTCAAGAGGTAGAGGATGAGGCTGCTCCACCTGCTGAAACTGCAAATCTTGGAGGAACCGAGGTCGGAGGGGCAGACCATACTGATGATGTGGCCGAGGTGACCAACGCTGATCAAGTCAACCCAGCCGAGACTGTTAATGTTCCCCCCTCAGACCTTTAGTCTTTTTTAACTTGTAACAAAAATTTGTATTTTGTAACTTGCAATACCTCGGTATTTTGTAAGGAATATTTGTAATCAATGCCTCTGAATGCCATATAATCTCTTCCTTTTACTGAATGTCAATCTCTTATATTATTTTGTTGCAGTGTTCTTATTTATACTCGGTCAATAATTCTGGCCTCAGGTCTCTTCACCACTGAATTGTAATTAGGCTCTGAGGTCAATACCTAAGACGCTAGTCTCATAATTAATCTCACCAAATTAATGATGTTAGGAGTCTGAGGTCATCTAACTAAGGTGTCTGAGCTCAGACCTCGTCACCACCGAGTGATGTTATGAGGGTCTGAGGTCATCACCTAATATGTTAGCCCCATAATAAATTTCACCAAATTAATGATGTTAAGAGTCTGAGGTCATCTGCTAAGGTGTCTGAGCTCAGACCTCATCACCACCGAGTGATGTTATGAAGGTCTGAGGTCATCACCTAAGATGTTATCCCCATAATTCACCAAATTAATGATGTTAAGGGTCTAAGGTCATCTGCTAAGGTGTCTGAGCTCAGACCTCGTCACCACCGAGTGATGTTATGAAGGTCCGAGGTCATCACCTAAGACGTTAGCCCCATAATAAATTTCACCAAATTAATGATGTTAAGAGTCTGAGATCATCTGCTAAGGTGTCTGAGCTCAGACCTCGTCACCACCGAGTGATGTTATGAAGATCTGAGGTTATCACCTAAGATGTTATCCCCATAATTCACCAAATTAATGATGTTAAGAGTCTGAGGTCATCTGCTAAGGTGTCTGAGCTCAGACCTCATCACCACCGAGTGATGTTATGAAGGTCTGAGGTCATCACCTAAGATGTTATCCTCATAATTCACCAAATTAATGATGTTAAGGGTTTGAGGTCATCTGCTAAGGTGTTTGAGCTCAGACCTCATCACCACCGAGTGATGTTATGAAGGTCTGAGGTCATCACCTAAGACGTTATCCCCATAATAAATTTCACCAAATTAATGATGTTAAGAGTCTGAGGTCATCTGCTAAGGTGTATGAGCTCAGACCTCGTCACCACCGAGTGATGTTATGAAGGTCTGATGTCATCACCTAAGACGTTAGACCCATAATAAATTTCACCAAATTAATGATGTTAAGAGTCTGAGGTCATCTGCTAAGGTGTCTGAGCTCAGACCTCGTCACCACCGAGTGATGTTATGAAGGTCTGAGGTCATCACCTAAGACGTAAGCCCCATAATAAATTTCACCAAATTAATGATGTTAAGGGTCTGAGGTCATCTGCTGAGGTGTCTGAGCTCAGACCTTTTCACCACCGAGTGATATTATGAAGGTCTGAGGTCATCACCTAAGACGTTATCCCCATAATAAATTTCACCAAATTAATGATGTTAAGGGTCTGAGGTCATCTGCTAAGGTGTCTGAGCTCAGACCTCTTCACCACCGAGTGATGTTATGAGGGTCTGAGGTCATCACCTAAGATGTTATCCCCATAATAAATTTCTGATCAAAGAATGAAGCAAGAACTGTCATGGAAACTGATCTTTATTAATAACCTCTTCTCAATAAGATGGTACATTTACATAAAATTCTACGCAACATCATATATAATATCTCTTGAGATGGTCAGCATTCCATGGGTTAGTGAAAGGTTCTCCTTCTAGGTTTTCTAGCCTGTAAGTGCCAGGCACAACCTCTTCCGTTACTTTGTAGGGGCCATGCCAGTTTGGGTGTAGCTTGTTTGCCTTCTGTAGGGTCTTCTTTAGCACTAGGTCTCCCACTGCAATGGGTCTTGACTTCACCCTTTGGTTGTAGAATTTCGCTGCCCTCTGCTGGTAGGCTGCTTTTTTGACCTCTGCGTCTTCCCTTCTTTCTTCGATAAGATCCAGGTCTAGCCTTCTCTTCTCCCCATTGCTGTCAGGGTTGTAGGTATGAATTCGATGAGTCAAAAGTCCTACTTCTGTTGGTATGACGGCCTCTGAGCCATGTGCCAGCATGAATGGGGTTTCTCCTGTTGGTGTCCTTGCCGTGGTTCTGTAGGCCCATAACACAGCGTAGACCTCTTCTGTCCATCTCCCCTTCGCATCTTCTAACCTCTTCTTGATTCTGTCCAAGATATTCTGTTAGTGACCTCGGTCTGGCCATTTGCCTGAGGTCGGTCAGGAGATGAGAAGAATTGTTTAATTCCCACTCTTAGGCAATATTTTTCTAAGGAGGAGTTCTTGAATTGGGTCCCATTATCCGAGATGAGAGTGTTTGGGAGGCCATATCTGCATACGATGTTCTTCCAAATGAACTGGAAGGTCTTCTGCTCTGTAATTGTTATCATCGGTTCTGCCTCCACCAACTTTGAAAAGTAGTCAATGGCAACTATCAAGAATCTATAGTTGTTGACAGCTCTTGGCAAAGGTCCTACTAAGTTAATTCCCCATACCGCAAATGGCCATGGAGAAGAGATTGACGTCATAAGCTGATGGGGTTGATGAGGTATAGTGGCGAACCTTTGACATTTTTCGCACCTCTTCACATAGTCTGCCGCGTCCTTAGACAAGGTAGGCCACCAGTATCCCTGAGTGATGATCCTCTTGGCTAAGGGCCTTCCCCCTATGTGGCTAGAGCAAGAACCCTCATGCACCTCCTGTAAGACCTGGGGTACTTCCATGGGATGCACACATCTGAGGAGAGGCAATAGAAACCCCTTTTTATACAAGATGTCTCCTACTATTGAGAACTTGGCAGCCTTGTATCTCAACTTTCTCCTTTCCATCTTGGACTCAGGTAGCTCTCCGTCTCTTACGTATCTGACGAGCGGGTCGATCCATGAGTCTCCCAGGTTCACATTGTGACAGGGGCTACATACCTCATCCTCCTCGATGCTTGCTTTTCCTAAGACCTCGATTGGAATGGTCCTTCCCAAATCTGTCTTCATTGCCGAGGCCAGCCTTGCCAATGCATCAACGTGATTGTTGCTCAGCCGAGGCACTCTCTTCAGCTTTGCTTCTTCAAAATACTCTAACAACCTTCTTACCTTCTTCAATTACTTGGCCATCCTTTCTTTTTTGGCCTCGTATACCCCCAACACTTGATTGACAACTAACCTTGAGTCGCTATGGAGTAGGAGTCGCTTTACTCGAAGAGTTATTGCCAATAAGAGACCTGCTATCATGGCCTCATACTCGGACTTATTTGAGGCCTGGAAGTTGAATCTCAAGGCGTATTCAATGTTGGCGCCATCTAGAGCTGAGAGTATTAGCCCCGCGCTGCTTCCACTGTCACAGGAAGAGCCATCAACGAAGAGGCTCCATACGTCTGCATCTGATGAGAAGACCCCTTCTCTCATAACCCTCTTCTTGAAGAGGTATCGATCCTCTTCGTTCTCTTCTACTCTACTCCGGGTTTTGCTTGGGATGACCTCTTCTCGGCCTCGAAAGACGTTTGGTGCAGTCTCTTTCGAATCTTAGAAGACACTACGGTTCGTCTCTTCGCCGTCATCTAAGCCTTTCTCTGTCTCGGCCTCTTCCAAACTTCTATCGGCCTCTTCCCAGGTGAATTCTGCAACAAAGTCTGCGAGGGCCTGTCCCTTGATGGCTGTCCTAGGATGGTAGGTAAGATCATATTCTCCTAGTTCGATGGCCCAGGTCATCAATCTTCCAGACTTCTCAGGCTTGTGCAGAACCTGCCTTAGTGGGGAGTCAGTGAGGACTACCACGGAGTGAGCTTGGAAGTAAGGCTTCATTTTCCTTGAGGCGTGTATTAGTGCATAAACCAACTTCTCCATTCGGGGATAATTCTGTTCAGACCCTTGAAGAGCCTTACTGTTGAAGTACACAGGCCTCTGGATCCCATCCTCTTCCCGTATGGTAGCCGCACTGATGGCTGATTCAGAGACTGCCAGATACACAAACAACCTTTCCCCCGTGATGGGCCGAGACAGCAACAAGGGAGACCCTAAGTAAGACTTGAGTTGGTCAAAGGCTTTTTCACACTCTTCGTCCCATTGGAAGGCCTTTCTTAGAACTCTAAAGAATGGAAGACACTTGTTTGTCGCCCTAGAAACAAACCTATTAAGGGCAACCACTCTTCCCGTGAGCCTCTAGACATCCTTGATACTCCTAGGAGTCTTCACGTCGAGTAAGGCCTTGATTTTCTCAGGGTTTGCTTCAATCCCCCTCTGATTAACGATGAACCCCAGGAACTTCCCGGCTCCTACCCCGAAGACACACTTCACTGGGTTGAGCTTCATTCTGTACGAGTCCATGACATCGAAGATCTTCTCAAGGTCCGCTATGTGACTGCAGGCTTTCAAGCTCTTCGTTATCATATCGTCCACATACATTTCCATGGTCTTACCTATTTGCTCCTTGAACATCTTATTGACAAGACGTTGATACGTTGCCCCCGCATTTTTCAGATCGAAAGGCATCACCTTGTAGCAGTACGTCCCTTTGTCAGTAATGAAGGCTGTCTTCTCAGAGTCTTCAGTATCCATGAAGATTTGTTTGTAGCCTGAATAAGCGTCCATGAAGCTCATGAGCTCGTGCCCTGTCGTTGCATCCACCATCTGGTCTATCCTAGGTAAGGGATAGTTGTCTTTCGGGTAAGACCTGTTCAGGTCAGTGAAATCTACACACATTCGCCACTTCCCATTGGCCTTAGGCACGATGACTGCATTAGAGAGCCACTCCGGGTAGGTAACCTCTCTTATGAACTCAGCCTCTTCCAAATTTTTTACCTCTTCCCGGATGATGTCGTACTTCTCCTTGGAGTAGACTCTTCGTCTCTGCTTGATTGACTTGGCATCTCTGTCCACGTTGAGCTTGTGGCTCATGAGCTCAAGGTCGATGCCAGGCATGTCTGCGTAACTCCATGCGAAGACACTCTGTCTCCTCCTGAGGAAGTTTATCAGCTCTTCCTTGATTCCTGGTTCTAGGGCCTTACCGACCTGGACGGTTTTTTCCGGCTCGTCCTCATTGAGGACGATGGATTCTACCTCTTCCGCGGCCTCACCCTTCTTCAATTTTGTTTCGTCTCTTGGGTCAAGAGTGTCAATGCTGTAAGTGGTGGTTGCTCTCTTATGGGCCTCTCTCTCTTTGGCCCAGTTGAAGTAACACTCCCGCGCCATGGTCTGGTCCCCTTGCACTTCCCCTACTCCATAAGGAGTCGAGAATTTTAGCATCCGATGGACCGTCGATGGCACGGCTTCAAACTCTTTGAGGGCCACCCTTCCTACGATGAGGTTGTAGGCCGAGAAAACATTTTCGTCCATGATGAAAAAGTTTATCTTCTTGGTCAGCCTCTTAGGCCACTCATCCCCCATCTGTACATCCATTTCATACATGCCCAAGGGGTGCACCTTTTCACCACTGAAGCCTATCAATGGGTGATGGTAGGGCACCAGCCTTGCCCTGCTAAGACCCAGGCTCTTGAAACAAGGCCAGAACATCACGTCTGCTGAGCTTCCCCCGTCTATGAGGATCCTCCGTACCTCGCACCCATGTACCCTTATTGTTATGACCAAAGGGTCATTATGGGGGGCTAAGATACCCTTGAAGTCGAGTCTGGAGAACCCCACTACGAGGGTGTCCATGTCTACCTTCTTCCTCTTCTGCACGGTATCGGAAGACGTTAGATTCACAACCTCAGGCTTGTCCACTGACCTGGCCTCTGCTACACGAGCCTTCCTATCGGCTACTTCAGAGCCACCTCCTGTAAATCCCCCACATATGGTGCTAACACCAAAGGAGATCATACCGACCCTCTTCACCGGGGTGTTGTCATCCTTTGGCGAAAGATCCGGGTCGTCTTCATCATCTCCCTCTGAATCATCGTTCCTTCTGGCCGGGACATCGCCACGGCATCTGTCATTTCTTCTCTTCTTAGGGTCTTCTCTTCCACCCTTCGGAGCCTTACCATCCACGTACTTCCTCCGCTTTCCAGATTTCAGCATCTTCTCAATCTCATCCTTTAAAGCGAAGCATCTATCTGTGACATGGCCGTGATCCTGATGGAACTCACACCATAGGTTTTTGTTCCTCTTATGTGGCGGGGCCTTCAGTTTCTTCGGCCACATCAGAGTCCGGTCAGTCTTAATCTCATTAAAGATGTGTTCACAACTCACAGTCAGATGAGTGTAATGAGAGAACTTGTCATCTCCTGACCTCTTCTTCCCCTCTTTCTTACCTTGGGACCTTCCTGTGCCACCGCGGTTCTCCTCCTCGTACTTGGCGGCCATTGCCTCTTCCTCATTCATCACTTTCCCTGCGGTTGCCAGCAGCTCCGCCATGGACCTAGGGGGTCTTCCGCCAGCTTCCACAATAGCTTCCCCTTCTGGAGGCCTCCTATAAGGGCGGTCATGGCTATGCTCTCTTCGTAATCTTCCACCTCTAATTTCTCTTTGTTGAATCTTGCTATGTAGTCTCTTAGGCTCTCACCCTTGGACTGTATGACATACAACAGGTGGGTAGTCTTCTTTTGGGGTCTTACCCCAAAGCAGAAGTTGTGGATGAACTGCTCAGCCAAGCCTTTGAAGTTCTCAATTGAGTTCTTCGGAAGGGAGGTGAACCAACTATGAGCTACCCCTGTCAAGGTCCCTGAGAAGGCCCTACACTTCATCTCATCACGTATCGAGTAAATGTCTGCTGCTGATTGATACATCTCGATATGGTGCACAGGGTTAGTGCTGCCATCATACTTGGGAGTCACTGTAGGAGGCTTGAACTTGGCTGGGGTTGGGAACCCCACTATCCTAGCCACAAATGGGGAGCCTTCTGAGTAACCCCTCTGTAATGGGTCCCTACTTTTAATGAGGTCTCCTATCTTCTCCTCGAGGCGCTGGATGGAATCATTCCAGGGTCTTCTGTTATCAACTTGGTCGAGGTTATCCCCTGCCACCTCCCTGCGATGGACAGAGGGTTCCCTAACCGCAACACGTTGGCTGTTGACCTCTTCCTGCTCCCTGGCTCTTCCTCCACAGGGTCGGCCTTGGTCTGGCCGACCTTGCCTACCCCCTCTCTGAGAGCCTGCTGCGCTCCTCGACCTTGATAGCCTCTATCTTAGGTATTCACCGGGCCCAGCCTCTCGAAGGCCGACCCTCTGCTCAACCTATCAAAGGCCGACCCTCTTTGTTGGGCCTCTTCTCTTTTTCGGCCGAGACATCCTTGACTCTGCCTAAGAGGTCGTATAGTGTCATTTGACACCTCATACGGCTCCCAGCAGTCTTCTGGGGCTTCTTCAGCTTCTAGGTCATCATACATATCCTCCGGGTAAGGGTTTCCCTGCCTCCCCAGGCGCAAGCGCCTGGGGTCAGCAACGTCCCTTCTCCGCTGGGGTGCAGGCTGATCCTTCATTGGCGCCTGGGGTGGTCCCCTGGCGTCGGGATGAGGCTGAACTGCCGCCGGAGTTATCATGTTCGGTGAGACTCCAGGTAGCCTCATCATCATGGTTTGACTGAGCTGGGCAAATTGCTCCTTCATGTCTTATTGTGTTGCAGCTAGAGATTTCAAGGCTACTGCTACCTCTGCCATTTCGGACTGGGGTGGAGCCTGACTGGAGCTAGACCCTCCGCCCCCGGGCGACGGAAGAGGTGGTGGTAAGTCTGGTGCCATGTGTTAACACTATAGAGCTTGAGTAGCAAGTGAGCTTAATACCTTAAAGGACCTCTTTCAATGGTGAAACAGCTCCACGCAAGGGGTGGTTCCTGGTTCACCACCAGAGTCTCCGGTGAGGTTAAGCAGAAAAAAAGGAAGAGATAGCTTCTCGATTCCCACAAACGACGCCAAAATGATGATGCCGGAATCAGCACCACCAGATAAGGTGTTTCCAAGCTCAATATAAGAATAACAATGGCAGCACAGTTATATAGAGATAAGAGAAAGAGATGAGGATAAAAGGAATCAACACCGGAATATAAGTGGTTCAGCCAATCTGTCCTACGTCCACTGTGAGTGTGTGAGTAATATCACTGAATGAAGGCACTAATGGCCATGGATACAATCTCTCAAGCTTTCTCTCTCTACTGTATATTTAGACAGAGTTCTTGCTAGGGTTGAATAACTGGATCCTTTTGCAAGGTAGGGGATGATCCTTATATATAGTGCCTAGGGGGTGTAATGTACCCCCCATGCATGTAATGAGCATGTGTGTGGTTGCCTCACCAATGTGGGAGTGCCATCTGTCACTGTCACATGTAAGGAATGATGATGAAATATTCTCCCCACATGTGGAGAATAATCTTGTTACAACTGATTTGTGCCCATGTGTCCTTATCCAAATGTCAACAGATGCTCGGCTGCCATATTGGTGCATGACCTCGGCCTGGATGAGGCCGAGCTGTAAAGGTTCGACAAACGTCTTTCGAGATGTTCCATGGGGAGTCTCGGCCTGATCTCAGTCGAGACATTATGATGGGGTCGGTCCCAGCCGAGGTTGAACTGATTCCATGAAGATCACCAAGACTTCTTATCACCTCGGCCTAAGCCGAGGTTGGACTGGTTCCATGCTGATGATTACTAAGGCTTCTTGTCACCTCGGCCTGAACTCGACCGAGGTTGCCATACCCAGGTGTACAAGAGTGCTGTTGATGCCTGTGATGCGCGTAGCGTCCATTGGAAATGTAGGTGATAGTGTCGGCCCAGGCCGACCCTGGTCTGGCCGAGGGATGATATCGTGGGCCCATGGCTTATCTAGGGTCGATCAATATCTCGGCCATCATCTCGGCCGAGGTTGGTGTCTTTAGGCCGAGGTTACACTTGGGCATATCATCATTCACTGACGGTAAAGACATCAATCGAAATTCCCTCATCAAACTCTGTGATATGGCAGCTAAAAACTCAACTCGCTCTTTCAGACTGGTAAAATCATCAGTATGCTGTGGTGGAGGAGTAGTACGTCGTGTGCGACCCATACTATAGCAAAACTCCCTGAGGTGGACTTTTCTTTTACAATATGTACAAAAGAGCACAGTAAAAGGCGGACCTTGGTTTGCTTTTCTTGGTCGAACTCTCCTTCGAGGTTTTTGACGATGGCCATAAGGAGTCGTAGTAAACTCAGAAACTGGCCCAGGTGCAATTTAGGACGTGGAAGCACCATCATAACATATTCCTTGCCTATCACCAAAACCTAAAGCGGGGCCGAGAAGTATCTTTCCCATCTTCCCAGATCTGTCCTCGATTTGTACTTTGACTTCTTGTGCTCTCTCCAGATCATGAGTAAGCTGGGATACAAGAGCTTCAAGTTTCTTTCGAGTCTCCACGGAGGAATGGAGCTCACTCATAAGACTAGCCACTTGTTTAGTCAAGTCCCCCTCTCTTTCTCAAAATAACTCTCTCTCTCTCTAAACAAACTCTCTTTCTCAACACAGGCAGACTCTCTCTCTCTCTCTTAAGGTAGTGCAGGTGGAGGACTCTCTCTCTCTTGCTTTTCTTAAATCTTCTTCTTTGAAGATCACTATCGTTCTCACTTATGTCATCCTCCCCCTCACTCACATCGCTCTCACTGTCGAGGTGTCCCTGTGGAGTAGCATCCTCATCGTCATGAGGAGCACTAGAAGTACTCACATGACTAGCCATGAATGCGGTGAAGTTACACTCATGCGGTGGTTCATCTCCAGAATCCACTGACTCGACCTCACTGTCGTCACTAAGGGTAGTATTAAGGACAACTTTGCCATTTTCTCTGTTCAGCCTAGTAGAACACTCAAAAGCTTTATGACCCCTACCGTTGCACTCAAAGCATCTCTCACTTTCTTTATTTGGAGGATCTTTAAAATCTTTTTCATTTTTCTTTTCAAACTTATTTTTCTCAAACTTCTTTTTACCATTTTTCTTGAATTTGAGAATTCTCTTGAAATTTACAACAAATAGGGACAAATCATCAAGTCAAAATCACACTCAGAATCTGACGTATTTGTCTCTCTTTTTCTAGATGACTCTCCCCTCTTTCTTGCCGACCCCTCACTCTTTCTCTCTGGGCATTAAGTGCAATTCCCTTATCTTTAGACTTGATAGGTTTAGGAAACATATCAATTTCATACGTTTGCAAGTCTCCTACAAGTTCTTCCAATTTTAGCGTATTTAAATTACCCATAGAATTTAACACAGTGACTTTAGGGATAAAACGCTTCGGCAGTGATCTAAGAATCTTTTTAACAACTTTAGAATTAGGAATGTGTTCACCAAGATTAAAGCTAGTGTTAACAATATCAGACAGTCTAGCATAAAATTCATCAAAACATTCAGATTCAAGCATGGTGATTGTTTCAAATTGAGTTGTTAAATTTTATAATGCGCTTGCGCTTGCGTTTAAATAAGGAAGTTATTTAATTAAACTCAGTTTTTATCAATTAAGTTCTAAACATGCATCTAGGTATGATTGATGATGATAAAATCAAGCAAGAACAATCAAACACACACAAATGAGGAAAAATCCCCCAAAGGGGCAAAACCTTTTATTTTCACTATAATTTTATAAGAGAACGGCTTACACGGATTATAATGAAAATATGTGATACAGAAATACCCTCGTGTGTTGGTTTTGATGTCGTCGACTGGAACTAGCCCTTTCCAGTAGGGCAGCAATGAAGAAGAGAACGACTTCCTCACAAATTACTCCAGATGAGTAAAAGATCCTCTTGAAGGTTTAAAGACTCACACACATATATGGGAATGGTTTTGTGAATCAAAAAGGTTTAGAAAACCTTAAAAAGATGAAGTCTTATTCTTGACTGTTTTCGCAGAATTTTGAGATTGCAGAAAGACTTGAAATTCGTGTAGAAGGAGAACAAATAGTTATACGAAAATCAAGGCGGTGGCTCGTTCGAACGAGATAGCCATATCGCTCGAACGAAGGACATATGTCGTTCGAACGAGATCGCTCTACATTCCTAACTCGCCCGAACGACATTCAAAGTCATTTGAGCGAGCTCGTCGTTCAAGGCACTTCGCTTCTACACTTAGAAAAAAATTTGTTTTTGATAAAAAATTAATCCAGACTTCAAAAATAATTTTCTGTAAAATTTCCCAAATATTTATGAAAATATTAAAGCTCCAATAAACCATTTTACCGATAAAGTGTAGTGGAGTAGTGGGAATGAGATGAGCAGCACGTCGCATGAAGCATGATGCACGTGAAGATAATGGATGCATTGAATTCGGATAAAGGTCGTCGAGGTTGATAGTGTTGACGTGCCGAATGTACCAGTATCAGACATACAAACTGTGATCTAGGAGAAAACAGAAAATTCCTAGATTCTACCAAGGACATTTATAAAATTATGTCCTTACAACTTTCTCCAACACCAATTTACATATAACCAATCTCGATAATTGCAAAAAGTTTCCAATCCTAATAATTACAAAAAGTTGTAATCGACCCTAAGACATTCACCACTGAATTCAAGCCGCCGTCAACTCCTTGTCCTCATCCGATGATACCAAGTACGATTCCTCTCTCGTTGTAATGTCTTTGGGACATAGATTCTGAAATGTTTGAAAGCAGGACTTAAAAAAAGTAGGCCACTGAAGGGCATCTTGACTCACCCTTGATTTTCAGTTAGAGGAAATTGGTGGTAGGTATAAAATCTTGTGCATTACAAACTCACCCAATGAATATTTGACGAGTTCAGGATATAGATGATGCGATTGTCTTCCATCCTAGGTTTGGCCTAACTTCAATTGTAGCAAAAGTTATGCATTGAAATTTGGATATCAACATAACCATTAGCTTAAGTGCATTCGCCGCAAGGTAGTTAAACTTTGGCATTATAAACCATCGCTTGCTTGTGCATGAGTGTCTGAAATAGTCTAATCTCCTCTCATACTCATCAATATAATAAAAGGTCATCACCGTAACCCAAAACGGCTTGTCTCTACGTAGTGCAGACAACAAAGCACTACGAATAGCATGAGAATGTTCCAATCCAACCCTAACACCCGCACCTTTGGAAATATCCCTATATCCACAGTTCCCATCAGATGTTACATCATATATATCATCCATAAATGATTGGAAGAACTCGAGAACGTCCTTTATATACATCTTCTTTTCCCGAGACCACATCTCTGGTTTCACACCGGTCAATGGGGTCTTATTTACGAAGACTTTTTTAAGTTCCATTGTGGATGGTACGTCTTACTCCCAAGCACAAGGGGTTCTTTTCATAGATATATTGACAGACTTTTTCCCCTTAGGTGACCTACCCTTTTGACGAATTTATATGGGCTCCATTAAGGGTGTGCTAGAGGGTTCATCAATCTCCATTAACTTGCATATCATCATATTTTTAACGGCTTCACCTGCCTCAGTCCACCTTTTCTTAAACAATATCATCTCGGGTGTATAGTCAAGGTCACGGTACCGAGGGATGTCCGGAACAATGACAAGTTTCCTCCAGTAATCGTCTAATGCCCACAATGGAATTGCTTGGCCTAGCTTCTCCCATTGGGCCAACTCATGGACACATGGTAATCCGTATATGTTACGAAGTACGTGGGAGAATTGTATCTCCGTATGATGCTCTCAACACTGATCGCATGCAATCTATCTCAATAACAACTAGATCCAATGCATAATGTGATTCCCTACAACGGATCTCGCACAATAATACGTCACTGTATCCATGCTTGGTGGATTGGAGTGATTTCTGAAACTTCATTTGAATTTGAATTACTTAGTGGCCAAGCAATGTGTCCATACCCTTCCACACCGTCACAAATAAATCGGTGCTATTTGTTAAGTATTTTTTTAGTTGTGCATGGGCACCCTCAACTCTGTTAGTTGTCCAGTTACCACGGTGGGGTATGCGATTAGTCCATACATCCACGAACTGAAAATGTAAAGGCATCCAGTTCTTTTGTATGTACCTAACCATGTTCAGGTATTCTTGCCAGTTTTAGCGAAAAGCTAACCATGCATTCTCAAACTCATTCATATTCCCTGACTCCAACACCCCAATCTAACCTTATATGAATACCTTCTTGTCCTGGTCTTTGATGTTATGTTTCACACATGAACCTTCAATGTTTTTTTAAACATGGAATAAGCATAGTAGAATGGCGACAAGTGGAAACATGCTTAGGAAAGCGTTTATACAAGATTATTATTTGTCGGAGATAACAACTTACGGTAAATCTTCTGGCTCGTATAATGTTCGTACATATTGCAGAGCCCATATAAAATTCTCCTCCTTCTCACTCTTCAGAAATGAAAATGTAATGCAAAAAGATTGCCCGGTAGAAGTGACCCCAATCATCTCAAAGAATGGCATATTATATCGATTGGTCTTGTAAGTTCAATCGATCACAAGCACACTCGAGAATTATTTCACCAACAAGCAAGCGGTGGGATGTGTAAAAAATAAATCCTTTACCACATCGGTTTACTCATTCCTTAGATGCCAGTTGACATAATTCTTCTCCCTGAGCAAATGTATCAACTGTTGAATGGCGGTGCGACCTTACATCTCAATGTTATTCATTTTGCTTTTAGCGTTATATATTGTTCTTATAGATGAACAATTGTAATCCGACCTCTTTTTCAATGTCTGGAGTACAGTCTTCGGGCCCACCCCATTGTTTATCCTCTCAGAAGCAATGTTCCAATCTTCTTGGGAGTGTCAGACGACATATGGTTGTCCAATAAGTGATTTTAACACCTCGTGGTTGTGTAGTTCACAGAAAACTTCAACCCCCAATGCCCATTATCGTGAGAAATTCCTTTCAATCGAAATGGGCAATCACATTTTCACGTTCCGGAAGAACGCTTACTCTTTTTGTCCAACCCCTCATCTTTTTTGGGTCAATGAAACTCGCTTTGCTCATAACTAAGTGCGACCCTCCCCTTGTGGACTATACTGGCCTTGTTGGATTTTAAAATTATCATGACCACTTGAAACTTGCGACTAACTTGTTGACACCAATCAATCATCTTGTCCTGATCATCAAAATTTTGCACAAGACAAACATTGTTAAATAAAAGGACAGTTTAAATGGATATTTCAAGTATAATTGTAAAATCATGTTGAGTACAATATAAATAAACTAAACATGCCTCCTTAGTGGCGAATTCGGCTTTATGGTCTTGATTAAGCTCATTAATATCCAATCCTTCTTCTATTTCCGCATTCTAACAATACACAATCAAATTATGTTATACAATAATGTCATACATTAAAAATCTTAAAGTGTTGAAATTTAACTACGTGATATGGTTTTTAACCATAAACGATGTGAAATCTGGAAATAAATCATGAAAACATTTGGGCGAGCTTGATATCGTTGCTTGTTCGTTCATATTCGGTTCACGGATATTCACTTTCTCGGTGGAACCGCATTGAGTAGATACACTCGGTACAATGAGATTGTCTATATCTTACCAAAATGTATCATCTAGTACCGAGTCATCTAATAGAAATGATAATACAATAATTAGTACAAAATGAATTGACAATATAATAACAAAAATCAATAAAAAAAATAACCTCCACATGAAATATATCTATATTGAAATGTTATATCTATATTAAAATTTTATAGCTAATAACAAAACCATGGCCAACTATAACCGTGGCTATAAAACCACGGCCGAGTCAAACCGTAGGATCCTTATCACGATGAAATCCAATCGCCAGTTTGTGACACCCCGCCTAATTAAATACCGGGCGATCACTCCTTTATTAAATTAAAATCAAGGTGAACAGTTGGTTCATTCTTAGCATCACTGTCGTAAAAATAAATTTTTCCAAATTAACACCCTAATTAATTAAGCTAAGTGTCAAAACCAATTTTTAACCTTTCAAACCAAATTGTATTTAAAGAAAAATCATTTATTTATTTATTAAAAATATTTCCACAATTAAGAATCACACCATAATAAACCTGGAACACAATCCAATTAATTTAAAACATTCGTCAATCGAATGTCAACATGCGAAATATAAAGTAACACTATTCAAACTGAATAAATCCCATAGTGACAATACTAGAAATAACTGAAATACAAATGTCCCAATAACAATGAAATAATGGAAAGGGTGACACATGCCCAATAAATGAGAATGCTAGAAGTGGAGTCAATAAAGGAAGCCGTCTACGCAAGTGACCTGCAACTCCCACCTAAGCTGCAGCTCGTTCCTTTCAAGGGATCCTAAGCAAGACGCCCCTGTGACTGGGCACCTGTAATACATACATATATATACAAGAGAGAGAGAGAAAAAGAAATGGGTCAGAGCCCGATAGTGTGTTTGATTTAAAATACGTTTAGCAAGTATTTAAATTGATACAGGCCAATGCAACAACATATTAGTGCGACACTCTCTTGAGAAATTATCACCTCTCTTCTAATGTGCACTCCTATCGCACTAACCCTCCTAATGGTTTGTCTCATCATATAACACGCTATCTTTCCCCAATGATTTAACTTATCTTAGGTATTTCGCAGGATTCAGAATTTAACGATACAATTGTTTGAAAATAATATTTCAATTAATAACCAAAGTTCTCATTTCAACTTTATTAGTCAATAAAGTTTTCCAGTGTCATATTATACTTTCTCAAAACAAGTATTTACAATTCGAGTCATCAACCATATCCTACATATCAATTCACAGTAGGTAGTTCCAAATTTCAGAATTTCATATATATATTAACTACTCATATAATATATATATTATAACAGCACCCCAAATAAACTATGGTGCGGGCATACTCTACTATCCAAAACCCCATACCACTCATATTAAGGGGAATATAATCGAAATCACTCTCAAATTGTATTAACACATACACAAATAAAATTGAGGCGAAGAATAGATTCCAAGTCTCTAAGAGGATGGCACATGCCTGCGTCTCTTAGGACCGTCTGAACTATCACGTCGATAGCCTATACCAAGGACATCTATCTTCTAGGGTACAAGTCAATATCCCCCATAAAGGTCCCATCGAGATAAGACTGTCCCAGCGTGGTAACCTCAGGGATAGCAAGTAGCGTGGGCATGATTTTCACATGTATATAATATATGTACACACAATCATATAAATATACCACTTTTATCATATTAATGTAGGTTACTCCCGTCACCCATAATTACAACATTTATCCTTAATTTCACATTATTAGTATTACGTATAAGGTTTCATCTCTAACCTTAACTCGAAGGGTTTTCTCACTTATTACGTGACACTCGTGGACTCTATCCTTCCAAGTAAAAATTCAGTAGGTATACCTCTATTCACTATCGTAGCTATTCGCCGTAATCTCTCACTTGAAATACGTAGTTTCATCGTTTATTATATAATTATCTCAAAAGTAAAATTCTCGTCTTATAATAAAGTCCCCAACACTTATTCATATGTCCTACTGGTCTTTCCTATCTCCCAAAACATTTTATTAAGAATACCCAAGACTTATTTCACGATAAATTTAATTTAACTAATTAAACAAGGGAAATAGGAGTCTGCCAGGAGGGGTCGATCGATCGAACCTTCGATCGATCGAAGCTCTATGCTCGATCGATCGATCAAGCAAGTAGGTATTTTGATTTCTGCAGAATTGCAGTTACGGGTTCTAACACTTTTCTTCATCCAAATCCATATTTTCCAAACCCAAACGTCCCAAAATTCTACTACTAACATTGTAACAATATATCAGATGTTTCCAACGTAAGGCATGGGTATTTCTATCATTTAATCAAGGATTAACAGCCCCAAAAGTTAATTAATTATCAAGAACACTAAAATTCTCCTAAACAGGTTTCTAACCAACTTTATTCAGAAATTCCTTCTTATAATTATCAAAATTTTGTGGTTACATTCCTCTACATGGCAAGGTTTCCAGGATTTTCATATAAATCAATACTACATGGATTTTCCTAACACAAATTGGATTTTCTTCCATATTTTTCATCTCTAATCATTCCTAAACTAATATGAAAATTGCACCAACGAAAATACGCAAGATAAATACTTGCCTGGGATTTTCAGAAGTCTGGTTTGCAGATGAATCCGGTGTGGTTGCGTTCCCCGTCTCGCGATCTACGCGTTGGCGGT
Organism: Sambucus nigra; assembly: GCA_949130495.1. Lineage (NCBI taxonomy): Eukaryota > Viridiplantae > Streptophyta > Magnoliopsida > Dipsacales > Adoxaceae > Sambucus > Sambucus nigra. The sequence goes on along the minus strand of OX422222.1, from coordinate 346,934,230 downwards.
GACGGCGGTGCAAACGGGTGATTTTTTGGCCTTGAATTGCCTTGAGAGCCTTCTCCTCTCTTCTCCAATGGCCGTACTAGGGTTCTGAATATTCTAACCCTAAATGGTTAACCTAAATGGCTGATATAGGTTGCTGATTTTCGTGGGTTTAATTACCCAAATATGTAAAATGACTAAAATGCCCTCCTGGGGTACTAATTAGGCCTAAAAATGCCCCGAGACCCAAACTACACCCCCGGGTACACTATTTTGACTATCTCAACCCTTCCGGACGCGTTGGCGCACTCAAAACGACCATACGGGCAACTTATAAAATATTCACTTTTTATTTATCAAAATTTAGTCCCGACGCGACACGAGCACGTTCCGACTTAAATTTTCGAAATTGTCATTTAACTCACTCATGACATTCAATATACCCAATATAATATATTACTTTGCTCATTAGTAATATTCAACAAATTTTCCATAATTACTAACTCTCGTCACGTTAATAATTATAACATAATTAATTTCCGGATTTTTTTATTAAATAATTCATTCACATTAACTTTAATAAATCCCTAAATTAATATAGCATAAAAATACGGGGTATTACATACTTACCACCTAATAACGAAATTTCGTCCCAAAATTCGGAAAATAAGGCATACCTGGTAAAAACAACTCTGGATATCTTTCGCGCATATCTGCCTCGCGCTCCTAAGTGGATTCCTCCACATTATGATGCTCCCACTGGACCCGCACAAGTGGAACTATCTTCGACCTCAATCTCCTCTCACTATGGTCTAGGATAGCCATCGGTCTCTTCTCGTAAGAGCTATCAGGCTGTAAGTCGATCTCATCTATCGCAATGTGGGTATGGGCCATATCATCCCGAAGATATCGTCTCAACGACGAGATGTGAAATACATCGTGGATGCGATGTAAATGTTCTGGCAGTCCCAACCTGTATGCAACCGGCCCAATCCTCTCGATGATGGGAAATGGTCCCACGTACCTCGGAGCCAACTTCCCCTTCTTCCCGAACCTCATCACTCCCTTCATAGGAGATACACACAATAACACTTGATCCCCCACACTAAACTCCCGGAAGAACCGTTTCGCATTGGCGTAGCTCTTCTGCCTGTCCTGGGCTATCAGAATGCGACTCTTGATCATCTCAATCCTCACGGAGGTCTCCTGAATTATTTCTGGTCCTAGCAACTTGTTATCCCACACCTCGAGCCAATAAGTTGGAGAACGACAAGGCCTGCCATACAAAGCCTCAAATGGAGCCATGCCAATCGTGAACTGATACGAGTTATTATAAGCAAACTCTACCAGTGGAAGGTGTGGCTCCCAATCTCCTCCAAAATCAAGGACACACATGTGTAGCATATCCTCTAACATCTGATTCGTACGCTCTGTCTGTCCGTCTGACTGTGGGTGATAAGCTGAACTCAACCTCAACTCAGTACCCATAGCCTCCTGAAAGCTTTCACAGAAACGTGACACGAAGATCTTGTCTCTATCTGGCACAATATTCAGGGGCACCCCATGTAATCTGACGATCTCAGCGATGAACAACTGAGCATACTGACCCGTGGTATAATCTGTTCGCACCGGCAGAAAATGAGCCACCTTGGTCAAACGGTCCACAATCACCCAGATAGAATCGTGTCCCCGCTGTGATGTAGGCAACCCTGTAATAAAATCCATGGAAATACTCTCCCACTTCCACGCGGGTACTTCCAATGGCTGAAGAAATCCTGACAGTTTCTGATGGTCCACCTTCACTAGCTGGCAGGTAGAACACTTGGACACGAACTCAGCAATGTCCTTCATCCCACTCCACCAGTATTGTCGCCTTATATCCAGGTACATCTTATCGCCTCTCGGATGTACTACAAATCGGGAACCATGAGAATGAGTCATCACTGCATGACGTAATTCTGCTCCTTCTAGAACCACTAATCTCCCATTAAACCGCAAACCTCCATCAGAACTAACAGAATAGGACTCAGCACCCTCGGCTAGAAGTCGCACAATCTGCTCCTGGCAAAATGGGTATGTGGTATGTGCCTGTATCACCCTCGTAAAAATCTCGGGTGTGACTGACATCACAGATATGAAAGAACGTGCTACTGCGTCCTGGTGACCCAACTCCTTCCACTTTGCTTTCCAGACGTCTGCTACTTCATCTACCGGTCTACGACTCAACGCATCAGCAACTACGTTGGTCTTTCCCGGATGATACTGTATGTCGAACTGGTAGTCCCTCACAAATTCTTTCCATCTGCGCTGACGCATATTCAGCTCTCGCTGAGTGAACATGTACTGCAATGACTTATGGTCTGTGAACAAACGGAATTTCTCTCCCAACAAATAGTGCCTCCATATCCTCAATGCAAAGACGACCGCTACTAACTCCAGGTCGTGGGTGGGGTAATTCTTCTCATGCGGCTTAAGCTTGTGGGAGGCAAAAGCTATAGCCTTCTCTTCCTGCTGAAGTACTCCCCCAAGTCCCCGTAAGGACGCATCGGTGTAAACCAGGTACTCCATACCCGGCTTCGGTAACGCAAGGACTGGCGCTGAAGTAAGCTTGTCTTTCAGCTCGTCGAAAGCCAACTGACAAGCGTCATCCCAAATATATGGTACTCCCTTGCGAGTTAGGTTCGTCAGCGGACCCACTATTTTGGAGAATCCACGAATGAATCTCTTGTAGTAACCAGCTAACCCCAAGAAACTACGCACTTTCGTCGGTGTCGTGGGCTGTCCCCACTCCCTCACCGCTGACACTTTACTCGGGTCAACTGCTATCCCCTGCTCAGAAACAACATGCCCCAAGAACTGTACCTCTCGCAACCAGAATCCGCACTTCTCGTACTTAGCATATAACTGATGGTCTCGCAGAGTCTGAAGAACCTGCCTCAAGTGCTCGGCATGCTCCTCCTCGGAGTGTGAATATATCAAAATGTCATCCTATGAAAACAATGACAAACTGATCCAAAAACTCTCTGAATACTCGGTTCATCAAGTCCATGAAAACGGCTGGAGCATTTGTGAGTCCGAACGGCATCACCCGGAACTCATAAGACCCATATCTTGTCAAGAAAGCAGTCTTCGAAACATCCTTCTCCCTAATACGTAGATGATGGTACCCCGACCTCAGATCTATCTTCGAAAAGAAAGTTGCTCCCCTCAACTGGTCGAACAGGTCATCGATTCGAGGCAACGGATACTTATTCCGTATCGTGACCTTGTTCAGCTCACGGTAGTCCACACACAATCTCAGTGAACCATCTCTCTTCTTCATAAACAAAACTAGAGCGCCCCAAGGTGAGGTACTCCTGCGAATGAAGCCCTGACCTAATAGCTGCTCTATTTGATCTCGTAGCTCTCGCATCTCTATCGGAGCCATACGGTACGGTGCGCGTGATATAGGTCTCGTATCTGGCAATAAATCTATGACAAAGTCTATCTCTCGACTGGGGGTAGGCCTGGTATTTCCTGAAACACATCAGAATACTCCCTGACAACTAGGATCGAGTCTAACGGAATTTCAACCTCATTAGAGGTATTCTCCTCTATTTAATATAAATGAGCGGTCGAACCTCTCTCTAGGCGAGGCATCGCCACTACAAACATCTCTTGCCCCGGAATGGCAAAAACAATGCTCCCACTGAAGCAATCAATCATGGCTCTATAAGCTGAAAGCCAATCCATACCAATAATCACATCATGCTCGTGCATGACTAAAACTAACATGTCTGCAGGTAATACCAAACTACCAATCTCTACCCCCCACTCCCCGGCATATAAAGAAAAGTGAACCATTCCCCAGTGGTGAGTCTACCTACTTTACAGTGCTCTCTACTGTGGTTAATAACCCTAAGGTCTTCGCATAATATGTAGCTATAAAACAATGCGTTGTCCCAATAACAAAATTCGACCCAAAGTTTCATGGATAGAAAACATACCCCAAATCGCGGGTGGTGCCTGTGGGGCGGCTGCCTGGTGGACATCGTAGATATGTCTGTACTTAACTGCCCCTGCTGCACTGGAGCTACTGGAAAGGTTGGCAGGCCTAGTACCTGAGTTGGTGCTGGGAGAGCGATTGGAAAAAGTGGCCCCTGTGGATCATTACGGCCACCCTGATGCTGTGGGGCCCTAACAATCTCTGGGCAATCCTGGCGTTTATGGCCATGTGTGCCACACACGAAACATCGGCCTCCGAAGTTTCTCCCCCTCTGACCCTACTGCTGTCGGTGTCGGCCTTGCTGACATGGAACTTTATTCCTCTTTCGAAACTGCTTCATTTTACCACGTTGTTGACTAGAACTGACTTGGTCTTGGGTAGTTTGTTGTCGTAATTTCGGTGTCTTCGCACATTTGTCAGCTTTAGTCACATGCATTTGGTTAACCTCTCTAGGTCTTTTGCCTCTTTAAGTTGTAGGCTGTGTTCTTGGTATTGTAGAACTGTAGTGGTAACTGCTTGTGCCACGATACCTGCTAACTCGGCGGTTGATACTTTCTCTGGGGATACCTGAGGTATGAGTCGATCTTGACCGTTGACTCCCTTAACCATTTTAGCTAGTTCTTCTTGACGGTCCATCTGAAAATTTAAATAAATTTGGATGAGTTCATCATCCAAATAAACAAATCGCAGAAGCACGAATTCCCAAGGTATAGAGAGGAACACAACATTCCTAGTATTTAGGGCTCTATATCAAAGAAAGCAACGCTGAAAGCATAATAGGCCGCACAGATCCTAAAGGACACTAGAACCTGATGCTCTGATACCACTAGTGACACCCCGCCTAATTAAATACCGGGCGATCACTCCTTTATTAAATTAAAATCAAGGTGAACAGTTGGTTCATTCTTAGCATCACTGTCGTAAAAATATACTTTTCCAAATTAACACCCTAATTAATTAAGCTAAGTGTCAAAACCATTTTTTAACCTTTCAAACCAAATTGTATTTAAAGAAAAATCATTTATTTATTTATTAACAACATTTCCACAATTAAGAATCACACCACAATAAACCTGGAACACAATCCAATTAATTTAAAACATTCATCAATCGAATGTCAACATGCGAAATATAAAGTAACACTATTCAAACTGAATAAATCCCATAGTGACAATACTAGAAATAACTGAAATACAAATGTCCCAATAACAATGAAATAATGTAAAGGGCGACACATGCCCAATACATGAGAATGCTAGAAGTGGAGTCAATAAAGGAAGCCGTCTACGCAAGTGACCTGCAACTCCCACCTAAGCTGCAGCTCGTTCCTTTCAAGGGATCCTAAGCAAGACGTCCCTGTGGCTGGGCACCTATAATACATACATATATATACAAGAGAGAGAGAGAAAAAGAAACGGGTCAGAGCCCGATAGTGTGTTTGATTTAAAATACGTTTAGCAAGTATTTAAATTGATACAGGCCAATGCAACAACATATTAGTGCGACACTCTCTTGAGAAATAATCACCTCTCTTCTAATGTGCACTCCTATCGCACTAACCCTCCTAATGGTTTATCTCATCATATAACATGCTATCTTTCCCCAATGATTTAACTTATCTTAGGTATTTCGCAGGATTCAAAATTTAACTATACAATTGTTTGAAAAGAATATTTCAATTAATAACCAAAGTTCTCATTTCAACTTTATAAGTCAATAAATTTTTCCAGTGTCATATTATACTTTCTCAAAACAAGTATTTACAATTCGAGTCATCAACCATATCCTACATATCAATTCACAGTAGGTAGTTCCAAATTTCAGAATTTCATATATATATTAACTACTCATATAATATATATATTATAACAGCACCCCAAATAAACTATGGTGCGGGCATACTTTACTATCCAAAACCCCATATCACTCATATTAAGGGGAATACAATCGGAATCACTCTCGAATTGTATTAACACATACACAAATAAAATTGAGGCGAAGAATAGATTCCAAGTCTCTAAGATGATGGCACATGCCTGCGTCTCTTAGGACCGTCTGAACTATCACGTCGATAGCCTATACCAAGGACATCTATCTTCTAGGGTACAAGTCAATATCCCCCATAAAGGTCCCATCGAGATAAGACTGTCCCAGCGTGGTAACCTCAGGGATAGCAAGTAGCGTGGGCATGATTTTCACATGTATATAATATATGTACACACAATCATATAAATATACCACTTTTATCATATTAATGTAGGTTCCTCCCGTCACCCATAATTACAACATTTATCCTTAATTTCACATTATTAGTATTACGTATAAGGTTTCATTTCTAACCTTAACTCGAAGGGTTTTCTCACTTATTACGTGACACTCGTGGACTCTATCCTTCCAAGTAAAAATTCAGTAGGTATACCTCTATTCACTATCGTAGCTATTCGCCGTAATCTCTCACTTGAAATACGTAGTTTCATTGTTCATTATATAATTATCCCAAAAGTAAAATTCTCGTCTTATAATAAAGTTCCCAACACTTATTCATATGTCCTACTGGTCTTTCCTATCTCCCCAAACATTTTATTAAGAATACCCAAGAATTATTTCACGATAAATTTAATTTAACTAATTAAACAAGCGAAATAGGAGTCTGCCAGGAGGGGTCGATCGATCGAGGTCTGCGACTCGATCGATCGAACCTTCGATCGATCAAAGCTCTATGCTCGATCGATCGATCAAGCAAGCAGGTATTTTGATTTCTGCAGAATTGCAGTTACGGGTTCTAACACTTTTCTTCATCCAAATCCATATTTTCCAAACCCAAACGTCCCAAAATTCTACTACTAACATTGTAACAATATATTAGATGTTTCCAACGTAAGGCATGGGTATTTCTATCATTTAATCAAGGATTAACAGCCCCAAAAGTTAATTAATTATCAAGAACACTAAAATTCTCCTAAACAGGTTTCGAACCAAATTTCTTCAGAAATTCCTTCTTATAATTATCAAAATTTCGTGGTTACATTCCTCTACATGGCAAGGTTTCCAGGATTTTCATATAAATCAATACTACATGGATTTTCCTAACACAAATTGGATTTTCTTCCATATTTTTCATCTCTAATCATTCCTAAACCAATATGAAAATTGCACCAACGAAAATACGCAAGATAAATACTTGCCTGGGATTTTCAGAAGTCTGGTTTGCAGATGAATCCGGTGTGGTTGCGTTCCTCGTTTCGCGATCTACGCGTTGGCGGTGACGGCCGTGCAAACGGGTGACTTTTTAGCCTTGAATTGCCTTGAGAGCCTTCTCCTCTCTTCTCCAATGGCCGTACTAGGGGTCTGAATATTCTAACCCTAAATGGTTAACCTAAATGGCTGATATAGGTTGCTGATTTTCATGGGTTTAATTACCCAAATATGTAAAATGACTAAAATGCCCTCCCGGGGTACTAATTAGGCCTAAAAATGCCCCGAGACCCAAACTACATCCCCGGGTACACTTTTCTGACTCTCTCGACCCTTCCGGACGCGTTGGCGCTCTCAAAACGACCATACGGGCAACTTATAAAATATTCACTTTTTATTTATCAAAATTTAGTCCCGACGCGACACGAGCACGTTCCGACTTAAATTTTCGAAATTGTCATTTAACTCACTCATGACATTCAATATACCCAATATAATATATTACTTTGCTCATTAGTAATATTCAACAAATTTCCCATAATTACTAACTCTCGTCACGTTAATAATTATAACATAATTAATTTCTGGATTTTTTTATTAAATAATTCATTCACATTAACTTTAATAAATCCCCAAATTAATATAGCATAAAAATACAGGGTATTACACAGTTATCATCCCACGACCAACTAAAACCGTTGGACATATTCCGGTAGCTTGTGATCGAAAGTGATTGTCACTTACGGCGACAAACAACTGTAAGTGCCGTCACTTCGTTTTTTTTTTTTAATCTTTTCATCATTTTAAATGTTGTTTTACAGATTATATAGTGTGTGGAGGTGTTTTAATACCTCAAAATCATCAAATGAGTATTAGATATTCTGAGTTTGGGAAGCTTGATCAACAACTTTCTTTTCCTCAACCATTGCAATGGATCCCTTTATCCTTAATTTCTGTATATAAACAACACAACAAGAACCACAACAACACAACAAACACATGAAAATGGAGATTTAGGAAGAAATGGACAAGGTGATTTTGGCTAGATTTAACCATGGGTTTGAGGCTTTCGGTGGGAAAATCAATCGATTTGAGTTTGGATTATTGTATTATTTTAGATTATGTGGTGTTAGTTTGTGTGTAATTTTTTGTTTAGTTTGTGGTATATTAGACATTTTAAAGAAAATAAAAGGTACAACACTTTTGGGTGTGGTTAGTAAAGTGTGGGTTTAATTTTTATGTGGTGTTTTGGAGATATTTTTTTGGTGTATTTATCAGGACCCTTTTCCCATTGATCATCTCGATCAAAGTCAACACATTTCAAAGTTCCTTTCCATCCAAAGCCACTACGACCCAACATATATGTCACCAGATTAAAATGTTTTTTCAAATCCCGCATCTTAGATTTGATGTTTGGGTTTGCTTTATTACCACACCCAGACATCTTTTCTTAAAAAAAATCTCCACTTTTAACGTTGTTTTAGGCTTAAAGCCATTGTCACGATTGTACTCATGTTCCACAAGGTCCTCGAGTATTGTCACGATGTACTCTTCCTCAGTCCTAGTCCATACGTGTCGACCCCTAAATTTCCCTTATCCTTAGTTTGAATGGGAATTCTACCTTCCATTCCTGACACAATTTTTTTTTAATAACACATTAGTGACAAGAGAACACAAATACTAACCACATTACAAGAATAAAAAATAACTACAACAAGTAGATACAACTAATTATTTTCATATTTGATGTAAAACATAAAATGATAAACAATAGTCTTTTATGTAATCCGATATAAAACATAAAATGATAAGCAATAGTCTCATATATATAATCTAATGTAAAACATTAAATGATAAACAGTAGTCTCATATGTAAAAATGTTGCATCATGTTTTTCATGCGTTAAACATTATGAGGATTGGAATGCTTGCATGATTGTTGTTTTAGCGGTTATGAGAAAGATTCATTTTTATTGGATCTCAGAATGTACAACTTATGAATACTAAGGTATGACACTAACGTTAATACTTTATAAATATCATGATTTCACAATACTAAATTTAAGATTGTTCATCAATTTATATAATTCTAATTATCTATATCCTAAAAATAAGAAATTGCATAACCGTAAATCATGAGGATTTTTAAAGATTAACTATAATCCAATCATTTTGTAAATCAATTTCACAAAAAATTTTAACTAACCATGTGATGTTCCGAATTATTTCCACATAAATATGTACAAACCAAGTAATATCTACTCAATATTAAACCAAACATTTTAGTTTAGATGGATATAATACTCATATATATGAATGGAGAAGAGTAGATTGATAACTTTCCTTGTATTAGACCAAAATGAACTTAAATGCCTGAATATTATAATGCCTTAAGAAAACAGTCTTGAATCACTTGAAAACCCTTCTTGAATATCTTGAACTACTTTGACGGCGTAAAAATATCCCTCGGTCCTAAGTGACAAGAGTCGAATGGGAATAACACTTTATCGACCTTATCAAACATGAGAGACCCAAATTTCGAAGGCTATAGCATTAAATATCAATCACATTGAGCATATATATATAGACTTAGTCAAATAGTAAAGCACAAGTCCTATTTTGATGGCAAATGTATTAATGGGTTTCTCTCGAGGCGAAAACATTTATTTTGCCCGTTTTGTGCAAAAATAGGTTGACAACTCTATCGCTATATATTAACCCACATTGACGACGACCGAGCTCCCCGAGAAAGGATTCAATACCGCACGCACGCCGAAAAAAGGGGAAGGAATGAGGGTTACACTTTGAGAGATATAATCCATGGACCCTCGAAAAACCTTCGGGATGGCCACACCCAGTAGTGTTATTCATGTTGCTTACAGAGAGGTTTCGTCACACGACCCCTCCCGAGTATCCTTTGGTAAGTGTGTATAATTCCTTTTTCCATCCTTTATTCAATTTTGGCCAATCGGTAGAGAACTGGGTCAACTGGTTTATGGGGAGACTTGTAGCCTATTTTGCAGATAGGAGAGTACCGGTACATGCGATTTTGTTGGCCTTGGCCAAACTTACTTCTATTTTTCCTAGAAGCATTTGCACCAAGTCGGATGGGAACAAATTTTGCCTCCTCGTATAATGAACTTCTTCCTAGTGTAGGACCTAAAGGAATCATTACGGATGATGATGGACTCCTTATTGTAGCACCATCGATCATTTACCCATCCGTCATGATTTGTAGGAGGGGCCCGACATGTGTTTGAGAAATACTGAAGTGGTTATGGAAGCGAGTAGTAGAGAAGATCGTAGAGGAAGAGACTGGTCAAAGGTGGCTCGTCTCCTTTGACACCATGGAGAAAGGTGTTGTGGTTTTGTCTAGGCTTATTAGGGCGTACCACTCCACGGAGCACATACATAGTGTTAATAGGAGTGGGAGACTTGGGGACCTCCGAAAGACGGTAATGATGATGAAGTGGGCCGCCAGGTAGTTGAAGTCAATGTTTGTGAAGCTTTGGGTGATTTTGTGTTTTTTGTGGGGTTAGGAATAATTTTTGTGAATCTTGGTAAGGATCAAGTTTGTGTAAATATGGCTTAGTCAGTAGAATTGGGGGGGGGGGGGGGGGGGAGGTTTGTTTAGCTCCCTTCACTGATACTTCATGTAACGGAGATGTATTCCTTAATTAGAAATAAAAATGATTTTAATCATATTTTGTTGTGCCTGTCGATGATTTTCGCATTTGAATTATCTATATCAATCGCTAAGGCATACATAATCTTTTTGTTCATGTAAATGACAAGATGGACCATTATACTCGGAGGTTAGAAAAAAATAGCATTTTATGAAAAAAAGGGGACCGTGCCCATGTATAGCGTATGGTTGCATACGTACCTCTAGGGGTTTTAAAAAATTTCATGAGTCTCATTTTGAAAAGAAAATGTTTTTGAGAGCATCAGGTCCCACGTAGTTATGGATAGGGAAATGAAGAATTTTTTTTAGAATAGAAAGGGGATTATAAAAGTTGTAGCGTACTGAGATTTTGGACTAAAGGTAAAATTTCTTGAGATGGTACAGGTTGACTGGACGCGACATCTTTTCTCCGTCGAGGTCTATGAGTATAGCGGTGCCACCTGACAGAATTTTCTAAACAATATAGGGGTCGCTCTAATTCTGCTTGAACTTCCCTCTGGGGTCCCAAACAGGTTCTATGATCTCCTTAAGAGTAAGTCCTTCCTTCCGGACACCGCGGTCCTTGACTTTTCAGTTGAATGATCGCGCTATCCGATAATGATACCCCTGTATATAATATAGAGCCTTAAGTCTATTTTCATCCAAGAGTGACAGTTCATTAAATAGGCTCTGATGTCAATCTTCTTCGCTAACTTTGCTTTTAAGCATGACATGTAGAGAAGGTATTTATAGCTCAATGGGTGGGATTGCTTCCACGCAGTACACTAGAGATAAGGGGTAGTCCCAGTAGGTGTTTAGATTGAAGTACGGTAGCCCCAAAAGGCGTAAGAAATTTGGTCGACCCAATCTTTATAACTCTTAGTCATCTTGCTAATTATGGTTTTTAGGCTTTTGTTGGCGGCTTTGACAACACCATTGGTTTGGGATCAGTAGGGAGAAAATTTGTGTCTTTGAATCCAGTACTCATTGACTTCAAAGTGGAGTCCGTTATCCGATACTAACACATTAGGAACTCCGTATTGGTAAATAATGTTCTTTCTGATAAACTTGGCTACCTTTTTAGCATTCCGAACTGCGTATGATTCAACTTCGACCCATTTAATGAAGTAATCAATGGCGACCAAGATGACTTCATGACCGTTTGAAGTTTTAGGAGTAAGCTTACCTATGATGTTAATGCCCCAGGAAGAAAAAGGCCAGGGAAAGTTCATGTTGTATAGTTCTCGAGGAGGCAATTGATGAAGATTGACAAACTATTGGCATTTGAGGCATTTTCGAACATAAGCAGTGCAATCTGAAATTATGGTGGTCCAATAGTATCCTTGATGGATAATCTTCTTAGCAAGCATATGTCCATTTATTTTGGGCCCATATTCCCCACTGTGGATCTTCTACATCATTTCTTCAACATCAGCCCCTGCTATGTAGTGAAAATGGGTTCCATCGAAGTTTCTCTTGAACATCGCTTTGTCATAGATGATATACTGAGTAACTAATTTGTGAAGCGTTGCACGACCTTTCTTATCTGCATCTTGGGGATACCTACCATGTTTGAGGAGGCACTAAATGTCATAGTACCATAACCTGTCCATATCAGAATCTTCCTCAGTGATGAGTTCAATATGGTAGTAGTGGGTGGGCATAAATTATTTCTGAACCAGGAAAGGGCCCGTTGTTATTCCCACGTGCATGTCGACTATGGAGGCCAGGGCAAAAAGGGCATCAGCTAGGTCGTTCTTTGCATGAGGATGATAGTGGAAGGTGACATCTTTAAACTGGGAGGCCAGTTCTTTTAGTTGGGCGTGGAAGGGTATAAGCTTATCATCTTTGACTTTCTATTTCCTGAGTATTTAGTCGATGATGAGATTAGAGCCTCCGTAGATATCTAGGTATCGAATTCCTTTCTTATGGGCAATCTTTAGGCCTACAGTGCATGTCTCATAGCCAGTTATTCTTTTGGTGTAAGGAAAGTCTAATTTGATGGAAATAGGGGGGTTTGAGAGTCATCAGGGGTAATCGGGAGTATCCAAATATCGCATCCTTTTTTTTTTGCCAGCTCCATTGAAGAATATTTTCCATTTAAGGTCCTCTTGAGACCCAAACATTTGTCCCCTCTATGGGGTAGTTAGCAAGGTAGTCGTAGATGACTCTCCTTTTCATAGCTTTCTACGTAACGTACACAATATCATATTCGGCTAAAAACATTAACCAGGGGGCCATTCGAATGGACAGAGTGGGCTTCTCTAGATAGTATTTGATGGGATCCATTCGGGATACTAGTCTGATAGGAAAGGCAAGCATGTAATGTTGTCACTTCTGCGTGACCCATACCAGGGCGACACATGCTTACTCCAAAGTAGTGTAGTTGACTTCGCATCCGACCAAATTTCGACTGGTATAATATATAGCTCCATCCTTAGGGTATTCTTCAATGTAATGGTCTAGCAAATCTCCTACTGTAGTATGGTCAAGTATAGGAGGAGGGGGAGACCTAGTTGCGGAGGCATGACTGGAGGTCGAGTAAGGTATCACTTGATTTGGTCAATGGCTTATTGGAAAGCCTTATTCCAAACTTTAGTTGAATCCTTTCAGAGGAGTTTGAAAATGGGTTCACAGATGGAGGTCAATTGGCTTATGAACCATCTAATTGTATTGTAATTTACCCAGGAATACTCGGACTTCCTTATCCGTTTGTGGTGGTGGCATTTTAAGTATGGCTTTAACATTAGCAATGTATGCTTAGATTCCCTTCTCAATGACCATGAATCCTAATAGTTTTCCTTTCGTGATGTCGAAAACACATTTATGTGCATTTATCCACATCGGGTATTATAGCAGTCGCTCAAAGAACTTTTAGAGGGAAGGAATATGAGCTTCCTGAGTCTTAGATTTAATGATCATGTCATCTACATAAGCTTCGACCTCCTTATGAATAAGGTTGTGCAGAATGGTTGTGGCAGCCCTTTGGAGGTATCTCTGGAGTTCTTGAGTCTGATAGCATGACAGTATAGCAGATAACCCCCCATGGGGTGATGAAGGCAGTTTTCTCCTACTGGTCAAGGTGCATCTTCATCTGGTTATATTCGATGAATCCTTCGACAAATGACTTGAGGACGTGGTTGGCTGTGTTGTCTATGATCATATCAATGTTGGGTAATGGGTAATTATCCTTTAGGGATGATTTGTTCAAATCCCAGAAGTCAATTCACATGAAAATTTTCCTCCTGACTTCGGTAGGCGAGCCATATAGGATATTCGACTATGCGAATGAAACCCACGTTAAATTACTTGACCACTTCCTCTTTAACTTTGAGCGACCATTCGGTTTGGAGTTTCCTTAGCTTATGTTTAATTGGCTTGCATTTTGGGAATGTCGAAATCTCATATTGAGTTATTTCCGAGTCAATGTCGGGCATATCATAATAGGACCATACGAAGATGTCTACGAATTCTTTCAGTAGCTCCTTAAATTACGCATGATCATGCTCGTTAAAGGTGGACCCTATCCTAATCTCACGCCGATAGCTACTAGAACCGAGATTAATAATAATGGTCTCATCATTATTAATTTGAACAAGATTATGTTATTTGTTGTTCTTCTTATTAAAATCAGTTTGTTCATTTGTAAAATCATCATCATTAAAGGTTTGATTAGAATCAAAATAATTAATGTAAGGCACAACAAGATACTCAAAATCCTCATTTATTTCATCGAGAAAAATATCATTAAGAGACTCGTCAAAAGAATTCTCAACTACATTGATATTAGGAAAATGAAAAATAATAACATGTAAAGAGACTTGGATATGGTAAATAACATGGTTAGGTTGAATATGAGCAGTTTGGATTGGTATGGCATTCTAGTTGAGGAGAGGCATGTCAGTAGATTTGATATTAGTGTATGGGTCCGACGGCGCGGAATCTCAACGAATCATGCAAAAACTCAACCCTAGTGTCTGCAGGTCGAGTGAGTCCTCGAAATCACTTTCCTCAGAGTCTTTGATAATTGTCACGACTTTATCAGTGAGAGGTCGCACTTCATATTTGTAGTCTTTGACCCAAAAGTCACTGTCTTGAAAGAATATTTCTAGCCCCGATTTCCTCTTCTTATTAATATGGTCATACCACGATTCAGGGAATCCACAGAAGGGGAATTCTTCACCCTCCTTGAAAAAATCTTCCATTCAAAGAGTCTCTTCAAATAGTTTTTTTAGTTTCCAAGATTCTTTTCTGTTTCAGTCGACAGAGCACTTTGAGTTCATCTGGTGAAGGTTGGTAACCCAAGCCACATAGGGGAAAGGCTTCCTTAGAGACTATGAGTTCAAGGATCCCTTACTGGCATCACCTTAGCCCCATTCCAAGCATAAAGTGCATGTTTTTTAATATCTCAATAACATTAACATTGCCATGAGGGTTGTGTTCTGGACAGACAGTCTTTAAAGTTATCCCCTGTTGGGAGGGGAAGTGGTTCAATTCTGAAACTAAAGAGGAGCATGCCATTCGTCCCATGCTGAATTTATAATACTGGATTTATAGTGTTGGCATTGTCGTACTGTCTTCGTCACTCAAGATGGTAATAACCTGACCATTGGTGAAAAAGTTCAGCTTCTGATGAAGGGAAGATGATACTCCTCAGATATTACGGAGCCATGGATGTCTAAAGAGAATATTAAAGCATTCAGGTATATTAATGAATTGAACCTCGATGACAATATTGATAGGTCCAACCCCTAGTGTGAGTTTTATGGACCCCATTACTTCTCAACGGTATTGTCATAAGCACGCATGATGGCAGAATGGGGGTGAGATCACTCACCTTCAATCCCAAACAGTTGAAGGTTCTGAGAGGATAAACATTGAGAGAATATACATTGTCAATAAGTGAAAGTGGGACTGTCTTTCCCAAGACTTCAATGGAGATATTGAGGGCAAAATTATGATCAGGGCAGAACTTCGGTATCTCTTCTTCAGAAAAGGAGAGGAGTTTAAAAGAGGTCAGGGACCCAACCATATTTACATCTTTTTCAAGAGTTTTATTCGGGAATTTCGATGTAACTGAGAGGACATGAAAAGTCCCCATAGGGTATTATCTTTGGTCATCTTGAGTTGATCAAGGACTTTGCTATTTTCAATGGTCATTCTTGGCATGGGAAGTTCTTCTGCAACTCCCTTTCCCTTATCTGTTTTGGTTGTATGAGGAATCAGATCTTTGTAGTGTCTTTCAGACCTGGTCATGTGATTTAGTGAGGCGAGGAAGAACAAGAAGCCCATGGCTTCTTCTACCTCGTGTTGAATGTCCATCTTATTTATTTACCCTAACATATCTTTTAAGGATATCATTCAACACATGCTAGCTACTAGAATGACTTCTTTCTAACTTGGTTCATCATTTGAGCTGTCAAAATTATTCCCCTATTCGATGGTGACTATGTCTTCTTGTTAAGAGTAATTAATACACTCGACGACCTCAACGACTTTATTGTACAAATCTTCCCACTCAGCGGGGAGGTGCAGGAGTGAAGGGACCAACTATCCCTGAAGCTTCAAAGTGGTGAACAACTAAAAAATGTTGCAAATTTCACTTGTCTATCAAAACATATCGCCCATGGTCTGTACCACATCATCTAGACTTATTTCTTCAACATGTAACACCCATTTATCTGATTCTCGAGCTAACTTCTGGACTTCCTTGAACAAGTCATTGAATTTTCAATAATCAACAGTCATTTTAGGGGGCAATTTCAAGCCAAACTCTAAGAGTTGGTTCAAAATAGTCGGTATGTCCATGCCCCTTAGATCGGGTGCAGACGATAATATAATACCTTGTAAGGAGTGACACAACTTGATAGACGAAACATTTAGGGTGCAGGAGAAAAGATGGGCAAACCTTGAGCAATTTGGGTGAGACTGTAGGGATAATGGGTGCCTTGTTGGGTACAATTTCAGTAGATGGGTTAAATTTTGGGTCACTTTCTAGAAAGATGGCATTTGTATGTGCTGAAAGTGGGTTATGAGTGGTATTGGATTTAGGATTAACCAGTGGGGTGATGATGCCCCAGTCAATTAGGCCATCACATTAGGTGGAAGCATTAGTCGTTGATATGACTTGCAGATTAGTGTAAATTACAACGGGTATCGGGTTTGAAGTTTTTAGGGAGTGGGTTTGGTAATGGACGGTGTTTCAAGGTTTTGATGAGATTTCGATACAACAGGGCATGGTAAACTTTGGACAGGGGAGCATGGAGCTTGGCGTAATATTTCTTGGCAGGATTAGGGTGACTTTCAAGTGCCCAAGAGGTAGTAGGTTGGGGATTGTTGTTGATGGTTGAGACTGTAGCACTAGCAGGATTCTCATACCTTCGTGAAGGGAACTATCTAATCACTTTCTTTGGTTCAGATTTAACTTTAGTAATGCATTCCTTAATTTCTACAATAACCTCTTGAAGGGCTCGAAAGTATGGGTAATACTATCCTCCCTTGGATGCTCGGATATGAGGTAAGAAGTTCTTCTTCACAATACTAACTTGTTCCTCCTTGGAGAGTCTGTTGGTCATGGTAATAAATTTTTCTCTCTATCTTCCTATAAACCTATTGACTATTTCCCCAGGGTTTTTATTAAGAATCTCTAGATCTCGATGCGTAAGCTTTAACTCCTTATTATACTTGTACAGAGACATGAATTCCCGAGCGACATCCTCTCAGCTACGGATCCTGGATTTTTCAAGGGATAAAAACCGTTGGCCATTATTTCTTCAGAGGCACCAAGGATGGTTATGGATCGGTGATAATTTTGAAGATGAATAATTGGGGGTCCGGTTCCCCTGAACTTCTCAATGTCTCATATTTTGAAATTATCTGGTAGTCTAGCTTTGGGATAAAGAGACATATGGGTTTAGTTCATTTAGTTCCCAGATATCTTGACTTGATTGAACTTCTTTAATAGAAATTTGAGGTATTCCTTGACCTTGTTCAGTTCCTCCATTTAGGATCCACGAGTACTGGCAGATTAGCCATTGGTTAGGCAAGGTTTATAATCGAGAGTTAAGAAAGTGGTGGCCCATTGGCAGGTGGGGCACACGGAGCATGTTGTTACTCTTCTAGGACCCAGATAGGATCGGGATTGGCTGTACCCATGGCATAAGGAAAGAGAACCTAGGGTTCTTCGGGAATCTAGGCCCGGTGACGATGTATTTCATGGACCTCAATTTGAAGGTTGTCAATCTTAGCACTGAGTTAGGCTAAGACGGGCATGAGATCGGGCTGCAAATTCATGCTTGGTAAGTGTTATCCATGAAGAGATCCTGAAGGTAGATACCAAACTCGAATTAAGTAGCAAAAGAAATGGCGAAGCTTCGGGGTGATTTAACAAAAGACTGAAGACAATAAGGAGTTAGGCCAAAATCGGGTATGCGATTGACTTGAGAGGGAAAAAGGTTTAAATTTATTTTTGAAGAAGGAGGGAGAAAATTATTGGTATTTTGGATGGAGGATATTTTTTTTTGGTATTTTGGTTTTTGAAAAAAGAGGGAAAAAGGAAAGGAATCTTATCATGATTATTATCATTATTATTATTGGGTTTTCACTTATATTAGGTTTGACTAAATGCAGAAAAAATGCCGGACTGGATTTGAGCCTGGGAAAATAGGGTTTAAAAATACGTAAGACACGATTTGACTTGTTTCTAGGCTCACATACATGTTCCTATTTTGAAAAAAGGAAAAATAGTGAAAAAATTAGGTTCGCCGACTCAGAATTTTAGCAGAGTTCGAATGGTGACCGACAAACTAAATATGAGTTCCATGGGTTTGACACCTATATAAGGTTTATACACTTGTTGGGTTAGTAGAAGGGTTCCCTCATTTGGCATGACTTTCACGATATACTTCTTGCCTATAAGGGCAGTCATTCATCAGAACGTGTGGATAAGCCATTTGATATACTTGAGTGTACGTAAATTGCCTCACGATATACCTCGTGAGGATGGTATATGTGAGAGCGAATTTGATATACTCGATATACGTGAACAAGTTCCTTGCTATATAACTCTCGTCCTGAGTTCGGTCAAGTGGTACGATGCGGGGGAACCCTTCGATATATGTTAAAGGTACGAGGCCAATGGAAGATGAGAGTCATATCACTTAGGTTAACTACGCCCCGCAGGACCAACGCCCGTCACAAAGTGACCCCCAGTACGGGATAAAATTTTGATCAATATTGCTATGCTCTTGGTGATGTAGTGTGCAAAGATGCATGAGTCTTAATTAGCATATTATGGAGACTATACTAAGCATATTGATGGAGAAGCATATACAAGTATCATGAAAAGTAGCATGGAGACTATACTAAGCATGGTGATGGGGACATATACATGTGAGCGAGTGACATGTGAATATATACAAGTGAGTGTGTGTGATAGTGAGCCTATGCATGGATCAACTATAAGTAGTGTGTGGTATGTGTAAGTGAGCATGGAAATACATTAAAGTGTGGGAAATATAGATGTGTGATAGTGAAGCCTAAACATGGATATTCTAAGTGGTGTGTGAAGCATTTGAGTGAAAGTGAGCTAAGAGTATGTGTATGATGTGTACATGGAGAGTATGTATGAGTGTGTGAAGGGTATAAGTGAGTGAAAAGTTATATATACATGAAAAGGGAGAATGATAGATATAAGCATGAGGTAGATATACACAAAAGGTAAATAGAAGAGAAAAGGGACCATATAGGTAGGTGCATACGCACACATGTAGAAAAGAATAACACCCATGTAGAAATAGAGTCTAGTCCTCAAAACGCACATAGTGGAATCGCCATTGTGTTCATCTCGAGGGGGTTAGGAGGGCTTTCCTCTAGCGTGCACGCTGGATTGCGCCCTTTCTCAGGGAGCTCGGCTATTATCAACGCGGGGTAATGTGTAGAGATAGAGTCTCCAACCTATTTTGCACAAAATAGAAAAAATAAATGTTTCCGCCTCGAGAGAACGACGTCAAGGACAATTATTGATGCCTGCGAAACCAATTAGTTCAAAGTTCTGGGGACTAAGTTACGGAATTGGAAGGTCTTAGGCACACATCTCGCCCGTTCGTCTCTCATGGGAATGTGTTAATATTTTCTTGTTAGAATCCATGAAGTTTGTGCTTATGTGTATAATATAGATGGAAAATGGAATTGTTCAACTCGCGTCATGGAAAAGGGCGCAGTGAATTGATCCTTAGGAATGTTCCCCCAAAAAATAATAATTCAAAATATAATGTAAGTTTTTGTCGAATCACAAGTCGTTATGGAAGAACGGATGTATACATTGGACAAGATACAAGCCTGCAAGAATACGAAATCCATTAAGAATATATATATATATATAATAAAAACAACATAACAAATATTCATAAGGAAGGACTCGAATCTCGCAAGACACCTACGTAGCCCAAGGGGCATCAAAGTCCACGTAGTTCGAATATAACATGGGGTGGGGTTTAATCCATAAATCCAAATGGGGGATTTCTCTTATATGTGTGTGTAGAGATAAGTGTGCCTTAAGTGCGAGGATGTGTAGTGAGAATCCCTCTTTTAGAATTTATAAATAAACCCTATTTTTCTTATTTTTAGTTTTTTTTATGAATATAGAGTATGTGCAAGTACTATTAATAGAGGTTTGAGATTAATGTATTTGATATAATGAAATAAAGCTCTAAATTAGAAACAAAGCAAATGATACTAAAATAAGAGAATTTAGAACAATAATGGAAAATTAGACCTCCTTATGAATACTTGGAGTGTGGGAAATGGGCTTCTTAAGAAGGGAACAACTCTGAATTTGAGAGAATGCTCTCTGAATTACTGAGAGGGATGTTCAGGGGTGCCTTTAAAAGTGAGTTCATGGTCTCTATTTATAGGGCCCAGGAGGGTGCCTATCGGCATAGAATTCCAAACACACTACCGATAGGTAGGGTCCTGAGGGTGCCATTTGGCAGTTTTCGGAAAAATAATCGTAAAATATGAACCATAAGTCAGAAACACGCATGGGGTGGACCATTGGAAAGGGTATTCAGATCCCTTTAAGAATCCATTGAGACACTACCGGGTTCAAGAGTTGACCAAGGTCAAACGGGGTCCAGAAGCGCCCGTTGGTCAGTAGACATGAAGTTTTCGATGGAAAATGGATCATTCATTCGAACCATAAGGCCGATTCGCACACGGGATGGACATTGAAAAGGGTTTTTATATTCCTTCAAGATTTTATTCTGCTTCATTCAGTTCGGAGAGTTAACCAAGCTCAACAAGGGCCCGAAAGCGCCCGATGAACCTTCGGAGTAAAATGGATCGTTCGTCTGTACCATAAGACTGTGTCACTCATGGGATGGACCGTTGTAAAGGGTATTAAGTGCCCTTAGAATATTCATTGAGGTTTGATCAAATTGGAGAGTTGATCGGGGTCAAACGGGGGTCGGGAGTGCCCAGTGGCCTCTAGATCAATTTTTGGGGTAAAACGGACCGTTTGTCCGAGCTGTAAGACTGATTCAAGCGTGAGGCTAACCGTTGGAAATAGAATTCAGGGTCCTTCAAATATTATTTTATATTTCTCTCAGATGTGAAAGTTGATCGGAGTCAAACGGGGCCCGAGAGTGTCCAGTGGCCTCTAGATCAGTTTTGGATAGTGAAATGGACTGTTCGTCCAAACTGTAAGGCCGATTCATGCATGGGGTAGACCGTTGGAAATGGAATTAAGATCCCTTCAAAGATTCATTGAGCTTTCTCTTAATAAAGATAGTTGATTAGAGTCAAACAGGGCGCGAGAGCACCCAATAGTATCTAGATCGGTACTTGAAGTATGCCCTGGGGTTTATGGTGAACGAGTGAGTGCTAGGGACCTAAGGAGGTGCTTAGGGGGGGGGGGGGGTCCTAGGATAGGGTGTCTATACTTACAAATAACCATTAGAAATGATTAATGGAATGTTTATGTGGTCGTTATTGACATGAAAATGCCATCTAAATTTTGAGTGAAATATATAACCAAAGTGAGCGTCAAGGTTATTTGATCCTCGAGTGAATCTAGAGACATTTGACCTCTAATACATAGTAAAATTTATTACAGTAATACACATCAACAAAACTTTTAGATTTTATGATTTTATATTAGTATCAAAAGCTTCATACATAGTACATCTTTATATACTCACACATTATAACATCTTATTCAATCGATGGACTAAAACAAATTAATCCAATTGAGAAGCAGATGTAGTCAGTTTGGGACAATTTTCACTAGGAATTTCTACGTCACTAGATTCAAAATAAGGTGGCTTGTTTCCCCAATATATATACACCTACTCACTTAAGAATCAATAATTTGTAGTTAGAGTAATGTGATAGAAGATACTATTTTCTATTTATTTAGGTGGAGAAACATCTATGAGGGCATGGCAACGTTGGCTCTGAGATTTTGGGAGCTCTAGGCGAATAGTAAATTAGGATCCCTTTATATTATATATATATTGTTTTACTAATTATCAAAGAAAGTGTGTTCTTCTTGCATTTTTTGACGCAAATTTATCAATTAAATCATCAAAAATCTATTGATAATCTAGTTAATCCATTTAATCTCTCTTGAGTCATATTAGAACGAAAGTAATTTTTTATTAATTTTAATTTTGAAAACTTCTTTGGACTGAGGTAACCGTAACAGATATTGTCAAAATTATTCTATAGGCAATCCAAGCATTTGGAAAAATATAGTTCATTCTTTTGATATAATCTAATACCTCAATTGATTTTTTTATTTTCTTTGGCAAAATACCTTCTCAAAATTTTCAACTCACAAAACAATTGATGTCCATAAACATCACAACTATTATCATGTATAAAATATTTTTCACGATTAATAAAAGAACTATTTAAGTTATCATTATCTAAGGTTTCCGATTTGTGCAAATTGAAACAAAATCAAAAAATTTCCTCATTTTTTTAAAATTGTCTAAATCTAGTACTAAGTGACATAAGTGATTGATCTATTACATGTAGAAAATAATTAACTCAAAATGATTCTTCCAGTGTTTGTTGTATCTCGTTACTAGAAATTTCATCAAAAAGTCTTTTTTCTAAAAACATCACATTTTTTTTATGAAATATAGGTTCAACTTCCATCATTAGCATTATTTATAGTTTCAATTTTAGCGGATTCATATCCATTCCCTCTTTCATTTTCAAAATAAGAAACAAATCCTTCAAAAATATTCAACTCGACATCAATATGCACATCATATGTTTGTAAAAGTTTACTAACTTTATTAACCGCATTCAATATATTATACCAAATAACAATACCAAAATAAAATTCAAAACTTGCAAAAGCATCTTCTAATAAGCCTCTAATTATACTTTTTATATGTGCTTCATAATCTGAGGTATTGCCTAAATCAATTATTGCTTCTTTAATTTGTGGCATTTGGAATCTAATTACCTTGACACTTTCAACATGACTTTCCCAACACGTTTGAGATAATGGTTTTAGTGTTCGGGCTTTTCTATTTTTATTGTGTTCTTTAATAGTTTGCCACTGTTTTCATAGAAGATGCAAATGCGTTACACACGTTATATACTTCATCTAAAAGTTTCTCACCATGTGTAGATGATCTTACAATGTCAACAAGAGCAAGATTAGTACTATGACAACCACATGGTGTATAAAGTATCCTTGGAGTAACTTATGGTACCCTATTTTGCACACCTTTGTGTTTTCCTTTCCTATTAGCACTATTAGCATATCCCCGTGCTCTCAAATCATTAATATCAAGATATTCACTAATTAAAAAGTTTGTAAGTACATTAAAAGTCCTTCACCGGTTGTAACATTTGTAATTAAAAAATCTTAAATAATATTCTTCTATCTTTATCTGACTTTTGGAAGTATCAACACAACATATAATGATAGACATATGTTCCTCTTTACTAATATCCTGAGTACAATCAAGAATAATTGAAAAGTATTTTGACACTTTAATTGTTTTAATCACTATTTTTTTAATCTATAATACGTCGCATATGTTCTTTCATTAAAAGGATCAAATGTAGTAATTGTTTTAATTACGACTTTTCTTTTTTTCTTTTTTCATGATCGAAATGATATTTTTTAGTTGACATACTACTACTAATCACACAACAACCAAATAAGTACAATAATATTTAATCAAGCAAACAAAACACAATAATATTGTGAGAAAATGCAATAGAAGAACAATAACACCTTTTGTGTTGAATCAACCTTCACTTGATTGAGAGACACCTTTTTCAAGTTGTTGTAGTGACAAATTGATGGAATCTACAAAAAAACACAAAAAAGTTAGTAATAAGAAGAAATAACTAAAACATTAAAAAAGGCCCTAGATTTACTTATCCAATCTCAAACTCTTCAATTTCTTCGTAAAATAAAATCCCTAGATTTAACTTTGAGGTTTTTTAACATTTTTTTTAAACTCTAGTTTTTTTTTGAAATAGTGGTTCGTAAACCCTTAATTTTTTCTTGTTTTGATAAAAAGTGGGGAAGATGAACAATTGTGTGTGGGGGGGAGGGGGGAGTCCGAAAATGGGTTGGGGTGGGAGAGGAGGGGAAGAGAAAGAGTAGAGTGAAAGTTAAAGAAGAGAAAGAGTAGAGAAAGTTATATATATATTGTGGATACAATTATTATGCAACACAAATAAATACGAGAGGAGCAATTATCAAAGAAGAACAAGGAATATAAGATGCCAATCACACAACAAAGAATGTACGTGGTTCAGCAAGGATGTGCCTATGTCCACGGTGGTGCAGTCGATATTATTTCTATATACTCCGGAGAGTAATTACAGAGAATACAACTTGTCCTTTTGCCCCGGACCTAGGGTTTAATATATACATGTACATGTAGGTAAGTGGAGGTGATGGGTTTCTCCACGTTTTTCATCTCCCGTATAACTTCCAATTGTGGAAATGTGGGGGAAACCGGATCAATATAAGAGATGAGGGGCCCGAACTTTTGGCCGCCAGGACAGGGCTACTCGTCCGGGCCCATGGTTCTAAATTTCGTGTACCCACAATTGCCCCTAAATTTGTTGGGCCATGTTTACGGGCTCAATGGATTTAAATGATCAGCCATTATGGCTGATTTGCGATTCTTCGAAAGCTTTGAAGTTGATTTGGCGGTGCCCGCTTCGCTTATTGTGCGCTATGATTAAAATTTGAAGGCTTGTTGGGATAGCCACTTTTTCTTCCGTCGCTTCAGCCCTTCCAGTACTCTTCTTTCTTCTGAGAACTCTAGCGCCTCGTACCTTCTTCTCTAAATCTCCATTTCCATTATTTCTTAGTTGTCTGAGCTCGTGCTTTTTCATCACTTGAGCCGATCTTCTGTTTTGTAAGTTTTCTGTACCCTTTCCTTGTACTTTCTCTTTGGTTTGTAGCTTTTCTTAGGTCTTCTAATGGCGAAGATTGGGAATAGGTCAATCTCTGAATTTAGGAAGTTTTATAACATTCCTGAGTGGGTAGATATTGAGTGTTGTGCCTCCCCTCCTAGGAATGTTAAGGATATAGATGACGCTCACTCGATTCATGTTCTGTTGCTTTCCCAGGGGGGACTAACTTTCCCTCCCAATGATTTGTTCCTGCATTTCTTTGGCTATTTCAATATTGTTCCTGCACAATGCTCGCCCAATGTGTGGAAAATAGTAAATGGCATCCATAGGATAAATCAATTGTATGGTACTAGGTTAGGACTTGTCGAGGTCTGTTTCTGTTACTCCTTTTCTCGAACTAGTTCAGGTATCTTATACTTCAAAGATAGGAGTCCTGATAGGGTATTGGAAGTAAATCTACCTGATTCCCATAAGGACTATTGGCAGAAGGTTTCCTTATTAGGAATTGGCAGTTTCCTCCCCAATTTGAAGGGTCGAGGTCTGAGAGGTTCTCTGTTCCTTTTTACGGGGAGGAATATATAGGTAGACATTGTACTGTTGTTTCGACTTTTGCTGATTTGTGACCTTTCTAACTCTTCTTTGCTTTTTCTTGCGCAACGAAGTCAAAGAACTTGGAACCTGCACTCAACGAGGTCCGTCTTTCAGAATTGGTAAAGGCTTGGAAAATCAGGGAGCCCTTAGGTGACGGCGAGCACCCCAGATCTGCTGCCTTCCTGCTCGAGTATAAGAATGTTGGATCCAGCTTCATAGCGAGGCCTGTGGATAGTATACCAGAGTTTGATTCCTTTGAATATACTGCTGCAGAGCCTATCCAGCTGGACGAGGACGAGAGCAGCTCTGAGAGTGACTTTACAGGAGCCGTGAGCAATTTGGGTGGAGGGAGCTTTGATAATAGCAGTTCCTCTGATCGTGAGGAGGTTTTTGAAGCTCGGAGATCGTTGAGCACTTCTAGCAGTTCAAGTGAAGACATGTTTCCTCTGAGGAATAACTTGATTAGGGATGATGATGATGAGGACCACTTGCTCCTTGTACAGAGGTCGAAGAAACAAAAAGCCACTTCTGGGGCCGTGGCCACTGGTTCCCGGTCCTCCGCTCAGGAGCAGGAGAGGAGGAGGAAGGAGGAGGAGCTGGTGAGAGAGAGAGAGAGAAAAAAGGAAGAAGAGAGGAAGAAGTTGGAAGAGAAGAGGAGAGTGAAGGAGAGGAAGAAGAGGGAGAGCGAGAAGGAGGAGGAGAAAAGGAGGGTTGAGGCGAGGACGAAGGCTGGGTAGGCCTTAGTCTGGTCTGCCTGAAGGGGCCTCTGTGGCAATTTCTCCTCAGCTAGCCCCGGCTCTGCTCGAGAGAGCTGTTCTTCCGGTTGATCGCCAGAGAGCAGTAAGGTCAGAGCAGTTGGCCCTTCAGGCTAGTCAAAGGCTGGCTCTGGTAAGGTTTTTCCCTTTTCTCCTATGTTGTTTTTAATTCCCTCATTTTTCTCTTTTGATGCCTTTTTTTTCTGTAGTTCGTTATTGACTTTGCCGTGCTTTATCGTTCACGCGACGAGCTGGTGAAGAGAAATAACGAGTTGGAGGAGGAAAATGCTGCCTTGAAGATGAAGGGTAAAGATCTCGAGGCTAGCTTTAAAGCCATTGATGCTGCTCAAATTTCATCCGATCTGGCTCTTGCTACTTCCAACAAGGAGAGGGGCGCAACAGTCAAGGACTTGAAGGAGCTGCAGCAGGCCTATGACCTGGTTTGCTCGAGCAAGATAGCGGTTGTTGAGGACAACAGGATGCTGTCTGCAGAGCTGAAGAAGAAAGAGTCTGAGGCTATTTCTGCCAAGGAGAACTCATACAATTCCGGTTGGGCTGCAGCATATGAGGATGCTGAAGTTCAGATAGGCTATATTAGTCGTCTGAACTTCAAGAAAGGCTGGAATAAGGCCCTTTCGGCTGCTGGCGTTGACATCGATTCTCCTTTATTCGACGAGCATGACCCAGGTCTGAAGCCAACCGTGGATGAAGTTCCTGCCCCAGCTGTTGAAGGCGCCGATCCTGTTCCTCAAGCGACCCCTACTGATGTTTCTCTGGTTGTGAGGACAAAGATTATGCCTGCTGAGGGCGGTGCTCCTGCTGATGTTGACAAGGGGAAGGGGCCATCGACTTCTGGGCCGCCTGAGGTTGTCAACTAGTTATCTACTAGGATTGCTCTGTATTTTTGTTTTTTTCATTCTGTAAACTTTTCTTTTTTCAGTTCGATGTAACTTCAATCTTCATTAATAAAAAAGGCTTCATTTCTTCTTGTACTGATTTCTTACTCTCCTTTATCTTTCTTTCACTTGTAGTTAGTTGATGTGGATGATTACATTCCTGCTACTTCCCAGTTGGGTAGGACCCTTGGTCCCAATGCGAGCCCTGAAGTTCGCCAGGCTTTTGTTAATCTTTGCAAGTCCCTCAGGTCTAGAAATCAGAAATATAAGGAGCAATCCGAGCTAGTGGCTAAGCTGAAGGATAGGCTTCGGGATATGGAGGATATTGGTGCCTCAGTGCAAGAGGAAGTCAATGTGCTGAGAACAAGACTCCTAGAGGCCACCGAGGTCAACCAAGTTGGGGAGTTCCTTCAGCAGTAGAACGAAGACCTGAGGAGGGAAGTCTTATATCTTAGGGAGCACGCACCGAGCACTATTCAAGAAGTATTACAAGGCTCCTCATCATCATGAGCTGGAGATGATCATAATGTTACCCTTCCCATGTCGCGAAGTCTCACCTGCCCTCCCCTTCCGTGAGCTAGTAGGAGCACCAGGAGAAGAAGCAGTGAGGGAGAAGAACTTTGCGATAGGGAAATGGAAGAACTCCGCGGTGATGTTCAGCGAGCATACGTAATCGCTGTTGGGCTTCAAAGGGACGTCACCCGGTTGCGGCACTTGTTCAAGAAAGTCCCTCGGTAAGCGTGGGCAGATGGTTATGATCAAGGCTGGTCGGATGCTCCAACAAGGCTATCTGAGTTCGAGGAGCTTTCTTTCATCAAGGGATGGCTAAGTTCCTTGAAGGAGCTGCAAGTCCCGAGGAACTCGGTGCTATGGTATCGTCATGAGATGTCTTCCTCTACTCTAGTGCCCAACCCATTCAGGAGGGACGATCGATGGATCCCCATCGATGCTATTCCTCGGCAATTATTGGAGTCGGATGCGAATGAGGTTGTGGAAGAGTTTTCTCCTGCTCCTGATGACGGATGAAGAGCTCGAGTGGCTGATTATCTTGCTCGGAGGCTTCCACCCCTTGAGATTTTGCCAGTTGTTATATATATATATTTTTATTTTTGATAATGTAAATACTTTGGGCGAGCTCGCCGACTAAACATGTATTATCATTGTTGTAAGTAAGATGGATTAATGAAAAGTTTGTGTTTTTGGGCAATTTTTCCAAATAAACGTGTATATCCTACTTTTCGTATCCTTGTTGCTTTATGATTTCTTCTGTTTTGTCATGCAAGTGTCCCCCCAGCCCAGTATAATACCAAAGTACCATTGTGCCCCACCTTACCTTTTAGTTTGTTTCGTCACACTGCCTTAGGACTAAGTAGGGCAATTGGCGAGGACACACCTGGTGTTGGATGTCTTCATTCGATCAGGATTTTGTTCAACCGAAGTAGGTTTGGTGACCAGTATAAGACTTGGTCGTATTGCCTAAGAATCCTCTGTAGGGCTTTATATATTTCCAGGGGCAACGCTAAGAGGTCTCTCGTGTTTTATGATGATGACCTGAGGAGGGGTATTCCCCTGTTGTAGTGATCAAGGTGCTTGTTATTTGGAAAAGATGTGTGATGAATGCAACTATCACCAATCAGAGTGTAACCAACTAAGTAACTTTCATTAGTAACAAGGAAAATGAACTTCTATTTTCATAACAAAATAAATACAAGAAAAGGATCTAAAAATAGAATTTCTTGAGATTAGCTGCGTTCCATGCTCGTGGTATTTCTCTGCCCTCCATCGTTTCCAAGTGATAGGCACCTTGCAGATCGTCTTTAGTTACTTTATAGGGTCCTTCCCAGTTTGGGCCTAGCTTGCCGTCTGACGACTTCACTATGCTGCCCAGGACCTTCCTTAGAACATAGTCCCCAACTTGGAACGCCCTCGGGCTAACCCTTTTGTTATATTGCTGATAGTTCGCTAGCTTCACCAGGGCCAGTTCTCTACGCTCGTCGGCTAGGTCGAGTTCGGTGAGCAATGCTTCATCATTCAGGCCTTGGTCGACAAGGTTGGATCTCATTATTGGCAAACCTGCTTCTAGTGGGATGACTGCTT
The DNA here is from genome assembly GCA_949130495.1 of Sambucus nigra. Lineage (NCBI taxonomy): Eukaryota > Viridiplantae > Streptophyta > Magnoliopsida > Dipsacales > Adoxaceae > Sambucus > Sambucus nigra. The sequence continues at coordinate 346,904,669 of OX422222.1, read as the reverse complement.
CCATGCCATATGTCAGCAAAAATGGGGTTTCTCCTGTTGCTCGTCGAGGAGTAGTTCGGTAGGCCCATAGAACATGGGGTAGCTCTGTTACCCACGCGCCTTTGGCACGCTCTAATCGCTTCTTTAATCCATCGATCACAGTTTTGTTGGAAGCTTCCGCTTGGCCATTGCTCTGAGGGTAGGCCACTGAGCTGAAGTGGTGTCTGATCCCGTGTTCGTGACAGAAGTTCTGAAAGGGGCCACTTTTGAACTGCGTTCCATTATCGGTGATGATGGTTCTGGGGATTCCAAACCGAGTTATTATATTTCTCCATATGAACCTTATCATATCAGCATCTCGGATGTTCGCCAGGGATTCGACCTCGATCCATTTGGTGAAGTAGTCAGTCGTAACCAACAGGTATTTGTGATTGCCGACGGTGGTAGGCAGCGATCCCACGATGTCCATTCCCCATTGGGCGAAGGGCCATGGGCTGGACAGGGACTTTAGATCGCTGGTGGGTTGGTGGGCCATAAGAGCGTGGAATTGGCATTACAGGCATTTGCGAACATATACTGCGGAGTCCTTTTGCATGTATGGCCACCAATAGCCTTCCTTCATTGCTCGAAAGGCTAGAGACCTTCCTCTGATATGACTTCCACAGATTCCTTCATGAAGCTCGTGTAGCACTTGCTCGACATCACCTGGGTGGACGCATCTAAGGTAGGGACCGGAGAAGGATTTATTATACAAGTCGCCTCCTGTGGATAAGTGAAAGCGAGCAACTTTGACTCTTATCTGGTGGGCAATTTTCTTATCATCTGGGAGCGTGCCATCCTTTAAATAGCCCCTTAAGGGGTCCATCCAGCTGGGGGCTGATCCCACGAGTACTTGTTCCACGTTTGGTAACTTGCTGTTGTGGTTAATGCTCAAACAAATGAGGAAATCGACGGGGATGAACATCTTAAGGTCTGAGTCAACTGCCGAACTCAAGGCTGCTAAGGCATCAGCATGACTGTTTTGCCCCCTCGGAAACTACTGGATGTTGATCTCTTCAAAGCTTGACATTAATTCTCTCACTAAGGCGAGGTAGGCTGCCATTCTTTCATCCTTTGCATTGTAATCTCCACTTATCTGATTGGAGACTAGTTGAGAGTCGCCGAACACCTGTAAATATTTTGCTCCTAGAGTTTGCGCCTTTTGGAGGTAGGCTATTAGGGCTTCGTACTCTGCTTTGTTGTTGGAGGCTGCAAATCCAAGCCTGATTCCTTGTTCAAGGATTGTGTTCTCTGGAGTAATGAGGATAATGCCGACCCTTGCCCCCTTGGAGTTGGAGGCTCCATCAACAAACAGTTTCCAGGTTTCCTCTTTTGCTGGGTTATCCTTTTGCCTTGTTGGTTGAGGTTGGTCGGAGAGTTCTTCGCCCGTGAATTCGGCTATGAAATCAGCAAGGATCTGACCCTTGATAGCTGTCCTTGGTTGAAATTGGATGTCAAACCGACCGATCTCGACTGACCACTTAGACAGTCTGCCCGATAAATCCGCTTTCCTTAGGACCGCCTTAAGGGGATGCGATGTAAGGACGATGATAGTATGAGATTCAAAATAATGCTTCAACTTCCTCGAGGCTATTACTAGTGCAAAGGTGAGCTTCTCCAATGGCAGGTACCTTTGCTCGGCATCTAATAAGGTCTTGCTCGCATAATAAATGGGGTGCTGGATTCCTACAACCTCGCATATTAGCGCAGAGCTGACAGTGTGATTGGATACGAAGAGGTACAGGTACAAAGAATCTGTTTGCTGTGGCATGACAAGCAGTGGTGGAGAGATTAGGTAGGACTTGAGCTCGTCCAATGCTCATGAGCAATCTGGGCTCCACTCTATCGTTTTATTCCCCTTTAGAAGCTGGAAAAAAGGCTTGCACTTCTCGGAGGATTTGGAGATGAAGCGATTTAAGGCAGCAAGCATACGAGTGAGCTTCTGTACGTCCCTAATTGTGCGAGGGGGTTGCACCCTATGGATTGCATCGATCTGGCCTGGATTAGCTTCTGTGCCTCTCTTACTGACCAAGTATCCAAGAAATTTTCCTGACTGGACATCGAAGGAACATTTGCTCGCATTAAGCTTCATTCGGTACTTCCTGAGGATTTCGAAGGTCTTTGACAGGTCTGAGAGGTGATTTTCCTTCTTCTTGCTCTTAACGAGCATATCATCGATGTAGACCTCCATTGTGTCTCCCTTTTGATCCTTGAACATTTTGACCAGCCGCTGATAGGTTGCCCCCGCATTCTTGAGCCTAAATGGCATGACCTTGTAGCAATATAACCCAACTGTTGTGATGAATGCCGTTTTGTCCTGGTCTGGGGCATACAAGGGGATCTGGTGATATGCTGAGTATGCGTCCAGGAAACTCATTGGCTCGTGAGCTGCAGTAGCATCTACTAGTTGGTCTATCTTTGGGAGGGGGAAACTATCTTTAGGGCATGCTTTTTTGAGGTCAGTGAAGTCGATGCAAACTCTCCACTTCACATTATTCTTCGGAACTACTACTGGGTTGGATAACCACTTAGGGAATTGCACTTCCCGTATGGATCCTGCATCCAACAGTTTTTCGACTTCTTTTTTGACCGCTTTAGCCTTTTTGGATGCAGTTCTCCGTGCCTTCTGCGTGACTGGTTTGAATGTGGGGTTAGCGTGCAACTAATGACAGACCATATTAGGATCGATTCTAGGCAGCTCGTATAGTTCCCATGCGAAAACATCTACGTTATGTCTCAGTAAGGTCGTCAACTCCTTTTGTTCTTGGTCGGTGAGAGATGCTCCAATCAAGAAGACTCTGCTACTGTCACCAACTTCGGCTATAACTTCTACCAGGTTCTCAACGACACGCTCGTAGGGGAGGAGCCTGGTCTCCTCTACTCCAGGTCTTTCATACTTTAATTGCTACTTGAAAGGTATCACACCCTTTTCAACTTTCTCGCTGGGTTGATCGGCCTTCCTCTCTGGCTTTGGTCAGATGGCTGCTATGAAGCACTTCCTCGCCATCTCTTGGTCATCGTGGATCTCCATTACTCCTCGCTCGGTTACATACTTGAGCTTCTGATGGTAGGTCGAGGAGACCGCCTTCATCGCATGAAGCCATCCTCTGCCGAGGATGGCCTGGTACAATAATTCGATGTCAACTACCAAAAACTCAATCATCTTGGAGACATTCCCAGCACGAACTAGAAGCACTATCTTGCCTAGGGACATGGTCATTTTTCCAGTGAAGCCGACCAAAGGAACAGTAGCTTCCTTTAGGTCGGTGATGCTCAACTTTAATTTCCTGAATAGGTCGAGGTACATTACTTCGGATGAACTTCCTTGATCGATGAGCAGCTTGCCGATGTCAAAGTTGGCTATCCTGAGTGTAATGACCAGGGCGTCATGGTGTGGGGTCCTTACTCCCATCAAATCTTCATCCGTGAAAACAATATGCTTATTATAGTTGACGTCCTCCGCTCATCGACGCTTTCCTGACTGTGACTTTGCTGGATCGATTTGAAAAGCCTGCATTACCGCTGTAAGTTTTTTTTATTTCCATTCGAGCTGAGTTCCCTTGTATCTGCTTGATGTCAGATACTCCGTGGATTACTACGAACTCGTGTCTTGCATCATCCTCCAGCACGTTATTGGGTCTCGCCTCTCTGTTGGCAGCCACTTTCTCTGTCTTCTTTTCCACAAAGTCGTTCAAATGCCTGGACTGGGCCAACTCCTTGAGGTGAGACTTAAGAGCTTTGCAGTGCTCGGTCTTATGTCCTCCCTCTTTGTGAAAATCACATCTTAACGCATTGTTCCTCTTCGAGGGATCTCCTCCCATTTTCCTGGGCCACTTGATGAATGGCTCATCTTTGATCTTCGCGAGAATTTTGTAAATTGGTTCTTTGAAGATGGTGTTGACTGCCTGGAATACTTTCGAAGCATCATGGTTCCCTCCGTTCTTGGAGCCATTTTTGCCTCCATTCTTTCCTCCTTTATCTTGGTTCTCAGTTTTCTAGTGAGCTTAGCTCGACCGTTTTCTCCCGTATTAGGGCGGGTGACATCTTCCACCTTTGCGTATTTCTCAATTCGGGCCATTAGGTCGTCAATAGTCATAGCTTCCTTCTTCGTCAGGGACTGGTAGAGGAGGGAAGAACTAGGGAGCCCAATTTTTAAGGAGGCCACTGCTACTTCCTCCGCGAAGTCCTCGATTTCATTGAATAATTCCCAGTACCTCTTCGCATAATCTCGGAGGGTCTCTTGAGGCGTTTTCTTCATTATTAGCAAAGCATCCATTCTTTTGGGATGGTAGATAATGGCAATGAATCGGGCCGTAAAAAGTTCGGCTAGGGATTTGAAATTCTTGATCGACCGGTGGGGGAGCCTTTCGAACCACTTCTGCGCTACATTATGAAGGCTCGAGGGAAAAATACGACACATCAGGGCATCTCGGTGACTCCAGAGGGTCATGGCCTGTCGGTATTGCCTGACGTGATCGATGGGATCAGTTTTTCCGTCGTAAATCTTGAACCTTGGAATGGCTAATTTCTTGGGAGCTTCCTCCTCTTCGATTTCTCTTTTGAAAGGTGACTTCATCTGGGTTTTGAGAGCTCTCTTTGCGAGTTCTCTGGTTGATCTTGTTCCGTGGTGAGCGGGATGCTGGTCCATCTCACTGCGGACCATGTTTTGTATGTTCTCGTCGCTACAAGCAGGGATCTGGTAGCGGCGAGCTCTTCGCAGTTGTTCGCAGAGTTCATCGTCTGACTCGCCTCCTTCGTCCCTTTGAGATTCTCGCCTAGGTCTCCTTCCTCGGCTGCGATAGTTTCTCGCCTGAGGGCTAGGAGTGCGATATGGGCGTCTCCTGTTATCAGGACGAAGCTCCCTCTCCAGTCTTTCCAGTCTTCTTTTCAAGCGAGCATTCTCAGCCTCATATCTGCGAGAAGACTCCCTCTGCTCGTGGAGCCTTGCCTCGTACGCATCAATCAACCTGGATATCTGCGTGGACCTCGCTGGTCCCTGACTTTCTTCTGAGGCTGGTCTTTCCAGGTGAGCTCTCTGATCTGAACGTCGGACTTCAGACCTAATCCTGCGAGGAGCAGGTGGCTCTTGAATATCTCCTGCTTGGGGAGCATTGCTGCTGTGACCAAACATCTTAAACTCCTTTCTTGACGTGGGCTCTTCTTAGGGAAAGATGAACGCTTCCCACAGACGGCGCCAATTGTGGATACAATTATTATGCAACACAAATAAATACGAGAGGAGCAATTATCAAATAAGAACAAGGAATATAAGATGCCAATCACACAACAAAGGATGTACGTGGTTCAGCAAGGATGTGCGTACGTCCACAGTGGTGCAGTCGATATTATTTCTATATACTCCGGAGAGTAATTACAGAGAATACAACTTGTCCTTTTGCCCCGGACCTAGGGTTTAATATATACATGTACATGTAGGTAAGTGGAGGTGATGGGTTTCTCCACGTTTTCCATCTCCCGTATAACTTCCAATTGTGGAAACGTGGGGGAGACCGGATCAATATAAGAGATGAGGGGCCCGGACTTTGGGCCACCAGGACCGGGCTACTCGTCCGGGCCCATGGTTCTAAATTTCGGGTACCCACACACACACACACACACATATATATATATATATATATATATATAAAGTTTAAAAAAAAGATAAATGTGGTATTAATTGGGTGTAAGTGGGTGTGGGTGGGAGTTGGGTTGGGTGGAATTTTTATTGGTTTGTGTTTTAGATATTTTTGGCCTTTTTCATTTGTAAATTATTTAAAATGTGACAATTATATTTTTGGGGGTCCCTTAAATTTGATTTTTTTTAGATTTAAAAATCTCGAATGTTTGTCATTATTTTCTCCAATACATGCTGAATTTTTTTTATATACCTATTTTTTTCCTTAGGGGCCCTAAAAAATTGGGGCCCTAAGCGGCTGCCTACCCTGCATAGGCCTAAAGTTGAACCTAGGGCATGGTCGTATTAGTTTCATGTTAATGTGGATTTTCTTCAAATTCTCTGTCACCTCCTATCCGGTTCGTATCATTGCTTGCTTATATATATATATATACACACACACACCCACTTACCTTAATGTGTATTTTAACTCTTTATATCATAATCACCCATCACTTTAAAACTATGCCAATGTTTTAAGGTAACATAATACATTTGGAGAGGTAAGTCCAATGGTTACCATTAAAGTAATATTGTTATAAAAAATAATGTCACATTATGTGTGAGACAGATAGACTAACCCAATATTGAATGTGAACAATGGTTCTTGAATAAATAGTGGTAAGTTGTAATGGGTTTGCTGCTGAAACTCAACCTGTTAGGCCAACTCCTCCCCTTGTTCTTTACCTATAGTGGCTATCACCATTAGGTATATAAACATGGATTTTTGCTTTTTCTTGATGTGATAAATAATATGATATTTATAATATTAAGGATTCATATCCTTGAAAGTAAACTAATATAGACTAGTTCACACACACCCTTATAAATGTGAGATAATATAGAAGAGAGAGAATGGGAGAATATTGTAAATGAATTGATATTAACAAGTGTTATGAGAGAGACGTACTTATAAGAGAGTTGAGGAGACATAAGGAGGAAAACACAAAGACGGAACATGAAGAAATATATATATATATATTGCGGGCACAGGTTTTGACCAATTTGGAACATCCTCTAAGAAATTTTAAAGACATTCAACTTCTTCTCCAGCTTTGTCCAGTGCAATGAATTCAGATTCCATTGTCGATCTAGCAATGCACGTTTGTTTTGAGGATTTCCAAGATACGGCTGCACCTCCAAGGGTAAACACATACCCACTCGTAGACTTAGAGTCTTTTGTATCAGATATCCAATTTGCATCGCAATGTCCTTCAAGAACAGCTGGATATTTAGAGTAGTCCAGTCCATAGTTTTGAGCGTATTTTAAATAACCTAAAACTCTCTATATTGACTTCCAATGATCTCATCTAGATTACTCATAAATCGACTTAGCTTACTTATAGAATATGCTATGTCCGGTCGTGTACAGTTCATGATATACATTAAACTGCCGATAATACGAGAATATTCTAGTTGAGATATGTTTTCACCATTATTTCTTGCTAGATATAAATTTACATCTACAGGTGTCTTGGTAAGACTGATATCATACTTCTTGAATTTTTTAAGTACTTTCTCTATATAATGATATTGAGATAATATAAGTCCATCCGATGTTTTAAAAATTTTAATTCCTAATATAACATCGACAATACCCAAATCTTTCATGTCAAATCGACTACTCAACATTTGTTTTGTAGTTTTAACAATGTCCAGGTTACTACCCATGATAAGCATATCATCAACAAAGAGGCATACAATGACATGTCCATTTTGAATGTAGTTAAAATAAACACATTTATCGCATCCATTAATTTTGAAGCCATTTGATAACATTGCATTATCAAGTTTTTCATGCCATTGTTTAGGCACTTGTTTTAATCCATAAAGTGATTTAACAAGCTTACATACTTTTCCTTCTTGATCGGGAGCTTTGAACCCTTCAGGTTGCTCCATATAAATTTTCTCGTCTAGTTCACCGTTTAAGAATGCGATTTTTACATCCATTTGATGTATTCCAAGTCCATTAATAACAACTATTGCTATTAACACTCGAATGGACGTAATTCTTATTATCGATGAATAGTGTCAAAGTAATCCAACCCTTACTTTTGCCTATAGCCTTTAGCTACAAGTCTAACTTTATATTTATCAATTTATCCATTAACCTTCAATTTCTTTTTGAAGATCCATTTATAACCTAACGGTTTTTAACCTGGTGGCAGATCCACTAGTTCCCATGTGTGATTTTATAATATGGATTCAAGTTGACTATTAATTGCTTCTTTCCAATTAAAGCATCAGGTAAGGATATTGCTTCTTTGTACGATTGAGGTTCATTTTCTAGCAGATATGTTAGAAAATTCGGATCGAAAGAAGTCGAGGTTCTTGCTCTTTTACTACGCATTGGTTCATCCTCTATTCGTTCAATAGGTTGATGAGCACCACTTGTAGTAGCTTTATTTGTCCTTTTAGAAGGAACAGATTCTCGGGTCATGTTATACGAGAATTCATTTTCAAAAAATGAAGCGTCCCTCGATTCAATAACTGTATTTACATAAATATCCGAAATCTCAGATTTACAAACTAAGAAACGATATGCACTGCTATTATAGCATAACCGATGAATACACAATCAATGGTCTTTAGACCTATTTTTACCTTTTTAGGTTTAGGAACCATTACTTTAGCTATGCACCCCAATACTTGCAAATATTTATAGCAAGGTCTTCGATCTTTCCATAACTCATAAGGCGTCTTATGAGTTTTCTTGTGTGGTACTTTGTTAAGAATACAATTAGCAGATAATAAGGCTTCCCCCCACAAATTTTATGGAGCTCCTAAACTTATCAACATAGAGTTCATCATCTCCTTTAATGTACAGTTTTTGCGTTCAACAATACCATTTGATTGAGGAGAATAAGGAGCGGTGGTTTGATGAATAATTCCATTTTTAGAACAAAATTCCTCAAATGGATATTCATATTCACCTCCTCTATCACGCCTAATAGCCTTTATCTTTTTGCTTAATTGATTCTCAACTTCATTCTTATATTGTTTAAATGCCTTAATAGCCTCATCTTTACTATGTAATAAATATACATAGCAATATTTTCTGCAATCGTCAATAAAAGTAATAAAATACTTTTTACCACCTCTAGTTTGTACAAATTTTAAATCACAAATATCCACGTGAATTAAATCTAGTGGTTCGGTGACCCTTTGAATAGAATGAAAAGGTAATCTAGCTAATTTTGATTCCACATAAATATCACATTAATGATTTTTATCAATATTAAATTTTGGCAAAAAATCTAAGTTATTTAATCTACGCTAGGTATTAAAATTAACATATCCTAATCTAGCATGCCAAATCTTAGAAGACTCAATCAAGTAATTAGAACTAGGAATTTCATTCATAGGGGATGCCTTAGGCATCAATGTCATTGCATTCATTTTAAAGATCCCCTCAGATAGGTATCCCTTTCCCATATACACATCATTTTTAGAAAATATAAATTTATCAGAAATAAACATGAGCTTAAATCCATTCTTTCTTAGAAGCTATCCAGAAAACAGATTTTTTCGGATGTCAGGCACATGCAGCACATTGTTTACGGTAAGCTCTTTTCCCGGGGTCATCTTCAGAATAATATTTCCGTGTCCCACAACTTTAGAAATCGAAGAGTTTCCCGTAAAGAGAGTCTCCTAATTTCCCAAAGCCTTATAATTAGTGAACATCCATTTGTTTGCACAAATATGGCGAGTAGCCCTAGTATCCACCCACCATTCCTTGGTATTTCCTACCAAGTTACATTCAGAGACAACAACAGAAAGATTTAAGTCCGTGATACCATCAGAAATACTCTCACCCTCTATAACGTTTGCTTGAGCATTTTGCTTCTTAGCGTTCTTCGGTTTGCGACACTCGCTTGAGCGATGTCCTGGCTTGCCGCAATTGTAGCATTTGCCTTTGAACTTCTTTCTTTGCTTAGATGTTCCTTCCCCATCACGCTTACGTTTGGATTTAGGACCTTCAACCACATGAGCCTTGGACTCCTTGATGTTCTTCCCACTTTTCTTTTGAGATTCACGGCTGTCTTCTTCAATACGCAGTCGAACTACCAATTCTTCAACATTCATCTCCTTACGTTTGTGACTGAGATAATTTTTGAACAAATTCCAAGATGAAAGGAATTTTTCAATTACTGCAGCCACTTGAAAAGTGTCACTGACTGACATTCCTTCAGCATGAATGTCATGAAGAATAACCTGAAGTTCTTGAACTTGTGCAATAACCAGCTTGGAGTCAATCATATTGAAGTCTAGAAAATGACCCACGATGAATTTCTTCATGCCAACGTCTTCGATTTTATACTTATTCTCCAAAGAATTCCATAATTCTTTTGCAGTTTTCATAGTGCTATACACGTGATACAAAGTCTTTTCCAAGTACATCAGGATGTAGTTACGGCACAAATAATCCGAATGTTTCCATGCTTTAATAGCAACAACCTTTTCTGTCTCATCTCCTTCTTTCAAAGGTGGACAATCCTTATACATGAACCTTGCCAATTGGAAAGTCGTGAGGTAAAAGTAAATTTGTCATTGCCAACATTTAAAATCAGCCCTAGTAAAAGTTTTCAATTTCTCCCCATGTGGCATGGTTACGGGAGCAACAACAGGTGCGTGTGTCATGTTCATAATAGGTGAAATGTTCACGGTAGGTGGTGGAACGGTGATTACATTTTCTGATTCCATTTCTGTTACAAAAACAGAATTTTTATCAATGATAGTATTCATTTGTAATGAAATTATCCAAATAGAATACAAAATTATGTACATCAATTTCCTCCAAATATAATTAAAATTAACTGAATTCTAAATAATATTATGAATTTATATAACATAGAATTAAAGTAAAATAAAAAATTCTACACAATATTCAAAATTCTATGTCATAGATTTAAACTAAAATATTAAACACTAGTTTATACTAGTCTAAGTTAAACAAGAAAAAATCCGCGTCACACTGTTTTTAATAAAAAAAAATTCTGTACAAAACAGAATTTTAATTTTAAGATTAAAAATCTAATATAAACAGATTTAACAAAAATTTACAAATAAAAATTTACAAATAAAAATTTTATTTTCTAAAACTGGATATATAAAGAGTGTAGAAATTAATTTTCTGTAACACTAACTGTTTTATTAAATTTTTGTAATAAAATAATATTTTAATTCAAATTTTCTGTAAAAACAGATTTATTTTCTACGAATAAAATTTCCGTACACTATAGAAAACAGTAGAACAAAAGATAAATTTGCCTTATGATTGTTATTTCTGCTATTTTAAGATTAAAAATAGTGCAGAATTATTAACGATATAATTATTACAGAATTAAAACGAAATTACAGAAATGAGAATAACTTACTTGATATTGATTTTGTAGAATTAATAACAGAAATAAAGAAGATAAATCCGATCACTGAAGAACAGTCTCCTTAAGGCAAAGTTATTCCCTCCAATGTGCTCCAAGGTAATTGAATAATTTCCTCCCAAGATAGAACGAATTTCTCGAATTAATTATGTAGAACAACAATAATCAATTCCATCGAACACAAAAATATAGGAGATTTTTATAAGAACAAACCCGGGACGGCCGAACGGCTCAAGCGCGCGCATGTGGGCTTTTGGGCCAAACCCAACACATGCATAGTGTAGGACATCTCCCCTTCAAAGATTTGGGATACCCCAAAGGCATCCAAGCCTTACTCCATACTTGGGGTGTTATTAACTCGTCAACTTTCCACTACTTTTCCAATGTGGTACAAGAGTTAAAAAATACCCAATTCATTAACTTTTATTATTTTTTGAGTCACTTTGGGGACATATTTATCATTCATAACTTAATGGAATTGAACATGTGAATATAGTACGTTGACCTCCTTGCGAGGACAACGCGTTCGTATATGGTCCCATAATTATCGTAGTGTGGATCCCACATAAATTTGAGCTCGAAGTTGCTCATAATTCTGTCCCAAAAAATCTGGACAGCTTTTAAGTCGAACTTTAAGTCCAATTTTCCAACACAAGTTTCTTTTACTAAAATATCATCACATCAGGGATTTAGGCCTAAACTCTTTGGCGCTATTATTTAGACACTTAATTTTTCTATATCCAATGCATTCGGACGTTGTTGGTAGTATTATATTCAAGTGATGACTATTTGAGCGGTGGTTATTACTTTGGTTGGTGGTGTTCTTAGTGGATATGATTGTTATTTTTATGACATATGGAAATAAATATATTAAAATTTGTGTCAAACTTGCAATGTTGCCACCATTAATTTATTCGAAAAATGATATTCGTGGTGATGAAATTACTCCGTACAATATATTAGTGACGATTGAAGAATTAAATATTATGAGATACTTATCTTCATGTTTATACTTGTTGGTTTGTATGCGGGTTTCAAGAACAGGATTCAAGGTTGATACTTGCTCAATTAAGGAAGAAGAATTTTCACAAATGTATGTATTATATTTTTTTTTATTTACTTTCTTTGTAAACACAATCAAAAGAACACATAATTAACAGTTTTAAATGGATCTATAAATCTAACACATGAATATCCAATTATACATGTTGTTTATTCTTTAATCATACAAAACATTATGTATTATATATTTAATGTTAGAATCTTGGATCAACATGATTCTCACATATAATCATTATGCAAAACATAAAATGATATTATAATCATATACCTCCATCATGTCACAATCAGAAAGATTAATGGAGAAGCCGAACTTAACGATGTTCGATTGGGATGACATTTAGATTATGACTTCATCTTGTCTTTAGTTAAATTGTGTTCCAGTTTTAGCGCATTCCAACTGTTAGATATTCCTCTAAGCTCAAAGCGCTATTTCGAAATTAACTCTTTTTGAGCATTTAGATTTCTCTCCCTTATCCTATAATTTCATTATGTTATCTTTTTGTGTGTCTAAATGACGAAAAATCAGTCAGTTATTTATAGGCAATGACATGACCTAAATCTCCAACAGTCACTTAATCTCAACCATCTATCAAGGTAGATATCTAAGAGTCCTTTTGACTCTGGGTATCTGGATTACCCTTTTATTAACCAAGATGACTCTTGGTATTAATATAATTATGGAGCACATTATGGATAATTATTATTTAAACTAATTCTAACATTCTACCACTTGGTCCATAATTATCATAAGGTGCGCAATAATCTATGGGTCATCCTTAAATGGTTTTTCATAAACACCTTAATAAAAAAAAACTATTAATGTGAGTCATGACACTCACATACTAATTTAAGAGCATGATCGTTTCTATATACCACAACATTAACAACTTATCCAACAAGATCTACAAATTTGGTTATTCAATAATGGTTCAATAATATCTTATGTAAAAGACTATTTTTTTCATATTCATCAACTTACATGCATGTAAACTTATATTGCAAAACTTAAATTGAAATGTTCAGAATAAACTTTGATTGATATCGTATATAGTGTGAAAAATTAAGCATCAAATAATTCACAATACTTATACTTAATTGGATATATGCAAGACCTATATCTTAATTATGTTACATGAATGTCCTCTGGTGATAACCCATTTATTAGTGGATATGCTATGTTAACACTTACACTAATGTGTTCAACTGACGCTTGTTGTTCTGAACTTTTTCGTTCACATATAGGCAGTACATCCCAATGTGTCTATGCTCTTTAAAATACCTACCAGTTCTTCATAACGAAGATTGCAGCGACATTATCATAATATTTATCGACTTGGTAATAGTGTCAACAACTTTAAGTCCCGAAATAAACTTTTATAGACAAAATCCATAAATTGTAGCCTCAAAGCATGCTATATAGAATATTTAATTGTTTCTCACTCTTTCATAATATTGGCCACTAGGCTAAAACATATCTACTTAATCAAGAGTGAAAAATGATCATACTGAGTACACAAAATTATAGACATCTCATTACTCATACTCTTAAATATTTTATTTATATAATCTAGAATTCATTACTAAGAAAAATTCAAGAAATATATAAATTTACTCCCACTGACTTCAAGGTATATATATACTAATAAAAAATACATAAATTATTCTTAAAAATACCGTTGGTAGTGGTTTTTCAACCTATACACTTCTTTTCTTAAACTCTTATAAGTTTTGATACTAAATGTAACTCTTAATATAAAGGAGTTACTAAAGCCATAATAATTTTACATTTTAAAATATAGGCAAAAATATTTATTTATACCCCTTTCTCTATTCATAATGAAAACTTTGACCATAAGTCTAGCTTTATGCTATTGATAATCACCAGAGTCATGCTTTAATCTTAAAGACGCATTTACACTTGACTCTAGTATGTTAATTAGGTAACTCAACGGGATCCTAAACTTCATTTTGGTTAATTAGTGGCATTATAATTTTTTTTTAAACTTGTGAAAATAAAATTTGGATATTTTCTTACTCCTTTACCAATTTCACATAAATCTCATAATCATTAAGAATAGAAAACTCATTTAAGAGCTTATTATAATTATTCATATACCCAACCAAAAGAACAATTACTTTAGATGTTAAGGGAAGGAAAAATATATCTTTTACTTATTTTATAACCACATTAGGTGATTTGATACTTCCATTAATTTCATCATTCTTTAAAGAATTTGACATTTTTTATTTCAAAAGTTATTAGTGTACCTTTTTGAAAGTGTAGACATAATTCTAAATTCCAATTCTTTTAGCGAATTCTAAATCCATCATGTACAAGACATTCCTAGTCATGCGTGCATGTCAAATTCGGTAAGTAAACTAGACTTTATATAGTACACTTTTAGCCATATATATTCATTTTTGTGTGAACAACTCTTATAGTGATATCTTCATTGTTGTGTGTGGCCATACCTCTCCCGGTCGACGTGCATGCAAGCGGGGGGTCGCACCCTTCCTCGGGGCACTTCGGCCGTCGTCAATTGAGGTGATGTGTAGAAATAGAGTCGCGAGTCTATTTTGCACAAAAAAGGCAAAAGAAATGTTGCCGCCTCGAGTGAATAACATCAAAGACATACTGATGCTTGCGAAACCAATTTGTTCAGGGATTCAGGGACTAAGTTACGGAATGGGAAGGTGTTAGGAACCCATTCTGCCCCTTCAGTCTCTCATAGGCATATGTTATTCTTTTCCTTAATAACTTAGTGACATGTGTGCGTGTGTATATAAACGGAGAGTGGAATTACTCGACTCGCATCATGGATAAAAGCAGAGCGTGGTCATCCTTAGGAGTTTTTCAAAATTAGTAATCAAAATATTATATGTGCGTTTTTCAGGCGATCTGTAACAACCCTCACTTTTGATAGCCTATTTTATATTTATTTACTATGTGTAGTAATTAATTATAAAATGATGGATGTTGAGTAAATATTAATTTAATATGAGTAAGGTTAATATTTACTGAAATGTTGGTAAAAATATCCATGTGGTGATTTATTGTGTCATAAGAATTAAAATGACATTTTGGTTTAATGAGAAACCGGAACTTTAATTGAGTTATAAATTTCCAAACGATAATTTGGAGGATGTAGTTAGTCCCGGTAGGTGCGAAACAGTCAAAATAAGTGCCATATTGCATTTTGGTATTTTGGGCACTTTTGACTGGTTATAGCTTAAATGTTTAGTGCGTATCATTTTATCGCGTATTAGACATTTAAGTGGGATTTTTATACTTAAGCCACGTTTTATTTCCCCAACCCCATTTCTATTCCCCCATTTCACATTTGAGCCCTAGAGAGAGTAGAGAGAGAAAGAGAACATTAGAGAAAAAGAGAGATTTGGAGATTCAAGCTTGGATTGTTGCTTTCTTCTTCACCAAATCAGATTCTTGCAAGCTTGAGGCAAGTTACCTACTTGCTATTATATGATTTAAGTGGGTCAATTAGTTTTGATAGTTATTGAATTGTTATGGTTTAAGATTTTAGGATTTTTGGGTATTAACCCTTGGAGATTGATTTGGATGATAAATGTTGCAAATAATGGTAGTTGGGTATATTTATGAAGTTTTAGTTCCATTATATAAGCTTGGTTTGGTTGGTTTTGGGAGAAATTTGGAGTTTAGAACACCATAGCCAAACTTGGCATTTTCGCAGGGGCGAATCGATTCGGCCCCTAGGGCGAATCGATTCGCATAGTTGCATATTCCCAGGTCTTGGTACCCGAATCGATTCGGGTTAAGGCCGAATCGATTCGGCATTTGCATAAACCTGATTTTGTTTTTCGAACCGATTCGCTTTCAGAGTGAATCGATTCGGTAGGGCGAATCGATTCGGCCCTTGGGGCGAATCGATTCGGGTCCTGCAGTTTTGAGTCATTTTCCTTTTTAATTTTTGATCTTTTTCTTTAGGTTTAGGACCTAGGAACCTTATTGAAAGAAGTAAACTTAGAGTCCTAGAGTATTAGTTGTGTTTGGTCGCCACCCTAGATTAGAATCGGGTCATCTAGGGTTTATTTCTCGGGGTGTTTAAAGAAATGCTAAGGCATTTCTTCTTTTATTCAAACTTTTAAAGTTAGGAAGTTAAATGCCAATTCTTGGAGACTTAAGGGCTTATTGAAGTTATATGAACTTTGGGGACTTGTAGGATCATAATGATCATTTGGAGACTAAGCCGGGACTTGAAATTTGAGGAATATTAATGACGATATTCGATGAGAATATGTATGAATAAAATGAACCCAAATTGTTTAAAGATGATAGGTTCAACTCAAAATGAACCCAAACTGTGTTAGAGATGATTGGTTCAAATAAAAGTAACCCAGTTGTTTAATGATGACAGGTTCGAATAAAAAGAACCAAACACATGGATAATGGAAATGGAAATGGAAATTGTGGTAATGGGAAATTGAAAATGAAAATGAGATTTAAAATGGTAAATGTTAATTTACTTAAACACACCTCTCTAAATGACATCATAAGGGAAGTTCGCGCGCTTGGTGATGCTCTCTGGCTAGTGAATGCAGGGTGGATATAGTCCTAGGCCATATGCGGGGTTTTTATATGTTTTCTGCGCTGGTGAGGGGATTCTGGGTGTGGTCCTAATTCTCCCGCAGGCATATGGCCGCTTCCCGACGTTGCGTTATGATCCCAGGCTGCCTTGTTTGATAGGCCCTGAAAGATGATGGTCATTTAGGGGCGCGTCCAGTGGGGAAACTCGAAGGGGCGGTCTTAGAATCGTTATATGTATATGAATATAACTTTTCTGCATTAAGTGGGACTTGATGGATATATGCCATAAAGAGCATGGATACGTGCCATAAAGAGCACGAGAATGAGATTAATGAGATATGTGCCATAAAGAGCACTTGATACTAATGATATTCCTATTAAGGAATGGAAAGATAAAATGGAAAGATAATTAACTATGGAAGTTAATAAATGGTTTTATTCCTATTAAGGAATACTGGAAGTTTGATAAATGAGGAAAGGTTTTAAACTTAAGTTATTTACTTTTCTTTCTTTTATGTATATGACATTTCATTTCTTCATTTAGGTAAATTGTAATGTAAGTTCATCATCCTTATCATTCATGCATAACTGTTCATTTCTATCATGCTTTTTTTTTCTTCTGGTGATCATATAGAACCCGACCCTGACCGGTTTACTTTCCTTGTTGTGTGTATGATTGTATCCGCTCAGGTGATCCACCGCAAGGACGCCCGTTTTGATGTTTCCATTCCTTTTCTTTTGTCGGGCTGTAAAATTTTGCGGATTATTACAGGACATAGAATTAGACGCCTCCATTTTTGGTATCCTAGATATGATCGGGTCTTTTCATCGGGCGTGTGGCCCAAACTTTTGTACTTGTTTAATGAATGTAATAAGTAATATATTAAACTGTTGTACTATGTTGTATGTAGCTATGGACCGACAGCCTATTCGATCCTTTTGTATACATTCGTCTTAGTTGTATTATATATATTCTTGTGGAATTACACTTGCTTATCAGATTTGGGTTGTTTAAATTTAATTTTCTTAACTGGTTTTAAATTTCTAAACTTTTTGGAAACCCGTTTTCTGATTTATTGGGTGGTTTTCCTGTATACTCAGTTTATTTTTGTTGATGCTGAGAATGATATCCATCCATGATTCCTGTTACGTTTGAGTATTGGGCTGGCCACCCCTTATCTCGGATCGCGGGTTGTCACAGATGGTATCAGAGCCTCAGGTTCTAGAGTCCTTAGGATCTATGTGGATTTGTCACGTTCTACCGTAGCGTTCTTTGATATAGAGCCTAATGTTAGGACTGTGTAGTTTTCTATGTTTGTGATCTTCTGCGAGATAGATAGTTTCAGATGGTATTTTAACTCTATTGTTTCTTCATCTCAAATTCCGCCTAGAGAGGTCGCCCAGCGAGACGTAATAGGGTTGTAGAAGAGGAGGTAGATTCTCCCCCATCGCCACAAGGGTCCGTTAACGCTGCGAATGTAGCAAATATAGTAGCTCAAGCGGTTAACACCGCTATGACCGCAGTGGTCCAACAATTTGCCACAGACTCAATAATGGGCTCACGATGTTCAAGCTCCTACGGGACTTATTCCGTGGGAAAGGGTTAGAGGGTCCTTTCTAAAGGGCGATCCCCTGAAATTCGAGGGAGGCATGAATGTTATCAAAGACAATAAATGGAAAGAGGACAGACAATTCAACCTTCGAATGATAGAATGTAGCGAGGAAGGAAACAAGTCCTTGCCACTTTTAAGCTTGTCGGATCTGCTTTACACGGGTGGGAGACAATAACCACACCAGAGCAGAGAGACACAATGACGATCACTGAGTTCTGGACTTTGTTCGATCATGAGTACGTTCCTCACACAGTTCAAAGGGGGATGAGAGAGAAGCTCCAGGATGTTGTGCAAGGAGAGAGATTTGTGGCAGAGTATGAAGAGGAGTTCACCTGCTTGGTGAGTTTTGTACCGTATGAGGTGACTCCGAAAGATAGGAAGATCTCAAAGTTTATGTGAGATCTAAATTGGAGAATCAGGCAACAATTACTGGGTAATCCAGCTTTACGAACCTTTAGTGAGGTTATGAATGTAGCCTCATCCCATTTCCATGAGCATCGGTTATATACACCGGGTAGCAAGAAAGCTACTGTCGTGGGGTAAGCAGGAAAGCTTGGAGAACATGGGATTGGAGGAGAAGTATTTCCCTCATCCCAACCTTCGGGTAGTAAGCATAAAGAGAGGGACCCTTGACAAGGGGTTTCGTCTAAGAGACAACGTTTTGGAGGGTTTATTGTGAGTGGCAATAACATTTGGCACGATAACGGTGCTTCCCAACATGTAGTTCGGGGTGGTCGTGGAAGAAAAGACCATCTGGGCCAAGGCATTACCCAGTTTAGAAATAACGGGGGTCAAGGTCGAGAGGATATGAAGGGACGATGCTTCCTATGTGGGGAGGCAGGTCATTGAGATGGAGTGTCCTCGATGGATTGGGGGTCAGTTTCCTAGGACTCCGCAGTAGCCATACATTCAGTTTCCACCTCAGGTACCTGATCCGGTTGTTCCCATGCAGCAGGGACAGTTACTGTATGGGAGAGTTTATCAAATTCAGGAGGCTATACTTCCTCCAGCTTCGTTAGCACCGCCCGCAGTTAAGGGTAAGTTTTTATTTCGGAGGTACTTGAGTTATGTGTTATTCGATGCGGGTGTTACGAGCTCAATTGTTTATGAGATCTTCTCAGACTACAGATTTGATAAGATCTGCTGAGAGTATTTCTTCTAGCGTTGAGTTTTCTACGAGTGATGGTTCGCTCAATTCCTTGTTTGTAAACATATAGGGATTTCTGGTGGTACTTTTTGCTTTGAGGCCGATTTACTCGTCCTTGACATGGTCGGGTATGATGTGATTGGTATGCCTTATTTCCACGATCGACAAAGTTGAGTAGTAGCGTATAAGAGGGGTTCCTTGTTTGGATTCCGCTTTTGCAGGATGCTCCACGCGTGAACCTCGACGATGTTGGAAGTAGAGAGATGATGTTCTTTCTTTTTAGTTAGTTTCATTTTATTTTAATTTATTTTTGTTGGTTGGAAGGTTTAGCCGAGAATCACGTAGAAGAGTGATTAAGGGCTATTAAAGTGCGAAATAGAAGCACTATATACAGTTCTCTCCTCTGAACGATGCGAGGGAGACTGGGATGCGAAGTCGAATTAAGACTTCGGGTTATGCCTTGATAAGAAGGCTATTTAAAAAGGTATATATATGTTGTGGGGTATATAATTACAAGGCTTTACGAAAAGTGAATTTCTGTTATTTAAATGGTAATGTATGTAAGTAGAATCTTTTCGATCCCGAACATGTGTCTTAGGCCTGTATATCTTGATGACCGACAACGCGAGGTAGTAGTGTAACGGGAGGGTTCCTTGTTTGGATTTCGCTTCGACGAGATGTCCCACGCACGAAACCGAGCAAATGTCGGAAGTTGATAAAGGTCTTGGGCACTAGGGATATACTTAGTATTATGTGTATACGACTTAGATAGATAGGATATAGTATAGGTAGGTAGACCTTAGGATTGTTTGGACATAAGGCCTTTAGTATGTGACGTTAGTTTAGGAGGGTTGTCGGGAGTTGACCACGAACAGATTGTGTGTTAACTCTAAGAGGGATTATTTCCTAGTAACGAGAAGTGTGAGATTTCGAGAGGTTTGGTAGATAAGGCCGAAGGAGATGAGGCCTCTTGTAGTAGAGTGTTACATGGGTAACGTAGCTTTTGGGGAGCTAAAAAGGTGAATTGACTCGCACTCCTGAGCCATGCTGTTAAGCTTGAGGGTGGATTCAATTGATAAGTCTCTGCCAGAATGGGAAGTAATAATACTAAAGCATCAACTTATTGTCTATGCGCCTCATAAGTTTAAACTTGTGGGAAGTATTAACCCATGCTTGAATTAAAATCCATCGTGGGGGTGATCGCCGTATTGGAAAGAAGGTATTACTTCCTGGGCAGAATTTAGTCTTTCGTGCGAGCAACATTTCATTGCAAGATGTCGTAGGAGAGACAAGGGTGGTTAAAGCCACGTACACAAGCTGTTGATTGAGGGAACAATATCCTGCTCTATTGACTTTGAGGGTGGGGTGCGTTTCCATAAGAGAATTTTTGTCCCGAATGAGAAGGACTTAAGAAAGGCAGAAATATCAGAATCTCACGGTTCTAAACTTGCAGTACATCCGAATAACGACAGAATGTGTCAAGATATGCGCCGCCGATATTGGTGGCCGGACATGAAGGGTTAGTTGGACTGCATGGGGTGCCTTTGATTATAGTTTCCGACTCAAACAAGATTTTCATTTCTCACTTTTGGCTAGTTTCCAAAGCCAGGGAAATCAAATTGTGGTTAAGCACTTCTTATTATCCTCCACAGACGGCCAGACCGAAAAGGGTAAACCACATGTTGGAGAATGTGCTCCTTATGTGTGTGCTTGACTTTAAGAGTAGTCGGGAACAGTGTCTCCCACTAGTTGAACTCGCTTATAATGATTTGTATCGATTCACTATCGGGATGGCGCTTTAAAAATCCTTGTATGGTAGGCCTTGTGGATCTCCCGCTTATTGGTTAGAGGTGCGAGATGATAAGTCTCTCAGACCTGGAATGATCCAAGATACTTCTTCGAAAATTGAGCTCATTCGGAATCGAATTCATATAACCAAGATCGACAAGAGAGTTCTGTCGATTGCGGGGAGAAGGAATGTGGAGATTGAGATCGGTGGACCAAGTGTTGGTGTGAGTATCGCCTATGAAGGGCATTAAGCATTTTGGAGTAGAAAAGAAAAACTTGCACCGCGTTATGTTGGACCTTTCCTATATATGTTAAGGTGGGTCCGGTAGCCTATTAACTTGCTCCACTGAAATATTTGCAGCAAGTTCATAACGTGTTCCATATCTCTCCTGTATGGAAATAAAAGAGATGTGATGGTGCCCTTAGGCACATTTCTTTCGAAGTAGATGCAACTTGACGTTCCTTATGAGGAGTAGTCAGTTGATATTTTAGAGCGTGGAGAGCGGCGATCGAGATCGCCGGTAGTACCGTTGGTTGTGGTGCAATGTAGTCACCATAGTGTCGAGGAGTCGACAAGTGATCGCGGGGATGACATGCGAGAAAGGTATCCGCATTTCTTCTTGCAAGGTACGCCTGAATTTTGGGGGCAAAATTCCCTGATAAGGGGGGGAGTATGTAATAACCCTCACTTTTGATAGCCTATTTTATATTTATTTACTATGAGCAGTAATTAATTATAAAATGATGGATGTTGAGTAAATATTAATTTAATATGAGTAAGGTTAATATTTACTGAAATGTTGTATGATTACCTAATGAGTAGGTAAAAATATCCATGTGGTGATTTATTGTGTCATAAGAATTAAAATGACATTTTGGTTTAATGAGAAGCCGGAACTTTATTTGAGTTATAAATTTCCAAATGATAATTTGGAGGGTGTAGTTAGTCCCGGTAGTTGCGAAACAGTCAAAATAAGTGCCATATTGCATTTTGGTATTTTGGGCACTTTTGACTGGTTATAGCTTAAATGTGTAGTGCGTATCATTTTATCGCGTATTAGACATTTAAGTGGGATTTTTATACTTAAGCTACGTTTTATTTCCCCAACCCCATTTCTATTCTCCCATTTCACATTTGAGCCCTAGAGAGAGTAGAGAGAGAAAGAGAACATTAGAGAAAAAGAGAGATTTGGAGATTCAAGCTTGGATTGTTGCTTTCTTCTTCACCAAATCAGATTCTTGCAAGCTTGAGGCAAGTTACCTACTTGCTATTATATGATTTAAGTGGGTCAATTAGTTTTGATAGTTATTGAATTGTTATGGTTTAAGATTTTAGGGTTTTTGTTGGATTTTTGGGTATTAACCCTTGGAGATTGATTTGGATGATAAATGTTGCAAATAATGGTAGTTGGGTATATTTATGAAGTTTTAGTTCCATTATATAAGCTTGGTTTGGCTGGTTTTGGGAGAAATTTGGAGTTTAGAACTCCATAGCCAAACTTGGCATTTTCGCAGGGGCGAATCGATTCGGCCCCTAGGGCGAATCGATTCGCATAGTTGCATATTCCCAGGTCTTGGTACCCGAATCGATTAAGGTTAAGGCCGAATCGATTCGGCATTTGCAGAAACCTGGGTTTGTTTTTTGAATCGATTCGCTTTCAGAGCGAATCGATTCGGCCCTTGGGGCGAATCGATTAGGGTCCTGCAGTTTTGACTCATTTTCCTTTTTAATTTTTGATCTTTTTCTTTAGGTTTAGGACCTAGGAACCTTATTGAAAGAAGTAAACTTAGAGTCCTAGAGTATTAGTTGTGTTTGGTCGCCACCCTAGATTGGAATTGGGTCATCTAGGGTTTATTTCCCGGGGTGTTTAAAGAAATGCTAAGGCATTTCTTCTTTTATTCAAACTTTTGAAGTTAAGAAGTTAAATGCCCATTCTTGGAGACTTAAGGGCTTATCGAAGTTATATGAACTTTGGGGACTTGTAGGATCATAATGATCATTTGGAAACTAAGCCGGGACTTGAAATTTGAGGAATATTAATGACGATATTCGATGAGAATAGGTTCGAATAAAATGAACCCAAATTGTTTAAAGATGATAGGTTCAACTCAAAATGAACCCAAACTGTGTTAGAGATGATTGGTTCAAATAAAATGAACCCAGTTGTTTAATGATGATAGGTTCGAATAAAAAGAACCAAACACATGGATAATGGAAATGGAAATTGTGGTAATGGGAAATTGAAAATGAAAATGAGATTTAAAATGGTAAATGTTAATTTACTTAAACACACCTCTCTAAATGACATCATAAGGGAAGTTCGCGCGCTTGGTGATGCCCCCTGGCTAGTGAATGCAGGGTGAATATAGTCCTAGGCCATATGCGGGGTTTTTATATATTTTCTGCGCTGGTGAGGGGATTCCGGGTGTAGTCGTGACTCTCCCGCAGGCATATGGCCGCTTCCCGACGTTGCGTTATGATCCCAGGCTGCCTTGTTTGATAGGCCCTGAAAGATGATGGTAATTTAGGGGCGCGCCCAGTGGGGAAACTCGGAGGGGCGGTCTTAGAATCATTATATGTATATGAATATAACTTTTCTGCATCAAGTGGGACTTGATGGATATATGCCATAAAGAGCATGGATATGTGCCATAAAGAGCACGAGAATGAGATTAATGAGATATTTGCCATAAAGAGCACTTGATAAAAATGGTATTCCTATTAAGGGATGGAAAGATAAAATGGAAAGATAATTAACTATGGAAGTTAATAAATGGTTTTATTCCTATTAAGGAATATAAAAGATAATGGAAATTTGATAAATGAAGGTTTTAAATTTAAGTTATTTACTTTTCTTTCTTTTATGTATATGGCAATTCATTTCTTCATTTAGTTAAATTATAATGTAAGTTTATCATCCTTATCATTCATGCATAACTGTTCATTTCTATCATGCTTTTTATTTCTTCTAGTGATCATATAGAACCCGACCCTGACCGGTTTACTTTCCTTGTTGTGTATATGATTGTATCCTCTCAGGTGCTCCACCGTAAGGACGCCCGTTTTGATGTTTCCATTCCTTTTCTTTTGTCGGGCTGTAAGATTTTGCGGATTATTACAGGACATTGAATTAGACGCCTCCATTTTTGGTATCCTAGATATGATCGGGTCTTTTCATCGGGCGTGTGGCCCAAACTTTTGTACTTGTTTAATGAATGTAATAAGTAATATATTAAACTGTTGTACTGTGTTGTATGTAGCTGTTGACCGACAACCTATTCGATCCTTTTGTATACATTCATCTTAGTTGTATTATATATATTCTTGTGGAATTCCACTTGCTTATCAGATTTGGGTTGTTTAAATTTAATTTTCTTAACTGGTTTTAAATTTCTAAACTTTTTGGCAACCCGTTTTCTGATTTATTGGGTGGTTTTCCCATATACTCAGTTTATTTTTGTTGATGCTGAGAATGATATCCATCCATGATTCCTGTTACGTTTGAGTATCGGGCTGGCCACCCCTTATCTCGGATCGCGGGTTGTCACACGATCGATCATTTATAGAAGGGCGATGGTGTAGGTTAGACAAAACACAACCCTGAATCACAAATATATGATATGAAATTGATATATGAATAAGAATAGGAGAGGAATCGAATCTCGGATTTTACCCGAAATGCCTACGTAGCCTAAAAAGGCATCAAAGGTCACGTAGTTCTCATATAACACGGGGTGGGGTTTATCCCATAAATACAACCGGGGACTTTTCTTATATATATGTGTGTGTGTAAAAAGGAGTTTTAGTGTGAGAAAATATAACGAGAGATCCTCGCTTGGAATTTACAAGAAAAACCCTATTTTTCTGATTTTTTATTTTTTATAGAAAATATAGTGTGTGCGATAATACTAATAAAAGAGTTGGATATTAATAGGTGTAATCTAATAGAAATGAAATTCTAAAATAAGAATTAAGTAACTAGTGCAAAAATAAGAGAGTTTAAAGAGAGAGTGAAAGATTTGGACCTTCTTTTGAAGCTTTGAAGTTGACCTTGAATGTTGAAGGACTGCTCTTGTAAGTGGATGAAAGTGATAGGAGGAGAGGGACGAGAATTTTACAATTAGGTAGGGAAATGATGGGAATGGAATGTGGGGGAGAGGTTTCAGTATGGAAACCTCATTGACTTTGAGAGAATGTTCCCTCTCAATGAGCTCATTCTCTCCTCATACAGGGTCCAAGGGTGCTGATCGACATTGTCCTTGATATGTCTATCAGTAGGAAACCCCCATACATACTTCCAAAAGGTAGGGAAATGGGTTTACCATTCGGTAGTCTCACGTAATTTTTTTGAAAAATGACCGTAAAATGTAATCCGCAAGTCATAATCGTTTACGGGGCAAAATGTTGGAAAAGGTATTCAGAGACTTTTAAGAATACATTAGGTTGCTCCCAGGTTTGGGAGTTGACCGTGGTCAAATGGGGATCGAAAGCGCCCGACGGTATTTTGGATAAAAGGGAAACAGATTGTTCGTCCTAATTGTAAGGCGTATTCGTGCATGGGATGGACCGTTAGAAAGGTTATTCAAGGACCTTAGATGTTCCAAAGAGCTTTCACTTGTTTTGGATATCTCACCAAGGTCAAACGAGGCCCAGAAGCGCTCGGTGAACCTTTAGGGTGAAACGGGTCATTTGTCCATATCCTAAGGCTGATTTGTGCACGGGCGGATTGTTGGGAAGAGGATTCAGAGCCCTTTGAGGATATACAGAGCTTCACTATAGTTGGAGAGTTGACTGGAGTTAAATAGAGCTCGGGAGTGCTCGATGGCCTCCAAATCATTTTTCGAGGGAAAGCGATTCGTTCGATCGAACAGTAAGACCAATTCACACACGAGGTGAACCGTTAAAAAGGGGATGTATAGCCCTTCAAGATCTAATGAGCTATCACTTAGGTGAGAAAATTGATCGACAGTCCAACAGAGCCTTGAAGCGACCGCCTCCAGATCAGTAATCAGAGTATGACCTAGGTCTTATGATAAAAAAGGAGTGTTAAGGACATAAGGAGATGCTTAATAGGGTTCTAGAATGTGGTGCCTATAGATCCCCTTGATAGGTGAGCTTGGAACAATTGAAGGACGTCGAATAGACACTATATTGAGGTTAGGAGAGATAGTGTTTAAGATAATTCTACGAACCAAAGGGATGAGGGTGACTAGTTTAGAGGGTCGAGGTCGGTTCTGAGGAACCAGGGCTATGTTGGGATTGATAGATTCTATGAGTCGAGGTTAATTTTGAGTACCTAAAGTTGTAAGAACCTTTTCTGCTGGTCGAGGTCGATTATGAGGATTTAAGGTTGTGTTGGGATGACCGATTCTACGAGTTGAGGTCAATTCTGAGGACCTAAGTTTGTAGGGATCGATGCTGCGGGTCGAGGTCAATTATAAGGACTTAAATTTGTGACGACCATTTTTGAGGGCCGAGGTTAATTTTGAGGACCTAAAGTTGTAGGAACTGATTTTATAAGTCGAGGTTGATTCTGAGGACCTAAGATTATAAGGATCGATTCAGCGGTTCGAGGTCAATTCTGAGGACCTAAAGGTGTGACGACCATTTCTGAGGGCCGAGGTCAATTCTGAGGACTTAAAGTTATGACGAACGTGTCTGAGAGTCGAGGTCAATTCTGAGGACCTAAGGTTGTAACGACCAATTCTGTGGGTCGAGGTCGATTCTGAGGACTTAAGACTGTCGGGATCAATTTTGTAGGTCTAAGTCGATTCTAAGGACCCAAGATTATAGGGACCAATTCCGTGGATCGAGGTAAATTCTTAGGACCTAAAGTGATGACCCTTTATGAGGTTCGAGGTCAATTCTGTGGACCTAAAGTTATAATGTGGGGAGTTGATCTCCTTAGAAAATTTTAAATTATCATGGGGATGCAGATACATATGTAGTTCCACCGGAGATTGTGTTGTTTTAAGACTCTTCCGGGAAAGGATTTATCCTCAAGACATTCGACTGGGTATTATGTTTTTTTGAGAGAGGGTAGCTTCGTAAGGGAAACTGTGAGGGATTTTGCTCGGAGGCATATCTTAAAATTCTGGTGGTAGATGAAACGAGAATTTTTTTAGCCTGGAGATTTCATTGGGTAACTGGGAAGGTATTATCTTGCAATTCCATTGGGGAAGCGTTTGATTTGAGGTTGATATTCCTCTGGGAAAGACTAGAGATTTTAGATTTCGCTGGAGAATTATAGTAGACTTAGATGCAGGCGCATTGTTGGTTATGTTTATAAAATATGTTGAGGGTAGGGTAGTTAGGGTTTATGCTGGAAATAAGAGCATAATATTAATCTTGTTGGGGATTTCGGGAGTTTAGTGTCCCTAAAAATGGTTTTCATGATGAAACATGTTTCGATATTTGTTTCCTATTTTTAGGATTTTTTTAGGTAATTTTTGAATTTTTCTAGCAGTTTCTGGAATCTTTTGTACAAAATTTGTAGGGGTTTGATGATCAATGTGATGTACGAGCTTCCGTTTGGTAATGGCACGAACTCCTGGGCTTCCGTGGTAAGAGGAACAGACATGTGCCGATCAGTACGTGCAGGGTCTATCGATCAGCCTGTCGTTTAGTCTCCTATATAAAGGGGGGGATCCCTCCTCATTTTTCACACCTTCAAGTGCTTGAATCTTCTGATTTTTCTCTCTAAAAATCATTCCTAAGTCCTTTTCATTTTAAGACTTCAAATGGCAAGTTCTTCTAGCGAGGGATATAACTTGGAGTGGTTGAGCGTTGAAGACTGGGATGGTTTGGAGTGGCAGTCCAGGGTAGGCCTGTCAATGGGTCGGGTCTAGACCCGCACCCGATCCGTATAATAAGGTCTGAGCATATTTTTTTGGACCCGAGATCCGAAAACCCGTTTATTAAACGGGTAGGGTCTGGATCTTATACAAGACTCGGACCCGAAGACCCGACCCGAATTGTACATTATTATTTTTTAAATATATATACATATACTATAAATTTATATATATTTATAAATATATCTTATCAATATAACATGTAAGTAGTATATATAAAAATATATATTTATGTATATAATAAATATAAATAACATATGTTTTATTTATACTAATAATATCTATAATACATTATAAAATATTTTAATTTAAGATTAAAAAATAAAGAAGGGGGATACTATAAATAAATATAAAATAAATGTATATATTTGACCATACCCGGACCCAAACCCGAGACCCGAACGGATCTGGGTCTGGATCCAATATTGTAGACCCGATGAAGATCCGGACCCGAACCCGATGAAGACCCGATTACACGGATCTGGATCTCCCTAAACCCGACCCGTTGACAGGCCTAGTCCAGGGTTCACCTTGCCTTGGGTAACACGAATGCTTTTGATCTCTTTGAGCCAGTAGCTTAAGAGCACTTCCTTTTTCACGAGCTTTCACACCACCGTTCGTCTAGGGTAAGTAACCCTAGTGGCTACGTAAGTATAGTGACTTTTAGTATTCCTTTTTTCATTTTCTTTATTTTCTTATGCCGATGAAAGGTTTTTTCTTCTCTTTGGATTTGTAAGACTAATATAGCTCCTTCGAGCATGCGTTCTCAGGGGACGAATGGGTTGAAGGATGTTTAAGAACATCTCCCTATGGTGGTGCACTCGATGGTTACTTCAACTAGTTTTGGCCGTCTAGCGCAGGACTTAGATGAGATGCCACATTCTATTACAGTGCTATGCGCTTTGGGAGAGAGGTGGTGTGACACTACCCATACCTTCCACTTGGGCTTCAGAGAGATGACTGTTAATCCCATAGATATTCTGTAGCTATTGGGGATAGACTATGAGGGTGTGCAGATAGAGGTGGATCGCACAGTGAGGGTGAAGCTGGAGGTGATTCAGGCGGCACTGGGGGATATGGGTATGATTATTTCATGGGATTCTATCCGCATCTCTTCTCTTTAGGAGGTGCTTTTGAGTAGGAGGGTAGATGAGACTGGTGGACGACAGGTGAGACAAATGGCCCGGTTATTCATTTTTCTTTTGCTTGGAGGATTTCTGGTGGCAACGAGTGGCTACATCGATCATCTTTGGTTTTTGCATATTCCAAGGATATTTTTTAATGTCCAGTTTTATGATTAGGGAACCTGACTTTGGAGACCCTCTAATATTTTTTGGATGCTTATAGCTGGTGCTACTGGCAGACCTTTACAGGGTCCACATACCTTTTGGAGGGAACTTTGAACTTATTTTTCTTCCTTGCATTTTTCTTTAGTTCCTTCTTTGCCGATTCCTGTCTTTTGCAGACATGGTTTTACGAGGTGATTGGGCTCAATGTAAGGTCGATATCCCTGAAGGAGGAGGATATGGGGGACTTCTTTCGGATGTCTCGGTAGCGAAAGTCCAACAGGAAATTGAACCATTCTTTGTCCTTGGCGGTAGTGTAGGCTTTGAACACTTTGACGAGTGATCAGGTTGTTTCATTTTTCTTCTGAATCCTTTCTTGCCATTTTATTTCTTGCATGGATACAGATTATCTATCGGGGATTGTAGGTGACCTTTTACCCTTGGGGGATGTCTCCTTAGCATACGGGGGTTACGGGTATGCACATGCAAATGCGACGTTTGATGGTGCACAAGTTTGGGTACGTCTGGTACCTGGGGGAGAGAGTGGTGCGAAATATTGTGGAGCATGAGGTGGTGGTCTCACCGTCGGTGCCCCCAATGTACATGAGGAGAGTGTGGGAGATGTTTGTCGAGGCTCGAGTGATAGCACTGGTCGACGAGTCCTACACTTTTTATACGAACACTGTGGTGAGTTATTATTACTTAGATTTTATGAGGAGATGGTTAATTCCCTATTGCATGATGCGGTGAATATGCCTCCGCCTCCTACGGTTTTGGGTAGGGGTACCAGTAGGCCGATGGCATCTACCCACAACACTAATGATGGTGGTACATCATCAAGGGTGACAACAATAGTGGAGCCTCCAATTATTTAGGTCACTCCCCCTCTTATAATTTTCATCTGGCTAACGAGGTGTCATTGAGCATGCCGCATCATTCTACAAATGATGTTCTTCAGCCTGAGGTATATTATTCTTCTCTTTTGTCATCTCTTTTGGTTCCTTCTTTTCTTTTTACTGACTAGTTGGTCATTTTCCTTTCTTTTTTGTCTTGCAGTATGTTCAGGTGCCGACCACGTGGCTGAAGGATGTTAAGGAATGGGTGGCCTCCGTGACTACCTGCATAAAGTATTCCATTCCTACCTGCTTGGTTCCATATGCCTCCTCGAATGAGGGATCGAGTTCTGGGAGTGGAGGTTCTACTGCTCATCGCCGGGGATAGTGGATCCAGCAGAGGGTGAGGGTTTAGAGAGTGAGAGATTATGGATTCAGGCTGAGTCCCATTGCTTTTTTCCTTCTTTTGACCTGCAAGGATGTAATCATGCAACAACAATATATATATATATATATATATATATATATATATATATATATATATATATATATATATATATATATATATCTGAAAGAGATGCATTTTTATTATTATTGCTTTAATGACTAACCTTATATGCACTTTACTTTTCTGCTGAGACTGCAAAGATGACAGGATGTTTATTTATTCAGGAAAAAGAGAAAAAAATTAACTGAGGGAAAGAATTTATTTTGGAAATAATAAGTAAAAATGGATTTTAAGGAGAAATGACACGGGGGATTTTCAAAATAAGAATTTTTTTTTGAGAATTTGATTTTTGACAAAAGAGGAAAGATGGAATTTTCTAAAATAAGGGGGTTGTCGATCGGCATAACCCTTGTCTTGCCTATCGGCATATGGGTCAAGTCAAATCACTCTAAGACTTTGATTTCACTTACCTGCACTCTTGCGGGGTTTGGAATTTACTCAGTTTTTTAGATCCTTTGTCTTTTGACAAGTCTTTTGTGTATACAAGGGGATGTAAGGAATGTGATTTTTCACCCACACCTACTTTCTTCTTCTTTTCTTTTTTGCTTCTTGTTTCTCATTTCTTTCATTATTATTTCCAAATGGACCTTTTGATGCATGCGAAATTTTCTTCCTACCTCGAAGGTCTAGAGACCATGTGCTTGTATAATGTGGACTACGAGGCTTTTAACCTACGCCGAGTCTCTTTGTCACGTAATCGAGCCATTGACTGGAATATGCTAGCAACGACGGAACTGTTTTGGTACCCCGAAGACCATATTTTTCGTTTCGGCCTAGATGAGGTCTTTTCGACTTATGAAGAATTCTCATCCATGTTGGGAATCAATCCCAGTGTAGCAACAGCTATGCCTAGATTCAATCATTCTTCCCAGGGATTGTTAGCGGAGTTGCTCCGTAATTCCCTTTCGGTGGCTGTACCGTTAGTTACTGAGGGGGTGATTTCCCTTCTGATTGTCATGCACTATGCGCACTTGACGAATTTTAATGATGCAGGATATACCGGAGCTGTTACCTTGGGCCTTACTTCGAGGATCTTGCTAGTGACAGGGGAATTAATGGTGGATCCCCAGTTGGTTGCGATAACAGCATGAATGTCTTACTGTCGCAGTCTTACGTCGCTGATACTAGCTGAGACTTTGAATGGTCTTGATGCTTGGAGAGAAGGTCATTATGATTTTCTAAGGGTAAGCCCGTTGATGTTGTTCATGTGGCTGATTGAGAGGTTCCATTTTGCAGTTCCTCATGAGTATTCCTTGGCAGGCGTGCTAAATTTCTTTGCTCGGTACTTTATCAGTTTTGGCCCATCTGTAGAGAACTGGGTCAACTGGTTTATGGAGAATAGAGCCCATGCCTTCGTTGGTCGTTGTCATGGTGGGAATAATTTCAGCCTTTTTTAGAGCTGAAACCGATATGTGCGGTTAGTTGGCCTACGACAGACTTCATTCTACTTCCCTTGGTGCCTTTTGCATTAAGTTTGGTGGGAGCAAATAGTGCCTCCTCTCACACTTGACTTCTTTTCGGTGCAGGACCTAGCTAAATTTCAGGGCATGATGTTGGGTTCTTTATAGAAGAGTCATCGACCGTCTACCCATCCATCTCAATCTGTAAGAAAGGTTTAACATGTGTTTGGTAACTATCTAAAGTGGTTATGGAAATGAGTAGTAGCGAAGATCCTGGAAAAAGAGACTGACCTGGAGGAGGGGGTAGTGGTTTTTTCCACACTAGTCAGGGCGTACCTCTCCATGGAGCGCATTCAAAATATTAACCAGGAAGGGGAAATCTATGGAACTCCAGGAGCTGATGATGACGAGGTTGGGTATTTTGGCAACTGTAGATATGGTTTTGTGAAGCTAGGGAAAATTTGTGTGAAGTTTTCATTTTTTTTTTGTTTTTGAAATAAATTTGGTGTAGCTTGATAGTTTTGTTATTTTAGGACTGGTTTTGAGTTAGTGAAATGGGGTGGTTTATTTTAACTCCATTTGCTGAGACTTTATG
Source organism: Sambucus nigra (assembly GCA_949130495.1). NCBI lineage: Eukaryota > Viridiplantae > Streptophyta > Magnoliopsida > Dipsacales > Adoxaceae > Sambucus > Sambucus nigra. The sequence goes on along the minus strand of OX422222.1, from coordinate 346,871,942 downwards.
TAATGGTTCCACCTTTACTTATTTGAAATAAAAAATGATTTTAATCATATTGTTGTATCTCTTGATGAGTTTTGATTTCGAGTTATCTATACCAATCGCTAAGGCATACATAATCCTCTTGCTTATGTAAATGATAAAATAAACTTCCATTCTCGAAGGTTAGAAAATAATAGCATTTTGTGGGAAAGAAGGGGACTATGCCCATATAAGGTTTATGAGCTGCCTACGTACCTTTGAGGGTTTTAAAAAAAATTCTTATGAGTTCCATTTTGAAAAAAAAGGTTTTTGAGAGGATGAATCCCTACATAGTTCTGGGTAGAGAGAAATGAAGAGAGTTTTTTTAGAATAGAAGGGAGATGAGAAGAGTCATTACGCACCGAGATTTCGGGCAGGGTAGAACTTATTGAGACGATCAAAGTTGATTGGATGTGCCATATCTTCTCCATCGAGGTTAATGAGAATAACGACACCAGCTGAGAGAATTTTCTTCACTATGTTGGGGCTGCTCTAATTCGGCTTGAATTTTCCTCTGGGGTCCCAGATATGTTCTATGATCTCATTGAGGGCCAGGTCTACCTCCTGGACACCATAGTCCATGACTCTTTGATTGAATTCTCATTCTATCCGACGATGGTATCCTTGTATGTGGTATAGATCCTTCAACCTCTTTTCATCCAAGAGTGATAATTCGTCAAGGCGGATTTGATGCCAGTCTTCATCACAAACTTTGCTTTTAAGCAAGACGTGGAGGGAAGGTATTTCTAGATCAACGGGTAGGACTGCCTCCATGACTTATACCAAAGAGTAAGGAGTATCCCAGTAGATGTTTTGACTAAAGTGCGGTATCCCTAGAGGGCATAAGGGATCCGGTCGGCCCAATCTCTGCAACTCTCAGTCATTTTGTTCATGATGGTGTTAAGGTTTTTATTTGAAGCTATGTCAACACCATTGGTTTGAGGTCGGTAGGGAGAAGATTTATGTCTCTGAATCCCATACTAGTCGACCAATTCTGTGACCTCAGCTTCAAAGTGTAACCCATACCCGTATCAGTAGATGATGTCCATTCGAATAAACTGGGCAACTTTCTTGGCATTCAGAACTGCATATAACTCGCTTCGAACCATTTGTGAAGTAATCAATGGCGACTAGGATGAACTCATGCCCATTTTAAGCTTTAGGTGTGACCTTCCCTATGATGTCAATGCCCCAAGTGGAGAACGTCCAGGGAGAAGTCATATTATATAATTCCCGAGGAGGTAAGTGTTGGAGGCTGGCGAACTAGTGGAATTTGAAGCATCTTCGAACATAGGTGGTGCAATCCTAAAATATGGTGATCCAATAGTACCCTTGACGGATGATTTTCTTAGCAAGCATATGACTGTTAATGTGGGGTCCTGTGACCGCCCGCCCAATTAAACACCAGGTGATCAATACTTTATCAAATTAAAACATGAATTTCATTTGGTTCATTCTTCTCATCACTGTCGAAAACATTTTAAAGTTTACTAACCACCTAGTATACAAAAAGCCAGAGCCCAATTTTATCTTTTTATTAAACAATCACAACATGGAGAAATAAAAATATACCATACACATAGTAACAAAGTCTAAAACACCAAAAAATTTTATATGAATAAATGATGAATAAACCATGAGCTCCAAGTCTAATATAAAAACTTCAATAGAATAATAAATCTGAATACAAAGTCCAACTAAACATCTAAAGAAATTAAACTGAGTCAACAAATACAAAGTCTGATACACTTGAATAAAAGAATTCGTTGAAGGGGCAAAATGCCCAAATGAAATAACTGAACTGGATCCTACTCTAGGAAATAAGTAACCGAAGCGACTAAATCCAAATCCTGCAAGAATCCACAAGTGTTGCAACTACGCATCCCTGGAATAGGTAATCAAGCTTGGCGTCCCTGTGGCTGGACACCTAAAAGGTCTTGGAAATATTTTCCATGCAGGTCAGTGACTAAATAAAACATTTGAAAATATTTAGCAAGTATTTATCACAAGTTAAAAACAGTTATTGATTACACATGTTAGCTCAACATACATTCCTTTGAGTTCCTCACCTCATAAATAATGTGCACGCCTAACGTTTCCTACCTAGATATGTTACCTAACCCGACTAGGTCCCATCAATAACTAACTAACCTCTAACAGGTTTATCTCCCATGTACCTCCCATACAATACGCCACAATGTACCCTTCATTGTTACTAAGTCTTTAGTTAAGTTTCTCTTTAACTTATCCGTACCGCCCATACAGTACTTTGTCAATCTAATTAAATTATTAACATCTCCCTTATGTTATTACCATATCAAAATTAATATTTCACATATATTATCATTCAAACTTTTCATTATGTTTCTATACTTAAGTTTAAATTTAGATATACGTTATCTATATTTCCTACTATTTACACATTAGTAGATTTAGCTTGTTTATATATACACTATCTAGTCTCCCCACCATCATGGATAAGTAGATTAAACATCACCTTAGATATACACTATATAGTATCCCTACTATCACACATAAGTAGGATAAAACACCCGGGTATATATATATAACATCCATCGGACTGGCCACTGTGGTGCACAATTTTGTACTCTGCTATCAAGTCCAAGTACATCACGTACCGAATCATAGACTATTGATTCGAAATGTTTTCCTCAAATCAAAAATCAAAATAACACATATTGGAGGCGAATATAACACTAAGTCTTTGGGGTTGCGCACATACCTAACATACCCAAACGACTTGCCAGATTCACTATTTCTCTCACATAGTTATCCACTATTAACACTATGCTCTGGGGCACATATCCACACCTCATTGGAATCGTCAAGGTGGGATCGCCCACTGCGCGGGACCTCCATGATAGCAAGAAACATAGGTATATTCACATACATAAAATAACATAATAGGCATACACACCACCTAATCCTTATGTGTATCAAGTATAGGCACACATACAACCTATAATAGTTATCCGAACTTAGTATTTATTCCCCGAATACTTGTCGTATCATTAATTCACAATATTAACTCACTATCGTATATCCCCGAGTATTATTCTCTACCCAAAGTGCCCATAAATACCCCTTAAGTTAATTCAGTAGTTATATCACACATACCATACTGGTATACATCCTAGGTTCACTCGCAACCCCCGTGACACGTCCTCATTCCCTCGAGTTCATTAAATTGTAACTTAAGCCCGATAAGTTTTCCCTCAATTCCCTCATTAATAGCTAATACGGAACCCTATCAGGGCCTACTGTAATTCATAATATCCCCCATAATAATTTAAGGTTGTCCAAAAAGTCCCCCTTTTAATTATTCACAATTTCTAGGCTTGATTAGGGAAAATTGGCATTTCTGGGCAGACCGAATCGATTCGCCCAGGAGGCTGAATCGATTCGAAAAGTAGCAGGTCTCTTCTTCCTCTACGTAGTTACATTTTTCACCATTAAAGCTTTAACCCACCATCATAAAACTCCATGAAACTCTCATCCAACATTACTAAACATCATTTAAGTATATAGGCGTAATTTATAACGTACATAATACATCAAAACTATATGAAATTCATCCAAGAACCAATCAATTCATTAATTCATAAAAAACCCTAGATTTTATGTTTTACATGTATTCTCATCAAAATACCCAGAATTCTTTCATGTTCTTCATCATATAACATTTGATTTCGTGCTACTCATATAAGGGATTAATTCTAGATGCAAATCCTACCCCAAAGCATGTGTATAAATCATCAAAACCTCAAGATTCTATTTAAATAATCAAATATAAGACCCTACTCTACATGGGTATTATAACTCTTCAAAGATAAGTAAGATACACACTTAAATTTGGTCCAGCAGATCTGATTTCATTTAATGATAATGGATTTGTTTGTCTTCCCTTTCAATCCACTCTCGAATGATGTTAATGGTGCAAGAATAATGTTGAATACTTCAAGAACTCTCTCTTAAGCTTAATAAATGGCTTCTACTTCTTCTCTAATGTCCTCTCTTTGTTTTTTATATTTCTAACCCTAGCCTCTCCCAACTATATACTGATAAAAGATTTGGAAATTCATAGGTGTCTTTACCCTAGGTTACCAAATGACTAAAATGCCTTCAAACAGTGCCGCTTTAGTCTAAAATCGCTCGGGTACCCTAACTATACACCTGGGTATACTACTTAGATATTTTAACCTTTTTGGAATCAATCGTAATCTCTAAATCATCATCTGAGTCATTTTATACAATTATCTTTTTTCCTTCTCAAAATACGGCACGCGTGAATATTAAATAGACTGAATTAATTAAAATTCTAAATACCCGAATTAAATAAATTCTCTGAATTATATAAACTCCAAATCACCAATTTAATTAAATCCTAATTCAAAAATTTAATTAAATCATATATCCTCAAAAATACGGGGTATAACATACTTCCCCCTTGACAAAGGAATTTTGTCCTAGAAATTCGAATAAGACTCGCACTCCAAGCTTTCTACACTACCTTAATCTTATACTCTTAAGATTACTACATATATTTCTACTTCTCCTAATCTCGAACAACATGAAAAATAATTCAACTACCCAGAGCTCCCATACACCCTATACTCGTGCATAACTACACCAATGTTACCCGACTTCACTAGCCTTAAATTGTAATATAACTATCAACTCGCAGTTATAGCTACATATATGTATAATAGCCAAGGTACTAAACCCATGTCCTAATGACCAAACCTCTCTCCACTTCCAATGTTGCGCGAAGTTTCATGTGTGGGATGTCTCGCAAAGTGAAATCCAAATAAGGAACCCCCCCGATACATTACTACCTAACATTGCTCGTTATCGAGATCCGTTAGGGTCTCAGTCCATAACACGTACCCCTAAAGTCCCGTCTCTTGACGTAAAAGTATACTCGTCCACTCCCATGTTACAATAGACAACATAAATCACGGTGCTCTTACTATCACTAGTTTCGTAGTGCGAATAAATCATGAGCTATATCTCTCCGCTCGATAATAAGCCAATCTACCCTAAATTGCATTAGTAAACATCCTTACTCACTACGATTAAATATAGCCATACAAAAATATTCTTATAAGTCTATCATGCAACAAACTATATCATATATACAAGTATATATAGGCTAGACCCTCTTCCAGGTGATACCTAGCAAAAATAAATCATACCCCGGAACAGCGAACACAAAGTCCTACTATGACTGTTTATCATTTCTTAATCTATCGCTAACCAGTTGAAACTCAGAAAGTAGTCTACTATATTCTCATTATTCTCGAAAACAGTAAACTAACACGTAACGGAACCATCATCTTAGTGTACACACCCGCTTTCTCATAGGCGACACTAAAGATCCCCGCTACCCCACGGTAATTATATATATATATATATACATAATAAAGATGTTACGGCCAACACACCCACTACATCTGACTTACTCACAAATTATTGTGATAAAAAACTTACGTTGTGGCGCCCCTATATTATAAAAATCTACCCCATACTCATAGGATAAGAAGGCAATTTACCTCCAAGTGCTAACTGCATCGCCTGGTCGGTGGGTTCCTAAACGTAATCCTCATGTTCAAACTGACCCATTTCCTGCTACAATGGTTGTAAATCTAGAACCTTCTCCTGTGGTTGCCCCTACCTAACTTAGGGAAATCTCTCTTCTTGTGGCCTGTCTCTATACAAACGAAATATTTCCCATAAAATCTTCCCTGCCACTGATCCTGTCCTTATTAGCCTCCCCCGCCACTCCCTTGGCCTTAACGACCCTAAGGAATGAAATGATGCTGCTACTGACCCTGCTTGAACCCAACACTCTCGGGTCGATAACCTCTGGTCCTAAATCTCTTGGTCTTATTCCCTTACTGGAGATCCCACTCTTGCTGTAGTTGTGCTCCACTGGCACCGTTTTCATTTACCTTTTCAATTTGACTGGACCCACTCACTCTTTTACTATCCTTCATATGCAAGCGTTGATCCTGGCAGTGAAGTAATGCTGCATTGACAACCTCTATGTATGTCTTTAATGCCAGATTACACAACAAGTGCTGTCGGATCTTCTAGGCAAGTCCATCCATGAATTTATGCATCTTCTTCTCTTCACTATTTACCTCATCTTTCACGAAATTCACTAATCGAGTGAAATCTTCCTCGTATTCTACCACAGTCCTATCTCCTCGAGACACATTGAGAAATTATCGCCGCACAAAAATACTTACTGTCACACCGCACCCAGAATTCCCCAATGCTCAACACATCTCTCTATATTGCGTTGGTCACAGATTCTCACCACTGCAAAGCTGCCCCCATTAGATTGGATATTGTCGAGAACTATTTCTGAGTGCCACTTCACTTAATCATATGCAGATGGTGCTTCATGTCCTTCTTCCACTGACTGACAACTACTACATCTAAATTACCCTAAAATTGGCCCTTTTGAAATGTTTCCCTCGCTCTCTGCCACTCAGACGGCCCCGGGTGAGCTTGCACGTTGGGTGTTCCCAATGTTTGTGGTTGATTCTACAAAAAGTGTCATGCCATTGCGGTCATTGCCGCATTAAGTGCCTATGCCATGATCTCAGCCACCTGTGCGGTCATGACCATTACCTACGATGGATGTGGCTGTGGTACCTCTGGCTCCTGCTGAGCCTTACTCACCTCATTTCTCGCTGTTGCTCTAGCCTGACGTCCTCTCTTAGGCTGTATCTCAAATGAGATTTGGAATATGTATAAGTTCACCATCAAATACAAAGTAATCCACATAAGACCGTCAACACGCATACGCAATGAGGAGTATAAAAATCCTATAATAAGGCTCCATATCAAAGAACGCTTAGCTGAACGTGAAAAGCTCCACATATCCTAAGGACACTACAATCTGATGCTCTGATACCATCTATAACACCCCACCCAATTAAATACCAGGTGATGAATCCTTTATTAAATTAAAACATGAATCTCATTTAGTTCATTCTCAGCGTCACTGTCAAAAATATTTTAAAAGTTTGCTAATCGCCTAGTATTAAAAAAGACGGTGCCAAATTTTATCTTTTTATTAAAGAATCACAACATGCAGAAATAAAACTATACCATATACACAGTAACAGAGTTTAAAACATCACACGAATTTACATGAATAAATGATGAATAAATCATTTGCTCCAAGTCTAATATAAAAACTCCAACAGAATAATAAAACTGAATACAAAGTCCAACTAAACATCTAATGAAATCAAACCGAGTCCACAAATACAAAGTTTGATAAAACTAAATAATAGAAATAACTAAAGGGGTGACATGCCCAAATGAAATAACTGAATTGCATCCTACTCTAGGAATGAAGTAACCGAAGCGGCTAAATCTAAATTCTACAAGCATCCAAAAGTGTTGCAGCTACGCATTCCTAGAACAGATCATCAAACTGGGCGTCCCTGTGGCTGGACACCTAAAAAGTTTTGAAAATATTTTTCATATGGGTCAGAGCCCATGTAAAACATTTGAAAAAATTTAACAAGTATTTATCACAAGTTAAAAATAATTATTGATTACACATGTTAGTTAAACGTACACTCCCTTGAATTCTTCACATCTCAACTAATGTGCATGTCTAACATCTCCTACCTAGATATGCTTCCCAACCCGACTAGGTCCCATCAATAACTAATAACCGCTAACATGTTTAGCTCCCTCGTACTGCCCATAGAGTACGCCACAATATACCCTTCAGTGTCATTAAGTCTTTAGTCAAGTTTCTCTTTAATTTATCCGTACCTCCCACACAATAGTATGTCAATCTAATTAAATTATTAACATCTTCCTTATGTTATTACCAAATCCAAGTTAACATTTAACATATGTTATCGTTCAAACCTTTTCATAAACTTTTTCTACTTAAGTTTAAATTTAGATATATGTTATTTACCTTTCCTACTATTTATACATTAGTAGATTTAGCCTTGTTTAGATATACACCATCTAATCTCCCTAACATCATGCAGAAGTAGATTAAACATCGCTTTAGATGTACACTATTTAGTCTCCCTACTATCACACATAAGTAGGATAAAACGCCCATGTATATATATATATATATATATATCGGACTGGCCACCTTGATGCACAATTTCGTACTCTGGTATCAAGTTCAAGTACCTCACATACCTAACCATGGACTATTGATTTAGAATGTCTTCCTCAAATTATAAATCAAAATAACACATATTGGAGTCAAACATATCACTAAGTCTTTGGGTCTGTGCACATACCTAACATACCTAAACGACTTATCAGTTTCATTATTTCTCTCACATAGTTATCCACTATCAACACTATGATCTGGGGAACAAATCCAAATCTCACTGGAATCATCAAGATGGGATCGCTCACTGCGTGGGACCTCCATGATAGCAAGCAGCGTAGTTATGTTCACATATATAAAAGCACATAATAGGCATACACACCACGTAATCTATATGTATATCCAGTATAGGCACAAATAAAACCTATAATAATAATTAGAACGTAGTATTTATTCCCCGAATACTTACCGTATCATTAATTCACAAGGTTAACTCACTATTTTACATCCCCGAGTATTATTCTCTACCCAGAGTGCCCATAAATACCCCTTAAGTTAATTCAGTAGTTATATTTAAGTCAATTTAGTAGTTATATCACACATACCCTACTCGTCTACATCCTAGGTTCCCTCACAATCCCCGTGGCACGTCCTCATTCCCTCGAGTTCATTACGTTATAACTCAAGCACGATAAATTCTATCCTTAATTACTCATTGATAGTTAATCCTTAACCCTACCAGGGCCAACTGTAATTCCTAATATCCCCCATAATAATTTAAGGAGGTCCCAAAAGTCCCCCTTGCAATCATTCACAATTTCTAGGCTTAAATAGGGAAAATTGGCATTTCTGGGCAGATCGAATTGATTCTCCCAAGAGGCTGAATCGCTTTGCCTGCCGAATCAATTCTCCTCTGGGCCGAATCGATTAGAAAAGTAGCAAGTTTCTTCTTCCTCTACGTAGTTACCTTTTTCACCATTAATGCTCTAACCCAAGTTTATGAAAATCCATAAAGCTCTCATCCAACATTACTAAACATCATTTAAGTATATAAGGTTTATTTATAACATACATAATACATCAAAACTATATGAAATTCATCCAAGAACTAATCAATTCATTAATTCATCAAAACCGTAGATTTTATATTCTTCATGTATTCTCATCAAAATACCCAAAATTCCTTTATGTTCTTCATCATATAACATTTGATTTCATATTACTCACATGAAAGATTAATTCTACATGAAAATCCTACCCCAAAGCATGTGTATAAATCATCAAAACCTCAAGATTCAATTTGAATCATCAAATATAAGACCCTACTCTACATGGGTATTATAACTCTTAAAAAACAAGTAAGATAAACACTTGCATTTGGTGCAACATATCTGATTTCATTTAATGATGACGCATTTGATTGTCTTCCCTTTCAATCCACTCTCCAATGATGTTGGTGGTGTAAGAATAAGGTTGAATACTTCAAGAACTCTCTCTTAAGCTTAAAAAATGGCTTCTCCTTCTTCTCTAACGGCCTCTATTTGTTTTCTATATTTCTAACCCTAGCCTCTCCCAACTATATACTGATAAAGGATTTGGAAATTCATAGGTCTCTTTACCCTAGGTTACCAAATGACTAAAATGCCCGCAAATGGTGCCGGTTTGGTTTAAAATCGCCCCAAAACCTAAACTATACACCCGGGTATACTATTTGGACTATTTCGACCCTTTCAGAATCAATTGTGACCTCTAAATCATCATTCGAGTCACTTTATTCAATTATCTTATTTCTCAAAATATGACATGCATGAATTCTAAATAAACCGAATGAATTTAAATTCTAAATACCTAAATTATATAGATTCTTCGAATTAAATAAACTCCAAATCACTAATTAAATTAAATCCTTGATGATACCAAAAATGGTATCACAAAGTTCGTATGATAAGTAAGCTCAGACCATCACAACAATGGATTATAAACATGTATAAGAGTATAGAAAGAGATGAGGCAAAGAGGAAGAAAACACCAGATATAAGTGGTTCAACCTTTGAAGGGACTATATCCACTGTGTGAGTGTGTGAAATCCACTAAATATTGGCTCTAATGGCCTTGGGATACAATAACTTATGTTTTCTCTCTCTAACAAAATAGTTTTGGCAGAGTTTCAGTAGGGTTTATAATAATCAATCCTTTACAACGATGAAGAAGACAAGTATTTAAATGGCTGGGGTGGTGTCATACGCACCCCAGTCATGCATGATGAATGCACATCACTAATTGTTCAATGATATTGTGCCATATTTCTCTTGTGAATGCAAGTAATGATTATAAGATATTCTTTACATGTGGGGATGATGTTGTTGTTAGGGTTTAGCTCAAGTGGGTCTGCACCCCACGCGCACTCTCCCATGAGTGCTCCATTCCACGCGCCTAACCAAACGCCGAACGTGTCTTATTAGGATAAGGTGTCAACCTGGACGAGTATGAGACTACTGATCTTGCACTGGATTCCATGTTGATAATTACCAAGTGTAATCTTGGCTGACTTGCATCAGGCCGAGATGAGAGGTTTTTTCAGCTGGTGTCATCTCATCTTCCTAAGATGGACGAGACAGGGTATAGAGCCACCCAAGTAATGTAGGGTCTCCGCCTAACTCTGGGCGAGGTCGAGATAGTCGTTGCAGGATTTATCAGGAGTGAACACTTTGTAGGTTCGGCTTGAGTCGAGCTTGACTTGAGCCAGGACGAGGTCTCATAATGTCTTATCAATCACCCCTAGCCCTTAGTCTTCTATGTTGATAGAAGACCGAGGGGTAAAAATGTTAAATTGCACTGAGGGTGGTACGTCTCTGACTCGTCAGATGATGATGTGATGATGTGTATGAGTCAGGGACACCTGTCATTTATTCTTTTCCCTAGCGTCTTCCCTAAGTAGCATCATCTACATGTGTTCACCTTGGAAGTTGTGCCTTAATGACGGATGCATTGAGAGTTGAACCCCATCATTAAGGGATTTAAAAATGTTTAAATAAAAAACTTCTTCTCTTTTTTCAGTTACGCGCGTATTTTTCTCTCTCTATGCTTTTTAGTTCCAGAGCTCCTTCTGATTTTCTTCAACCTCCCAAGCATTTTTTGGTCATTTTCTTTACTCTATGGTGGTTTCCATCTTAGGGAAATCTTCCAGGTGCTCCTCTTGTCCCCTCTTTATTAGATTTTCATCATTTTTATCACTTTCTGCATTTGTGTTGCTTTAGTGGTTTATTAATTTTTTGGCAAAGGTGTTGGGTGGCTATTAGATGGTATTTAGGGCTAAATACACTGGTTTGAGGGTTGATAAAGTGGATTTGTGGTTTTAACTGTAGTTTTAGAGTTACTCCTCTCTGTTTTACCATTATTTAGTCACTCTGTTGAATCACCGATCATCTTCTATGGTGAATCACTTATCCTGTTCTTGAGTGTTCTCAGTCTCAACTTTTCAAATTCCTTATTTTAGATCTGTTGGTCAAATTCAGTCAAACCATTAGTTGGTTGCCCTTTTTATTATTTTTACCAAGTTGAGGGTCGTCCTTTGGATGTTGAGGAAGCTATACGAGCTAGTTGAGGATTTCCCTACTCTCAGAGATAGGTGCTTCAGGGAGATAAAAAAGCACAAGGTCGAGGAAGCCGCCAAGCACAGGGTCAAAGATTTTCCTTTTCGTCCTATATATCTTATCCCTCTTGCAACCATTAGTCCTCTAGTTGTAGAACTTAGTGACTCCATGTTTGAGTCACCTGTTGAGAGTATTGACTCTTTCCAAGTGGCAATGGAAGTCCCATATAATGGGTCTGAGGAGGCTCAGGGCTCTTTAAGAGTCTCGTCTTCTCGTCAGGCGTCATCCAATAGGGCCGAGTCATCATACCAGGCCGAGTTATCATCAAATTGATCTGAGTATTCCTAGGGGTAAAATTCTTCTATGCAGATCCTCTCATCCCATGATAGGCTGAGAGTGGACGTTCCTATGTCACCCCCAATAGATACCATTCCTCTTACTACTGTTTCGAGGCATCACTTTGCCAGTGCTTCTCATGACCCAAGTGTCATCCTGGATGCAGACAAAGGCCATGATAAAGATGCAACCAAGGGCATGCTGGACACATCCTATGCTGAATCCTACATCAGTACAGTAATCGAGGTCGACCTTTTGCTGTGGAGACATTTCTATAGTATTGGAACTTCTATCCATATGAGATAACCCTCAACCGATAAGAGAGTGTTTCAAGGTCGAGAGGGTGAAATTTATGTATATGAACAAATGTTCAAGGTCGACTTCAGGTTACTTGTGCATCTGGATGACGAGCCATTCTAGACAGTCTCGATCTTGACCCTTCTCAACTTTCACCAAATGCCTGGAGATTTATTCTCGACTTCATCATCCCATGGAAGGTAGTTTACTGCACAGAACTCCCAGGAAATGTCTTTAGAGGATGCTATACTGTCTCATCCCCCAAGACTCAGTCTGGCTACTATTACCTCGAAGCCAGGAAGTTTGAGAATAAATCTTTGCTAGTAACCCAAACTTTCAATAATAACTACAAATCACGTTATTTTTTAATCTCGGGAGCCTAGGAATTCAACCTCGATGTCTCTTGCACTACCTCTGAGCCCCGAGTCCCCCAGAGATGGGCCAAAGCCACAATGTCAGTCAAAGTTGATCCGGGCTTAAGTGTTGAAGCCATTAAGAACCTTGAGAAAGTTAGGAGATAAGGGGACAATGGGGGTCTCATCCAATTTGAACAATTGATGACCCCATACTTCTTAGAGCAGACGAATATGGGGGTGGACCCCCTATATGAGCCATGTAAGTTTATTAACATTTTACTTCCCAATTATTGTGTCATTTTTCAACTGTCTGAGCTAATGATCCTAATCTCTTTATTATAGACCAGCGACCAAATACCGCTGAAGCTGTGTGGAATATGGCAGCACCAAGCACTGCCAATTTGCTCAAACAGGTTGGGAAGAAATCGACCCCTGCACCTCAGACTAAAAAATCGTTGACTATAAACCCCAACCAAGTCGAGGGATCTAAGATGAAAAAAAAGGTCAGGAGAATCTCCCTATAATCTGTCATAATAAAAAGAGAAGCCGAGTCAAGCCATCCCTATCTCCTCAGAGGATGCACTTACCGTGAGGGTTGAGAACCTGAAGGTCAGCCCTGACTCTGCCTTGATCAGCCCTGACTCCGCCTTGGGGAGAAAGGACAAGGCCCTAGATCTCTTGACATCTAATACCTTTAAGTCTGACAGAAGGTTTCTAGAGGCCACTAATATCTCCCTAATGAATGACTTTGTTCTTTACAGGGTTGTCCTAGTAAGTCATTGTTCTCTTCATTTTTGTTAACAACTGTAAGGTCGTCTCGTACTGACTCACTTTATTTTATTCAGTCTACTATATGTCTTAAGAAGATCCATTGGTGGGTCAAGAAGAAAGTACCTGAGATTTATTTAGCTCGTCAAGCTATCAGGGACGATGAAGCTTAGAAGATCTGTATCAAATAGATGAACATTGAGATTGAGAACCTGAAGACACAACACTCCAAAGCAATCACCAACTTGAATAAGAATAATGATGAGGCTATCTAATCTCTGAACAACCAACACTTAACTAAGATTACTGGGAAGATAAAGGAGGCTGCTGATAGTAACCTCTCTGAGGCTCATAAGCAGGCGGTTGAGACCTTCAAATCGTCTGAGGAGTTTTTAGGCTATAGTGTGCAATACCTTGAACATGGTGATCACACTAGTTACTTATGGGAAATGATGAAGTTACCAGAGATCGCCCACCTCTCTAATCAGTTGAAGACATTCATCCTGGATGACTCTCTCGCAATGATAGCCTTGACTCAGGTTGAGGCATCGGCTGAATAGGAGCCCACAATCCAGGCTACGAACCAGGTGGATGAGACTGAGCCTATCGAAGATGTCAAAATCGATAGTACTATAACTGGGGAGTAGTTGACTCTTAACGAAATCGAGAATCCAAATACTGAAGAGATGGACTTTCAAGCTTAACTTTTCTCAGTCTTTATTTTTTAAGGGACTGCCTGTGGCCTGATGCCTCTCTTAGTTGTATAATTTCTAAACCCTTGAATATGCTTTTGAACATTTATGGTCCCATATTTATGAATGAAAAATGCTCTGATCATTCCTTTCCATATTTTTAATTTGCCTTTATTCATTTATGCGTATGCTTTCTTCTGATTTTTTTATCAAGTAACCACAACTAAACTGGTTTATAATTTTGATATCACCAATTAACAAGGTATCATCTTATCATAACACGAGACATAATGATTTTTAATCCTGAATGAATTGGTCACCAAATTATACAAGTTCCTTTTCATCGTTTTGTAAGTGTATGGATAAGATCACTCTTGTCCATGCACTGTCATCTCGTCCGAAAGAGTTTTTCCACCATATTAATGATGTTTTAACATGAACCACAACTAAGTGATTTTTAAATTTAAATTCACCAAATTATGGTGTTTGCTTCAAAAGTCCCCTCTCGTTGTATTTATGCATAAATACACATAAATACCACTTTGTACCTCAGTTTACTCTTCTCAGTTTTTGCACGGGCAATTCCCCTTCCTTGATGTACCGGATGATAGGATCCATCCAACAAGCTCCCATGTTCAAGTTCAAATAAAATTCCATAGTGATGTCTCCTTCTTCTTCTTCTTCTTCTTCTTCTTCTTCTTCTTCTTCTTCTTCTTCTTCTTCTTCTTCTTCTTCTTCTTCTTCTTCTTCTTCTTCTTCTTCCTCAATGGTGGACCGATGTAAGATCTTTACCGGCACTGATCTTCGTATTTCTGTTCTTATAGCGAAAGCTAACATCTCTAAAGCATCAGCTCGGCTATTGTCTAGCCGGGGAATCCTGTTCAGGTTTACTTCTGTAAAATGTTTCAGCACTATTTTTACCCTTCCCAAATATTTGTCCATCCTATTTTCCTTGGTGTCATATACCCCTAAAATTTAATTCAAAACTAACCTGGAGTTACTATGGACCAAGAGTTGGTCGACGTTTCGTGTTCGAGCAAGGGAGAGACCTACTAGGAGGGCCTCTTATTTTGATTCGTTATTGGAGACTTTGAAATTGAACCTTAAAGAATATTCAATGTCAGTCCCATCTGGGGCTGATACAATTAAAATTACTCCACTTTCGGCCTCACATGAAGATACATCAATAGAAAAGTTATATATAGTACCATATTTGGAAAAATTACACTATTCCAGGGTCCTATATTTGAATAGGTATCTCTTTTTCTCATTCTCAAATACTCTTCTCCTAGTTATACTCGTCTCTACCTCAGTCGGGGGGAAGATTTGCCTCACAAGTTGGTGTCTCTATCTCTTCTGCATATGCCTCATCCTATGTGAACTCGGCTATAAAATCAGCTAGGAACTAACCCTTGATGGCCGTTCTTAGCTGGTAGATGATATTAAACTCCCCCAACTCTATTGCCCAGGCCATCAACCTACCCGATTTCTCAGGTTTATGGATGACCTGTCTGAGGGGAGAGTTGGTGAGGACGATCATGGTATGTGCCTGGAAGTTAGAATTCATCTTCATTGAGGTATAGATTAGATCATAGGTCAACTTCACCATTTTATGATATCTCTGCTCGGCCCCCTGTAGGGCCTTACTGTTAAAGTACACTGGCTTCTGCACTCCGTCTTCATCTCTGACTATCGTAGTACTAATGGTCGATTCTGACACCGATAGATACAAATATAATTTCTCTCCCTGGATTGGTCTTGATAGCTGGAGTGGGGATCCTAGGTAGGTATTTAATTCTTAAAAGGACTTATTACACTCCTCATCCCACTCGAATGTTTTTCTGAGCACCTTAAAAAAGGGAAGACACTTGTAAGTAGCTCTAGACACAAAGTTGTTCAAAGCTGCCACCTGACCAATTAACCTTTGCACATCTTTTATTATTATTGGAGTTTTCATCTCTATTAAAGCTTTGATTTTCTCGGGGTTTGCCTCAATTCCCCTTTGGTTCACGATAAAGCCTAAGAATTTTCCTGCCACCACGCCGAAGACACACTTGGCGGGGTTGTGTTTCATCTTAAACTCATCCATAGTATCAAAATTTCTCTTAAGGTCGGCTACATGAGTGTCAGACTTGAGACTCTTTGTCAACATATCATCAACATAAACCTCCATCGACTTCCCGATCTTCTCTTCAAACATCTTATTTACCAATCTTTGGTATGTTGCCCGGACATTCCTCAAACTGAAGGGCATGACCTTATAATAATAGGTTCCCTTGTCAATTATAAAATAAGTCTTCTCAGCATCGGCCGGATCCATGAATATCTGATTATACCTGAGTAGGCATCCATGAAACTCATTAACTCATGGCCGATAGTAGCATCAATAATCTAATCTATCCTTGGCAGAGGAAATCTGTCTTTGGGACAGGCTTTGTTCAAATCCGTAAAATCAATGCACAACCTCCATTTGCCATTGGCCTTGGGGACGATAATAGCATTCGCCAACCACTAAGGGTAGATGACTTCTATGATGAAGTCGGCCTTTTCCAAATTCTTCCCTTATTCTATGATGACATCATATTTCTCTCGAGAGTAGACTATTTTTCTTTGTCTAATCGACTTCGCATCATCGACCACATTAAGATTATAGCCGAGAACCTTTGGATCAATGCCTAGCATATCCTCATGGCTCCAAGCGAATATGCTCTAACTCTTCTTCAACATCTTGATCAACTCCTCTTTGATTTCTTGCTTCAGGGCTTTGCCGATTTGGATAATTTTTTTCGGTTCATCCTTATTGAGGATAATAGTTTATACCTCCTCACCGGATTCTCCTTTCTTCAACTTCGTTTCATTATAGGTTCGAGGGTATAAATATTGTAGGTCATCGTGGCCCTTTTATGTGCCTCCCTCTCTTCTGTCTAGTTGAAGTAGCATCCGCATGCCTCAACATAGTCACCCTGCACTTCCCCTACCACATAAGGAGTCGGGAATGTAATCATCTGGAGAACTGTTGAAGGCATGGCCTCAAACTCCTTGAGGGATACCTTGCCTAGGATCATATTATAGGTCGTGTAGATGTTCTCTTCCATAATAAAGAAATTAATCTTCTTTATGAGGCATTTTGGCTAGCAGTTCCCCATCCCGACTTCCATCTCATAGATTCCCAAAGGGTGCACTTTCTCATCACTAAAATCGATGAGGGGCTGGTGATACGAAATAAGCCTCTTCTTGCTCAGCCCTAGACACTTATAGCAGTCCCAAAACATCACATCGGTCGAGCTGCCACCATCGACCAATATTCTAGGAACCTCATACTCGTGCACCAAGGTGGTGATTACCAGTGTTTCATCATGTGGGGCTAAGATCCCCTTAAAATATTTCCTAGAGAGACCAACAGTCAATGTATGCGTATTAACTAGTTCTTTTCACATTCTTTGGCTCAACCGCCACCGAGTTCACTTCTTTAGGTTTTGGAGGAAGAGCTTTGGCCTCTGCTACGTGAGCCTTTCTGTCAGTGATCTCCTTTCCCCCTCCACCAATTCCTTCACAGATAATCTTAACCCCGAGAGAAATTATGGGGAGTTGACCCTTCGAATTGATGATTGGAGGTGGCAAGTCAGGGTCAGTTTCGTCATCATCGTCTGATTCATCCTCATTTTGGTTAACTGGAGCATCAAGATTACACTTATCATTCCTCCTATTCCGGGTGTCATCTCAAACACCCTTTGAACTGATCTTATTAACATACTTTCTCAACTTGCCAATTTTCAACATTCTTTCAATCTCGTCCTTGAGAGCAAAACACTTGTCAGTCTTATGGCCGTGGTCTTGGTGAAATTCACACCACATGTTTCTATACCTCTTATGAGGAAGAGCTTTCAACTTCTCAGGTTACTTCAAAGAACGATCATTCTTTATCTCATTCAAAATGTACTCACAACTAATAGTAAGAGGGGTAAAGTCAGTGAACTTATCGTCCATCGACCTTTTCTTTCCATCTTTACTTTCTTGTCTTCGCCTTTGGCATCCATTTCCTCCTTCGCATTCATAACCTTCTCGAAGATAGCCAGGAGTTCGGCCATGGATTTAGTAGGATCGTCAACTAGCTTCCATATGAGCTTCTCTTACTGCAACCCTCCCATCAAGGTTGTCATAGCAATGCTCTCTTCGTAATCTTTAACCTTTAATTTTTCCTTGTTGAATCTTGCTATGTACTCCCTTAGATTTTCATTCTTTCCCTACTTCATGTACAACAGGTGTGTCGTCTTCTTCTAGTGCCTCACTGTAAGGACATTTTTGTTATATCCAATATCTTACATTTATGTATATCATACGCCGCTACATTTGGCACGTCTCTACACGATCTCACACGACAGCCTCAATTCAAATTCTGAGAATCAAGCATTTAACATCTCCATCATGTGTCCCACATCTTCCTCAATGACTTCACATTCTACGATTTTAAGGACTTTATGCAAGTGGTACGCAAGAGAAGTCAAAACAGTGAAAGAAGGCAAGATAGGAAATTTTAAGGGCATATTGGTAATTTTATAGCCACCGTTAAGAGTTTTGGTTAACTGGAAAGTTAAACATCTCGACGCCACGAGGATATTGGAAGAAATGACACCTCAATTCGATCTACGATGAAGGAGTTATGACCTTTTGAAGATGGAGAAAATTCAATAGAAAAATGCTGATTTTTTAATCCCCAAACCAGCGAGGTACCGCAAACCGCATGGTGAACCAGTTCAGGGGGAATCGGTTCGGGGTACACTAGAACCGGTTTGGGGTACCTGATGCTGGCAAGAGTCCTAAAGTTTTAAAATTCGTTTTGGATTCCTTATAAAAGCCAACTTCGGCGGAGTTATTTAATAAGACTAGGAGAGACGATTTTGAGAGTTCTCATTACTCTAGTCTTTATATTTTTGAGTCCCAAGACTCATGTTTTGATTCACACATCCTTGAAAAACCTTTGAGAATCCTTTTGTAACCCAAGAACACAACTTTGCTTTTGTTCATCTTTGTGGGGAGATCATTGCAACCGTGGTCTGCGTGTTATTGCTGAGGGAGTCTCTACAAAGTTTTATGGCTGCAGGCCATTGAGGAGTGATGCGGTTCTTCCTTTGCTGATTGAATTGCGGTCCATGTGGGTTCGTTACGTGTGGATTCATTACTGATGACACCGACCGATGCCTGCTGGTATTCATGTGTCACTGTATTTCATTGTAATCCGTGTAAGTTGCGATTTACTTATTATAATGAAATTAAAGGTTTTGCCCTGCGGGGGTTTTTCCTAAAATTTGTGTCGCATGCTTTATTTATGATTTGACACACGCACACACATAGATGCATGTTTAGGAGATGAATTGATTTTGTTTAAAGATAGACTCTAATTAAATAAGGTTTAATTGGAAACTTGCGAATTAATTTAAATCGGTATCACACCGCATCATACGTTTTTCAAATTGGTATCAGAACGGGTTACACTAATTTATCGCGTGATCCTAATTTTTCAAGGATTTATTTTTTTTGATACAATTTGACTTCCCACATCGTCAAATTGATACAATATAAGGTTGCGCTAATTTATCGCGTATTCCTATTTTCTGCAAAATTGTGTGGTATTGATTTTTTTTGAAAAATTAGTTTTGTGAAAAATCGCAATTTTTCCAATGGAACGCCCATTTAATGAGGAGCCTATTTTTGATATAGTTCACGACCGTGCTGAAAAATTAAAAAGTTTAAATTTGAAACTTTGCAAAAGAATTAAAGTTTTGGAAAAAGAAAATTCTCTTTTTAAAAGTAAGATTGAATATTTGCAAACGTTTCAAACTCAAATTGATATTTGTTATGAGCAATTTGGTAAAATCTGCATGGATTTTGATTCTTTGAAAATTTCCAAAAAGAAGAGTGATGAGAGATTCCTTGTTTTAGAGAAGGACTTATAGGACTTAAAAAATTCTAGGGTTCCCGTTTGTGCCGTCGAGGATAAAAAATTAATCGATGATTTTATGGCACGTGAAAAGACTCTTAGGGATAAGTTTATTGTAATTGAGGGTGAGCATGATAAACTGTTAAGTTTAATTGAAAATTTGGAAAAGAAATCCCTATCTTTGGAAGAGTCTAATTCGTTGCTTGAATCAAATATTTTGAAGTTGAAAAATGATTTAATTGATTCAAGTAGGTTTGATAGTTATGGTAATGGCTCGTCGTGTTCTACTACTTCCGTTGCCAAAGCGAAATCCATTATTTGTTTTGGAGGGTCAACCGTTCTTATGGAAGTTAGAAAAGGTCAACCCATAGGTGTCGTTCCACCCGTTTACACATGTTCATATTGTGTTAGGAAAGGTCACCTTAGGCGTTTTTATTTTGATCTTGGAAAATGTCCTAGGAAGTTTATGTCTAGTGTTCCCGTGTTTCCCAAATCCCCACACGATGTTTTACATCTATTTGGGTTAGGAAATCACTTTTAGAGGCACTTGATTTTAGACAAGTTAATTCTCGTTTTCTTGCATATGATTCTCCTATTCCATATCATATAGATTAGTGTATTTGCATGTTTGTCATACACTAGTTATGGTTTCATGATATATATTTTCTAGTGTGTTGACATGTACTTTTTGTATAAATTTTTGCTTTTGAAAAATACAAAAAGATTTTATTTTGATAAATTTTTTGAAAAATCCAAAAAGATGTTTGTATTTTGTTTGCACCATTTATGGATTGACACTTAGGATGACCGAGTCACAACATCATTCCATTTTTTTCATGTGACTATCTGATAGTGTTTTGAGACAATTGGTCAATTCATACATGCGCTTTATAATGTTTGGAGTCATTAAGATGTAATTAAGTGTTACTTCCTACATGTTTGACTCATATTTTCCTTTATTGCACACGTGCACGGATTTGTTTGATTATTGTACTTGTCTTATCACATGTTGGTTGGGTGTTTTCACTTCAATCCTGTCCTTAAAACAAACCAAGCGCGATAAAACTTGATAAGAAAGTTTTGCATATAAGAACCATTTTGTGAGTTTGTGTGCTTTATTTGAAAACGGGGAAGGGTTGCGAAAGGTTCATTTTGCCTTTGTAAATACTAAGCCCTGTTAAATTGGACCCAAAAAATGGAGGAATTTTATTATCCGGGGTCCAAAGAGCCCGAAAAAATTTAAAGGCAATAAAAAGAAATTTATGCCAAATATGGGCCATTTAGGTTTTTGCACTCTAAAGTTTGAGATTTTAGTTTATCAACCTCTAAAAGAAAATATATATGAGGGTGTTTGGATGGAGAATTAAAACGGATTTGCACGTCCCTAAAATTCTTGAAAATGCGCTACATAGTTTTAGACGTTATTGGTGTGAAAATCATTTTGACTTCGATTTATTTATTTGCATAAGACGATGTCATCTAAATTCAACAATTTTTACATCTAAGGATACTTTTGATGTTCATTCGTTAGGAGTACACATATGCATCGTGCACATATGATTGATTGAGTTGATTTACCTATCGAATGTGTTCACACCCATACATTCCGTTTCCATGACTTGGTTGTTTGAGTTTAAATCCATGGTGTGATTTTTGTATCATGTTTTACATATTGTATCTTATTTTTGTGCGAAAAATTTGAAAAATAAAAAATAGTTTGTGAAGATATTTTGAGGATCTCCTTGCATGAGCACATTTGCCATTTATTTGATCCCTTGTTTTGAATACCGTGACACCCCGATTTTGCTTGTTTAATTTATTCTTCTCATTTGCCTATTTGGGGGACATAATAAAAAGGGGGAGAAAGAATTATCATATTATGGGGGAGTTTTGAAGTTTTGAGTTTTTCTCATAAATTGGTATCTATGTTTATCTCATTTCAAACTCGATATGTCACTTGGTGTTTTTCTTTATCTCATGTGTGTAGGTACTGCATTGATGATCATATATTACACACCCTGATGAGAAAAGATTTGAGATTCCTGAATGTTTAAAGAACAAACGATGAAGACTTATTCATTTGTATCTTTCCAGTTTTGGGTTCATGGAAGGGTAGATTTGTATAGGCAATTTTGTTATTTGATAATTCGGATTTTTTATGTATGTACCGGCATAGACATAGGGGGAGATTCGTAAGGACATTTTTATTATGTTCGATATCTTACATTTATGCATGTCGTATGCCGCTATATTTGGCACGTCTCTACATAATCTCACACGATGGCCTCAATTCGAATTTCGAGAATCAAGCATTCAGCATCTCCATCATGTGTCCCACATCTACCTCAACGACTTCACATTCTACAATTTTAGGGACTTTATGCAAGTGGTACGCAAGAGAAGTCAAAACAGTGAAATAATGCAAGATAGGAAAGTTTAAGGGCATATTTTTAATTTTACAGCCACTGCCCAGAGGTCTGGTCAACTGGAAATTGAATATCTCGATGCCATGAAGATAGTGGAAGAAACGGAACCTCAATCCGAGCTACGGTGAAGGAGTTATGACCTTTTGAAGATGGAGAAAATTCAATAAAAGAATGCTGATTTTTTAATCCCCAAACCAGCGAGGTACCGCAAACCGCATGGTGAACCAGTTCAGGTGGAATCGGTTCGGGGTACACTAGAACCGGTTTGGGGTACCTGACGCTGGCAAGAGTCCTAAAGTTTTAAAATTCATTTTGGATTCCTTATAAAAGCCAACTTCGGGGGAGTTATTTAATAAGACTAGGAGAGACGATTTTGAGAGTTCTAATTACTCTAGTCTTTATATTTTTGAGTCCCAAGACTCATGTTTTGATTCACACATCCTTTCCAAACCCTTGTGAATCCTTTTATACCCCAAGAATACAACTTTTCTTTTGTTCATCTTTGTGGGGAGATCTTTGCAACCGAGATCTGCGTGTTATTGCTGAGGGAGTCTCTACAAAGTTTTATGGCTGGGGGCCATTGAGGAGTGATGCGGTTCTTCCTTTACTGATTGGATTGCGGTCCATGTGGGTTCACTACATGTGGATTCATTGCTGATGACACCGACCGATACTTGCGGGTATTCGTGTGTCACTATATTTCATTGTAATCCGTGTAAGTTGCGATTTACTTATTATAATGAAATAAAAGGTTTTGCCCTGCAGAGATTTTTCCTGAAATTTGTGTCGCATGCTTTATTTATGGTTTGACACATGCACACACATAGATGCATGTTTAGGGGCTGAATTGATTTGGTTTAAAGATAGACTCTGATTAAATAAGGTTTAATTGAAAACTTGTGAATCAATTTAAATCGGTATCACACACCGCATCATACGTTTTTCACTCACTCCAAAGAGAAAGTTGTGTATAAACCTCTCTGGTAGATGTTTGAGATTCTCAATTGAGTTTTTAGGGAGAGAGGTAAACCATACACGAGCTGCCCGAGTCAGTGTGCTTGAGAAAGCACAACAGCTCATCTTGTTTGAGACTGAATAGATATCAACAGCTGATTGGTACATCTCAATAAGGTGGACTGGGTTAGTACTCCCTTCATACTTTGGTGTGAACGCTGGTGGATTAAACTTTACTGGGGTTTAATAACTCACGATCTTGGCCACAAAGGGGGATCCCTTAGTGTGTCTCCTCTGCAAAGGGTATCGACTCTTCCATATGTTCCCAATTTTGCCCTTCGATCTCTAAATGGAATCATCCCAGGGCCTCTCGACCATAGCTATAACGCCAGCCTCGATCACGTTCTCTTTAGGCCCTTTATCAGTTGGACGAATTGAGGGATCTTTGGAAATTGTCCTCTGTCGGCTATTCACCTCTCGTTGTTCCTCATCTCGGCGTCGTTGAAGTCGATGGTCAGCATATTTGTCATTTCTATGAGGACTAGTGATACTCCGAGATCTAGAGAGACGATTTCTCAAGTCATCTTTCGCTGGACCTAGACTATCAAAGGCCGACCCTCTTCCTAGTCTATCCAAAGCTGATGCCCTTGGCCTACACTCTCGGCTCGACTTGTTGCTACATCCTC
Source organism: Sambucus nigra (assembly GCA_949130495.1). Lineage (NCBI taxonomy): Eukaryota > Viridiplantae > Streptophyta > Magnoliopsida > Dipsacales > Adoxaceae > Sambucus > Sambucus nigra. Next base: position 346,847,750 of record OX422222.1, on the reverse strand, counting down.
AGCTGGGCTGAATAGGTTGCATAGTGCCTCTAGAAATATGATAAGGCTCCCAACATTCACTGTCATCCTCATTATCATACAATTCATCCTCAGCATCCGGGCGCTCTTGACCCGACCTCCCCAGGCATTAACGCCTAGGGCCTGCCATGTCCTGGCACCTTTGATGAGGAGGAAAATCTTTGAGTGGGACCTAGGGTGGTCCCCTAGCCACTGGATATTGAACACCTTCCCTAGCGACTAGAGTTATCATCTCATCTCCGGCGCTGGCGGGTCTAACTGCCATATTCTGACTAAACGCAACAAGTGTGGCCTGTATCTGCCATTGGATATCTACTAAGGAACACAGGGCCACCGCCACCTTAGCCATTTCTGACTAATGTGGGGCTTAGCTGGTATCGGGTCCACATATAGTAGGAGGATCTGATGCCATTGAAGACTTTTGGTGACCAAAAAAACCAAGTGATGAGCTGAAAGTGAGCTGAAATGCAGAAAATGAGCTGAAACTCAAACTAGAGCTCTTTCAATGGTGGTTCAAGCTCAACCAAAGATGAGATTGGACCACCACTAGAGAATCCGATGGAGTAGCTACAAATGAAGGGAAGAAGATGGCTATCTCGTTCCCACAGACGGCGCCAGACTGATGATACCAGAAATAGTATCACAAAATCAGTATGATAAGTAAGCTCAAACTAGCACAAAAATGGGGTATAAACCGGTATAAGAGTATAGAAAGAAATGAGGCAAAGAGGAAAAAAAACATATGTAAGTGGTTCAGCCTTTGAAGGGCCTACGTCCACCGTGTAAGTGTGTGAAATACACTGAATATGGGCTCTAATGGACTTGGTATACAAGCACTCAAGCTTTATCTCTCTAACAATGGTTTTGACAGAGTTTCAGTAGGGTTTATAATAATCTATCCTTTACAACGATGTAGAAGAAAAGTATTTATATGGTTGGGGTGGTGTCATACGCACCCTAGTCATGCATGAGGCAAGCACAACACCAATTGTTCAATGATATTATACCATTTGCCTCTTGTATATAAGTAATGATTATAAGATATTCTTCACGTGTTGTGATGATACCATTGTAACGGTTTATCTCACGTGGGCCTGCAGTCCACGCGCACTCTCCCATGCACCATGCCAAATGTTGAACCTCTCTTTCTGGGATGAGGTGTCATCCTGGACGAGTATGAGACTACCGACGTTGACTAGATTTCATATTGATAATTACCAAGTGTAGTGTCGGCCCGAGAAGAGAGGTTTCTTCAGCTGGTGTCGCCTCGTCTTCCTGAGATGGATGAGACAGGGCATAGAGACACCAAGGTAATATAGGGTATCAACCTAACTCTGGGCGAGGTCGAAATAGTCGTTGTAAAATTTATCAGGAGTGCACACTTTATAGGGTCGGCTTGAGCCGAGCTTTCCTTGAGCCGGGATGAGGTCTTATTTTGGCATATCAATCCTAAATCACCAATTTAATTAAATCCTATATCCTCAGAAATACGGGGTATTATAGGTTCGCATTCCCCGCTACGAATCTTCTATACCATTTCTTCAATAATAGCCCCTATAATGCACTACAAATGGCTTCCATCGATGTTTCTTTTGAACAATGCTTTATCGCAGATGATGTATTAGGCAGTCAGTTTGCGAAGGGTTGCACGGTATTTCTTATCGGTATCTCGGGGATACCTACCATGTTTGAGGAGGTACCAAATGTTGTAGTACTAGAACCCAGTCATATCAAAATCTTCCTTAGTGACGAGCTCAATGTGATAGCAGTGGGTTATCATAGTTTATTTTTGGACTAGGAAATGGGACATCATTATTCCCATGGGCATGTCGACCATGAAGTCCAGGGTAACAAGGGCATCTAATAAGTTATTCTTCGTGCGAGGCAGGTAATAGAGGTGATATCTTAAACTGGGAGGCTAGTTCTTCAAGATGGTCATGGAAGGGTAGGAGCTTCTCGTCTTTGACTTTCCATTTTCTAACTATTTGGATAATGATAAGAGCAGATTCTCCGTAGACATTTAGGTGTCAGATTCCTTTTTAGAAGGTGATTTTGAGGCCTACCATGCATACCCACCCGGTCATATTTTTAGTGTAAGGAAAATTTTGTTCGATGGAAATGGGAGTGTGAGAGTTGTCAAGGGATATCAGGAGTATCTCAATGTCGTATCCTTTCTTGTTGGTAGATCCATCAAAGAACGTTTATGATTGGAGGTCCTCCTGAGAGGTGTAGAGAATATCTTCATTCGGGAATTCAGATACCTAAACATCGACCTCTTCCATGGGGTAATCAGCAAGGTAGTCGGAGATGGCTCTCCCTTTCATAGATTTATGCATAACGTAAACAATATCAAGCTCGACTAACAACATCAAATATCTGCCCATTTGACTGGACATAGAGGGCTTTTCTAGCAAGTACTTGATGGGAACTATACGGGATAAAAGTCTGATAGGGAAGGCATTCATGTAATGTCGTAACTTTTGAGTGACCCAGACTAGGTCTGATATGCCCAAAGTGTACCAGATAATCCAGAGACCTTAACCTTGGCCTTATGACAGCCGAGGTAATTAAAGTTCGAGAATTCCTATATGCAACATCGTCCTACTGAGGTCGGCCACAATCGACATCCCCCTCGACTACGAACCTCATCTCGTCCACAACCGAGATTATCTAGAACCTTGGAGCACAGTTCTTATCAGGTCGTCCATAACCGACATCACATCAACCTCATACACTAACCTTAGCTGGGCATCATTCGAGGTCTGCAGGGACTCGCGGGTTTAACCATCCTCCAACGACAGTATCGATGCCAGCCGACGTTATAGTCAACGGCTGAGATCAGTAGCGTTACATGAGGGAACCATCTGGAAGACCTATCATTGGCCCAGGCCGACACTACAACTCTTTCGACCTAACCTCGGCTAACTTTTCTGGCTGAGATCATCATGAATAGCCTCGGATGAGGCAACAATCAGACTTAATTAACCTCGTACTCTACCAGGCCGAGGTTGCACCAATCAAGGGCAAGGACGATCGTTTATGAGCATATACGAGGATATAAACACGTGGATAAAATTAGTTGTAACCGAATCAATCCCCCCACGTGGGGGGAATATTTCATCATCATTCTCTATATGTGACAGTGACAGATGTCTACATCAGATTGGCTAGATCAACACACACATGCTCATTGCATGCATGGGGGGTACATTATACCCCCCAAACACTATATATACTTGTCTTCTCCTACCTTAAGAAGGATCCAAAATTATAACCATATCTGAAACTCTATCATTTTATACAGTAGAGAGAGAAAGCTTGAGAGATTGTATCCATGGCCAGTAGTGCCTTCATTCAGTGATATTACTCACACGCACTCACAGTGGACGTAGGCCAGATTGGATAAACCACTTACATTCAAGTGTTCATCCTCTTCTCCTCATCTCCTTCTACATATATGTATATATATTCTCCTGTGCTGCCATTGTCATCACTAATTTGAGATTACAAACACCTTGAAGGGTGTTGCTATTTCTAGCATCATCATTTTGGCACCGTCTGTGGGAACGAGAAGCTATCTCTTCCTCTCTTTTTGCTTAACCTCACCAGAGACTCTGGTGGTGAACCAGGCCTCTCCCTTGCGTGGAGCTGTTTCACCTTTGAAAGAAGTCCTTTAAGGTATTAATATCATTTCTTCACAAGCTCTATTATTTTAAAATATGGCACCGGAGTTACTACCACCTCGTCCACCACCTGGTGCTGGAGGGCCTAGTTCAAGTCAGGCACCACCCCAGTCCGAAATGGCCGAGGTGGTGGCAGCCTTAAAGTTCTTAACAACAATGTAGTAAGAGATGAAGGAGCAATTTGCACAGCTTAGTCAAAATATGATGAGGCCACCAGGGGTCTCACCGGACATGATTACTTCGGCGGATGTTCAACCCCATATTGAAGCCAGGGGACCACCCCGGGCACCGCGAAAAGACTAACCTACGCCTCAACGGAGGAGGGATGTTGCTTACCCTAGGCGTTTACATCTGGGGAGGCAAGTACACCCTTGACCTGAGGATAGGTATGACGATATGGAGGCAGAAGATGCTTTAGAGGACTGCTGGGAGCCGTATGAGGTTTCGAACAACACTGTATGTCCTATCCACCAAAATCGAGGTTGTGGGGATGGAAGAGGCGATGTTGTCCAACCAAGAGGATCAACCATTGATCGTTTGAACAAAGGGTCGGCCTTTGAAATTCTTGGTCCAGTTAAGGACCTAAAGCAGAGGTTATCCAAATCAAGAAGTATAGGAGGCTCACAAAGGAAAGACTGGAAATATCGACCTCATCATAGCCGACCTCATCCAGGCCGAGACAGGGATCAAGATGAGGTTAACAACTAACGTTGTGCTGTGGATGGGGAACCCTCAGTCCACCCCTTGGAGGTGGCTGGGGACAACCTCGGCCATGCCGACGTTATAAAACCATGGAATGATTCCATCCAACGTCTTAAGGAGAAGATAGGGGACCTCATCAAAATCCGAGATCCACGGCAAAGAGGTTTCTCAAAAGGCTCCCCATTCATGGCTAAGATAGTGAGCTTCCCAACACCCTCTAAGTTCAAACCACCTACAGTGTCTCCCAAGTATGATGGTAGCACCAACCCTGTATATCATATTGAGATGTACCAGTCTGCGGTGAACATTTATTCAATATTAGATGAGATGAAGTGCCAGGCCTTCTCCGAGACTTTGACAGGAGCTGCACACATCTGGTTTACTTCTCTCCCAAAGAACTCAATTGAGAACTTTAAGGGCTTGGCTGAACGTTTCATTCATAATTTCTGTTTTGAGGTAAGACCTCAAAAGAAGACCACCCATCTGTTGTATGTCAAGCAAGGCAAGAACGAGAGCCTAAGAGACTACATTGCTAGATTCAATAAAGAGAAGTTGGAGGTTGAGGATTATGAAGAGAATATAGCCATGACAACACTCATTGAAGGACTCCATAAGGGGAAGATGCTATGAAAGCTCGCGGAAGACCCTTCTAAGTCTATGGCAGAGCTATTGGCAACTGTAGGAAAGGTCATAATGTCGAAGAGGCTATGGCAGTAAAATATAAGGATGAGAATGGGAGTGGCAGCGGGAAGTTCCAAAGAAAGAAAGATAGAAAGAAGAGGTTGGTCAACGATAAGTTTGCACGCTATACTCCTCTAACTATGAGCTGTGAACACATCCTCAACGAGATCAAGAACGATCGATCTCTGAGATGGCCGGAGAAGCTGATGGCTCCTCCACATAAGAGTAATAAGAACTTATGGTGTGAGTTACACCAAGACCACGACCATGTAACAGATAAGTGCTTCGCCTTAAAGGATGAGATCGAGAAGATGTTAAAATTCGATAAGTTGAGGAAGTATGTCGATGGTAAGGCCCCTAAGAGGGGAAGAGATGACACTAAAAAGAAGAGGAATGACAGATGTCGAGATAATACCCCAACAACAAGAGACGATGACTCGAATGGAGATGATCAAGACGATCCAGACCTCCCACCAAAAGATGACAATGGCCCGGTGAAAAGGGTTTGAAGGATCTCCTTTGGAGTTAGCAGCATCTGTGGAGGACTTGCTGGAGGTGGCTCTGAAGTAGCTGACCGAAGAGCTCATGTGGATGAGGCCAAGTCAGTGACCAAAGTAGAGGTTGTGAATCTAGCATCTTTAGATGAAAAGCAGAAGAGGAAGAAGGTAGATATAGATACTCTTATAGTTGAATTCTCCCGACTCGACTTCAAAGGCATCCTAGCCCCACAGGATGACCCTCTAGTAATAACAATAAGAGTGCACGGATATGAGGTACAAAGAATCCTTGTAGATGGAGGAAGTTCAGCGAACGTGATGTTCTGGCCCTATTTTAAGAGCCTAGGCCTCAGAAGAGCTAGGCTAATACCCTATCATCATTCGTTGATGGGATTCAGCAGGGAGAATGTCCATCCGTTGGGCATGTATGAGATAGATGTGCGAATGGGCGACGAGTGGCCTAAGAGGTTGACCCGAAAGATCAATTTTTTCCTTACGAATGAAAATGTCTTCTCGGCATACGACCTCATTATAGGATGAGTTGCCCTTAAGGAGTTTGAGGTCGTGCCATCAACGGTCCACCAAATGCTAAAATTCTCGACCCCCTATGGGGTAGGGGAAGTGCATGGGGATCAAACATTGACACGAGAATGCTACTTCAACTCGTCATAAGAGAGAGAGGCCCATAAAAGGGCAAACACCACGTATAACATTGATACTCTTGACCCTAGATATGAATCAAAGTTGAAGAAATGAGAAGCCATGGAGGAGGTAGAAACCATCGTCCTCAATAAGAACAAACCAGAAAAAACCATCTAAATCGGTAAAGCCTTAAAAATGGAGATCAAGGATGAGCTGATAAGATTCTTGAAAAAGAGGCAGAGTGTCTTCGCTTGGAGCTACGCAGACATGCCTGGCATCGACTTGGAGGTTATGTGCCACAAACTTAATGTTGCAGAAGATGATAAGCCAATCAAATAAAGGCGAAAGTTTACTCTAGGGAAAAGTATGGCATCATCAGGGAAGAGGTTAGGAAGTTGGAAGAGGCAGATTTCATCAAGGAGGTCATATACCCAGAGTGGTTATCAAACGCCGTCATTGTGCCTAAAGCTAAAGGGAAATGGAGGATGTGCGTAGACTTCACCGACCTGAACAAGTCTTACCCAAAATATAGTTATCCCTTACCTCAGATTGATCAGATGGTAGACGCCACGGTGGGGCATGAGATTATGAGCTTCATGGATACGTATTCAGGCTATAATCAGATCTTTATGGATGCTGAAGACTCAGAGAAGACAACCTTCATCACAGACAAGGGGACCTATTGCTATAAGGTTATGCCCTTCGGCTTAAAGAATGCAGGGGCCATGTATCAACGTCTTGTAAATAAGATATTTGAAGATCAAATTGGCAAGACCATAGAGGTATATGTAGATGACATGTTGATGAAGATCTTGAAGGTCTGCACTCACGTGGCAGACATAGAGAGAACTTTTGACACCATGGACTTATACAGGATGAAACTCAATCCAGCAAAGTGTGTCTTCGGAGTAGGAGCTGGAAAATTTCTTGGATTCATCGTTAATCATAGGGGAATAGAGGCCAACCCCGAGAAGATCAAATCTTTACTTGATATGAAGATACCAAGGAGTATAAAAGATGTCCAGAGGCTCACTGGAAGAGTCGCTGCACTCAACAGATTTATTTCTAGAGCCACGGACAAGTGTCTTCCATTTTTTAAGGTGCTTAGAAAGGCCTTCGAGTGGGACGAAGAGTGTGACAGGGCCTTTAAGCCGCTCAAGTCCTACCTCGAATCCCCCTGCTCTTGTTCAGGCCCATCATGGGGGATAAGTTATATGTTTACCTAGCACTCTCAGAGTCAACTATAAGCGCAACCATAGTACGAGAAGACGATGGTGTACAGAGGCCTGTATACTTCAATAGTAAGGCCCTTCAAGGGTCTGAACAAAACTATCCTCGAATGAAAAAGTTAGCCTACGCTTTGATACATGCCTCCAGGAAGATAAAACCATATTTCCAAGCCCACTCTATGGTTATCCTCACTGAATCCCCATTAAGGCAAGTCCTCCACAAGCCTGAGAAATCAGACAGATTGATGACTTGGGCCATCGAGTTGGGAGAGTATGGCCTTATTTATCAACCCAAGGTGGCCATCAAAGGGCAGGAACTCGCAGACTTTGTTGCTAAGTTCACATGGGAAGAGGTTGATGTTGAGAGTAATTCAGAGACCAGAGAGGAATCAAACAGTAACGTCTTTTGAAACCCGAAAGAGGTTGTGACCAGTAGAGACAAAAATAGGATAGTTGAGAATGAGGAAGACAAGTACCTTTTCAAGCAAGGAACCCTGATGGAGGGGATCTTCTCTTCAAAAGAAGATGTTTGGAGCCTCTTTATTGACGGGTCTTCTTGCAAAAGTGAAAGCGGTGTAGGGATGATATTATCATCTCTGAATGGTACCAACGTTGAATATGCACTAAGGCTTAACTTCAAAGCATCGAATAATGAGTCAAAATATGAGGCCATGATAGTAGGCCTCTCTTTGGCAAAAACCCTTAGGGTTGGTCGAATCCTACTTTATAGTGATTCGAGGTTAGTTATCAACCAAGTGTTTGGAGTTTATAAGGACAAGGATTGCCAAATACCTAAAGAGGGTAAGAATGATGCTATAAGACTTTGAATAGGTAAGGATGAAGAGGATACCTCGATAAAATAACAGTCATGCAGACGCACTAGCAAGATTGGCTTCAGCAATAAGGACAGGCATTAAAAGGGCAATACCAGTCGAGATCCCGCTCAAACCAACCATTAAAGAAGAAGAGGTTACCAGCTCTTGCCTTAACTTGAACTTAGGGGATTCATGTATGGACCCCCTCATCAGATATATCAGAGAGGGAGAACTGCCATAATCGAAGCTAGAGAGGAGAAAATTGAGATACAGAGCAACAAAGTTCTTAATAATAGGAGATGTCCTATATAAGAAAGGATTTCTATTACCTCTCCTCAGATGTGTTCATCCCATAGAGGTCCCTCACGTCCTATAGGAGGTATATGAGGGTTCTTGCTCTAGTCACATAGGAGGAAGACCATTAGCCAAGAGGATAATCACGCAGGGATACTGGTGGCCGACCTTGGCAAGGATGCTGTATCCTACGTGAAGAGGTGTGACAAATGCCAAAGATTATCTATTATCCCCCATAAACCTCATCAACCTATGACATCAATCAGTTCCCCTTGTCCGTTCACAGTATGGGGGATTGACTTGGTGGGTCCATTGCCAAGGACTGTGAACAATTACCAATTTCTGATAGTAGCAATTGAATACTTCTCCAAGTGGGTGAAGGCTGAGCCGATGATCACGATTACAGAGAAGAAGACTTTCCAATTTATTTGGAAGAACATCATATGCAGACATGGCCTTTCGAACACCCTCATCTCAGACAACGAAACCCAGTTCAAAAATTCTTCTTTGGAGAAGTATTACGAGAGAGTTGGGATCAAGTAATTTTTTTCTTCTCTAAGATGACCTCAGGTAAATGATCAGACCGAAGTCACGAACAGAACAATCCTTGACGGGATTAAGAAGAGGTTGTAATAAGCTAAAGGGAGATGGACTGAAGAGGTTTATGCTATGTTACGGGCCTGCAGAATAACGACTAGGACACCAATGGGGGAGACCCCATTTATGTTAGCATATGGTTCAGAAGCCATCATACCAATAGAGGTAGGACTACCCACTTACAGAGTTTAGACCTATGACCCTGAGAAAAATGGGGAAGAGAGAATACTTGACCTAGATTTGATTAAGGAGGGAGCCTCCCAACAGATAACATCAAAATTCTACAATCAAAGGGTGAGATCGAGACCCATAGCTGTAGGAGACCTAGTGCTGAAGAAGATATTGCAGAAGGCAAACAAGCTTCACTCATATTGGCATGGACCTTACAAAGTGATCGAGGAGGTTGTACTCGGTACCTATCGGCTAGAAAATCTCGAAGGGGAACCTTTCTCCAATCCATGGAATGCTGATCATCTGAAGAAGTATTACATATAATGTAGCAATTGTTTCTGTGTAAATATATCACTTTATGAAGAGAATATTAATGAGAAGATCAGTTCCTGTGTCAATTCTTTGTGCATTATGCTTTCAGTGAAATTTATGAGGGAAACATCATAATTGGATGACCTCAGACCTTCAACATCATAATTTGGTGAGAGGGTCTGAGGTGAAACATCATAGTTGGATGACCTTAGACCTTCAACATCATTAAATTGGTGAAAATTTATGAGGTAAAACATCTTAGTTTGATGACCTCAAACCTTCAACATCATAATTTGGTGATATGGTCTGAGGTGAAATATTATAGTTTGATGACCTCAGACCTTTAACATCATAATTTTATGACAGGGTCTGAGGTGAAACATCATAATTAGATGACCTCAGACCTTCAACATCATAATTTGGTGACAGGGTCTGAGGTGAAACATCAAAGTTTGATGACCTCAGACCTTCAACATGATAATTTGGTAACAGGGTCTGAGGTGAAACATCATAATTGGATGACCTCAGACCTTTAACATCATAATTTGGTGATAGGGTCTGAGGTGAAACATCATAGTTTAATGACCTCAGACCTTCAACATGATAATTTGGTAACAGGGTCTGAGGTGAAACATCATAACTGGATGACCTCAGACCTTCAACATCATAATTTGGTGACAGGGTCTGAGGTGAAACATTATAGTTTGATGACCTCAGACCTTCAACATCATTAATTTGGTGAAAATTTATGAGGTGAAACATCTTAGTTTGATGACCTTAGACCTTCAACATCATAATTTAGTGACAGGGTCTGAGGTGAAACATCATAATTTTATGACCTCAGACCTTCAACATCATAATTTGGTGACAGGGTCTGAGGTGAAACATCATAGTTTGATGACCTCAGACCTTCAACATCATAATTTGGTGACGGGTTCTGAGGTGAAAAATCATAATTAGATGACCTTAGACCTTCAACATCATAATTTGGTGATAGGGTCTGAGGTGAAACATCATAGTTTGATGACCTCAGACCTTCAACTTTATTAATTTGATGAAAATTTATGAGGTGAAACATCTTAGTTTGATGACCTCAGACCTTCAACATCATAATTCGATGACAGGGTCTGAGGTAAAACATCATAGTTGGATGACCTCAAACCTTCAACATCATTAATTTGGTAAAAAATTATGAGGTGAAACATCTTAGTTTGATGACCTCAGACCTTCAACATCATTAATTTGGTGAAAATTTATGAGGGAAACATCATAGTTCGATGACCTCAGACTTTGAACATCATAAATTTGGTGAAAATTTATGAGGATAACATCTTAGTTTGATGACCTCAGACCTTCAACATTATAATTTGGTGACAGGGTCTGAGGTGAAACATCATAGTTGGATGACCTCAGACCTTTAACATCATTAATTTGGTGAAAATTTATGAGGTGAAACATCATAGTTGGATGACCTCAGACCTTCAACATCATTAATTTGGTGAAAATTTATGAGGTGAAACATCTTAGTTTGATGACTTCAGACCTAAAACCTCATTAATTTGGTGAAAATTTATGAGGGTAACATCTTAGTTTGATGACCTCAGACCTTAAACACCATTAATTTGGTGACAGGGTCTGAGGTGAAACATCATAGTTAGATGACCTCAGACTTTCAACATCATTAATTTGGTGAAAGTTTATGAGGTGAAACATCCTAGTTTGATGACCTCAAACTTAAAACATCATTAATTTGGTGAAAATTTATGAGGGTAACATCTTAGTTTGATGACCTCAGACCTTAAACACCATTAATTTAGTGATAGGGTCTGAGGTGAAACATCATAGTTGGATGACCTCAGACCTTCAACATCGTTAATTTGGTGAAAATTTATGAGGAAAACATCTTAGATGGATGACCTCAGACTTTCAACATCATAATTTGGTGACAGGGTCTGAGGTGAAACATCATAGTTAGATGGCCTTAATATAAACACCATTGCACGACATATAAAAATATTCAATGTGAAAAGAAGCAAAGTTCTCCTCAGAGAATGATATAGCACAAAAGTTAGAATTACAAACCAAAATGTGATAGAAAATGTTATCTGAGGTTACAGACCAATATAAATCAAAAACAAAAATTATGATATAAAAGCTTCGCAAGGTACGGCCTAAGAGTCTGCAATCCCAGGGTTGGTGGACACAACCCCACTCCCTTGGCCCGTGTTGGTCACTTCCACCCCATCATCCTGAGGGTTGAAATCCTTAGTACCCATAGCCTCTAAAGGTGTGTTCTTCGCAGGAGCAGTAACTTATTCCTCCACCTCTTATAAACCCTGGGCAAATTGAGAATTAGCGAAGCCCAGACCAATGAAGTTAGAGGCTGCCAAGCTCCCTAACTCCTTCTCTTTCATGGAAGCCCATTTACCAGTGGCCTTAACACCTCGTTCGAGGTATTCAAAGCCAAAGTTGATGAATTCCCCGGAGACCTTGTAGTCCTCCAAGATCTTCTCTGAGGTATCCTCCACGATAACTTTAACAGCAACATCTACCTTTAGTTGAAGGGCTTAATCCTTGGCCTTCATAGCAGAGCTGTGATACTGCTTAAGTTTGGTAATGTCTTTCTCCAGTTGCGTAGCCCTAGCTTCAGACCCCACAAAGGCAATCTTCAGACGTTCCACTTCAGCGTTTAGAGCGACCTCTATCTTCTGGGCCTCTCTTCCCTTTTTAATCAGGGGTAGCTTCCTTATAGTCCAGTCGACAAACTGGTGCATGAAAAGGATACCCTGCAAAACATATTTAGACACATGAGTTCAAGGGTCAATAAAATTCAAAGCCGATGTTACACTTGAAATATAAAAGCAAAAGTCTTACTTGGATAGATCTACGAAGACAAAACTCGGCTAGCAAGGGGGTGTCTAAAGAACGACAAAAGCATTTATCAGCATCAGTCATAACAAAGCCGATGGAGTCCAGGGCCTTTAGGCTTTGTCCTATAAGGTTGTCGCTGATCTTTAGCTGCTCCAGCTGAGCAGCAAGTGCATCATCGGTGGAAATAGGGATTGTTCGATCCCCCTTTGAGGCCTTCTTCTGCCTCTGATCCTCAGGAACGGGGATGGTGGATTTCCTTTTTCTTGAGGAATCGGCCTTTGAAGAGGTTGGAGGAGGAGGAGGTGCATTAAGGCCTGCTTTCTTAACCAGCTTGATGAGGTTAGGAGCTGCCATTTCCCAGAAGTCGTCTGAGATCCCTTCGGGACATTCTGTAAAAAATATGTCTGAGTTAATAAATCAGATACACCAAAATATCATAGGTACAACTTAGCAAAATAAACACTTATGAAGTTCGGCTAAAGGACTTCCCCCAGGCCAGTCTCATAGAGGTAGTAAGGGGTCATCAGATGCTCGTACTTGACGAGATAACCAAGCTCCCCCTGATCTTGAAGGTCTTTGAACTTTCGTAGGTTATCCTGGCTTAGCCCAGGGTCGACTTTGGCAGCCAGTGATAGTTTTCTCCACCTCAGAGGGGTCCTTGGCTCTAGAGATTAAGAGGGGGCACAAGTGCCAAATGCCCATGATGCAGAAACGAAGAAGTATCATGGTCTCCAATTGTGATTTGAGGTTTGGTTAACCAACAAAATCTTCTTATCAGACTTCCTAGCTAGGAAGTGGTAGTAGCTAGGGTGGTTCCTGGCAGAGGAGGGCACGTAGCACCCTGTGAAGACCCAGACAGGAAGTTCCGAATGATGAACTGCCCTCCATAGGATGATGGCTCCAATCATCACCCTCCAGGCATTAGGAGACAACTGGGAAGGGGCCAGATTGATATGGGATAATATGGACCTAATTATTGGATAGATGGGGAGACAAAATCCTAACTTAAACATCTGCTCATATATGCAGATTTCCCCATCTCGGCCACCAAAGGACCTCTCATCCCTCAGAGGTCTCCTAAGCTTAATAGAGGTACTTATAGCATTAAGGTTCCTAAAGGCTAACAAATCGAACTCAGTGACAATACTCTCTATCTCGGTTGCCTCTGAGGTGTCAACATCACTTTCATTACCATCATCCTCGTCCTTATCAATATCGACCTGGGCAGGAGTAGGAACACCTCCAGGGAACCTCTGAGCGAACTCAGCCTCCGTGACGGCCAACAAGGGAATAACATTAATGATTAGGGGGATAGCCACACTAGTCCCCACAACTTCAACATCAGAAGAAGTCCCTGAAGTGCTAGAACCGTTGTGGGACGAGGCGCGACTTTTGACCTCGGCCTGATCAGGGACCTGATCTTACCTAACGGAGAAATCCATTGCCTCCTGGAATGAATCTACAGACATAGGGTATGAGGTGGATGACTCAGACTCAGACATATGAGAGGGATCAATTCGATCCCCTGATGGCTCAACAATCTCGGCTGGTTCAGGGTAGACTACCTTCAGAGGTAGTGGAAAGATAGGTCTGAGAGGGAATGCCTCAGCCATACGAGCTTCCTCTTGGGCTTGTTCTATTTGCCTAATCTTGTCTAAAGTCTTCTCCCTAAGAGAAGGGAATTACTCTAAGAGCTGATAAAGAGGTCTGAACATATGAGTCAGACCTTACAGTTGGGACTCAATAAAAAATAAACAAATTGGCAACTTAACTAAGGATCGAACTGAGATTTTTGACCAAGAATAGGCAAGAACATGTAAGAACAGTCACCGGAAAACTCAAGAATCTCACCAAAAAACTCAAACAGTCACCGAAAAACTCAAAAATCTCCCCAAAAATTGAAGAAACAAGAATAAAAGGGGCTGAAAATGGCAGAGTGAGGTGGAGACGATACCTGTAGACTCGCAAAATGAAGGATATATGAGAAATGAAGAGCCCCCTGAAAACGCAGCAGTCAAGCCCTTGTAAGAGAGAGATAATTACAGAGATAGCTAAGGCAGAAAAGAGAGAAATGAAGAAGAAAGAGAAGGAAACGAAATTTAAACCTTTAAGTGGGTTGTACAACTCCCAAAGCCCATCATTGCCTTGGGAGCCCAAAAGACAATTATAATCATTGCACTTATCAGGCACGCTACCCACTCCAATAGGTGACACATGTTAAAATGATGGTGGTATACAAGGAAAATAACGCCTCGGACATGTATAACCCTTAATCACCTACTCACATATGTAATTAAGGGCTAGGGGGTGATTGATATGCCCAAAGTGTACTAGACAATCCAGAGACCTTAACCTCAGACTTATGACAATCGAGGTAATAAAAGTTCGAGAATTCCTATCAGCAACATCGTCCTACTGAGGTCAACCACAACCAACGCCCCCTGACTACGGACCTCATATTGGCCACAACCGAGATTATCTAAACCTTGGAGCATAGTTATTATTAGGTCGCCCATAGCCGACATCACATCAACCTCATACACTAACCTCGGTTGGGCATCAGTCTAGGTTTACAAGGACTCGCCGGTTCAACCATCCTCCAACGACAGTATCGGCGCCGGTCGACGTTACAGTCAATGGCTGAGATCAATAGCGTTACATGAGGGAACCATCTGAAAGACCTATCATCGACCCATGACAACACTACAACTCTTTCGACATAACCTCAGCTAAATTTTCTGGCCGAGATCATCATGAATAGCCTCGGATAAGGTAACAATCAGACTTCATTAACCTCGTACTCTACCAGGAAGAGGTTGCACTAGTCAAGGCAACGACGAGCATTTATGAGCATATGCAAGGATAGGAACACGTGGATAAAATCAGTTGTAACTAAATCAATCCCCCCACGTGGGGGGAATATTTCATCATCATTCTCTACATGTGAAATTGATAGATGTCTACATTAGATTGGCTAGATTTACACACACAAGCTCATTGCATGCATGGGGGGTGTAGACACCCCATTCTGTTACCCCCTAACTCTCCGTAGGTCCCTAGTAACTCCCATCATCACCGTAAACCCAGGTCATGTCTCGAGTACTGACCTGGAGGCCATCGGGCACTCCCGGCTCAGTTTGGCCCAAAAGTCAAACTCTTCGTCTCGACCAAGACTGAATGAATCTTCAAAGGGCACTGAATACCCTTTCCAAAGGTCTACCCCGTGCGTGATTTCGACTTACCATGTGGATAATCGATCCGTTTGCGTCCGAAATCTGACTTAGAGGCCACCGGGCCCTTCTGGGCTCTGTTTAACCTATGTTAACTCTTTATCTCGACCGAGACTGAATTAATCTTCGAAGGTCACTGAATACCCTTTCCAACGGTCCATCCCGTGCGCGATTCCGACTTACCATGTGGATGAACGATGCGTTTGACTCCGGGAGGTCACCGAACGCTACTCGAGCCCGGTTGACCAAAGTCAACTCTCCAAACCGGTTCAAACTCTCTAAAAATGTTGATGTACATCTCCTAACCTTTCCAACGGTCTGCCCCGTGCGCGATTCGAACTTACCATGCGGATGAATGATCCGTTTGCGTCCAAACGATCACCCGTCAAATGGACCGAAAAATGCTTCCGAGCCATATTTGACCCAAAGTCAACTCCTGAACCCGGGAGCGATCCAAAATACTTTCAAAGGTCTCTGAATTACCTTTCCAACGGTATGCCCCGTGCGTAATTCTGACCAACGGTTTGCCCTCGGCGGTCGATTTTCCGAAAAGCCTGAAGCGCATTGCCAAATGGCAGGTTCCAGACCCTGCCTATCGGCACATGCCGATAGGCAGGAACAGATATATGCCGATCATCACTTACCTGGGCCTATAAAAAGAGGCCTTCACCTCATTTGCAAGGGGGCCTAGATTTGATAAAAATCTCTCTGAACGAATCCTAGAAACCTCTCTCGAAGGCAGCGTGATTTCAACTTTCAAATCTCCTTTTTACTTCCACTTTTCATCATCCTTTTCATCAAACTTGATGAATTATCCACTCTCCATCATCATCTAAGTGCAAGGGCTGCTCTCCAACATTCAAGATCAAGCTCAAGATCTTCAAGAAGGTCCAACTTTCTCAAACTCTCTCTTAAATTCTCTTAAATTCCCAATAACTTGTTTTCTTATTTAGCACTTTTATTATCTCATCTCACACATCCTAATACACTTTTTATTTAGTATTATTATACATATTTTATTTTCATAAAACCCAAAAAATAAGAAAAAGAGGGTTTGCTCATATATTCCAAGTAAGGATTCTCACACTTTTTCCACACTTTTCTCACAACCAAAACACTTTTTCTACACACACACACATACACTTACAAATAAGATATTCCCCATTTGGATTTATGGGATAAACCCCACCCCTCGTTTTTTATGCGAACTATGTGGACTTTGATGCCTTTATAAGCTACGTAGGCGTCTCGGGGTAAAACCCGAGACTCGAGTCCTTTTTCTC
Organism: Sambucus nigra; assembly: GCA_949130495.1. Classification (NCBI taxonomy): domain Eukaryota; kingdom Viridiplantae; phylum Streptophyta; class Magnoliopsida; order Dipsacales; family Adoxaceae; genus Sambucus; species Sambucus nigra. The sequence goes on along the minus strand of OX422222.1, from coordinate 346,830,725 downwards.
ACTTTTTCTTTCATTTTCTATCTTCTCTAAATTCATTTTTCTTATATTCTATATACTTGCCCTTAGTGACGCATTACTCCATATGCGTCATCGTTCCATTATAACGATCAACGTAGGGGTAATCGCGTAAATCTTATTTTTCTAATATTATTCTTATATCTTCCTACGGATAACTCGCTTTATCTTTTCCATGATACAAGTCGAGGATTCCTACCTCCATTCTATATATACACATGCACACATATCACGGGGGGAACAAAAGGAAAATAGTAAATATTCATGAGAGACCGAAAGGGCGGAATGGGTGCCTAACACCTTCCCATTTCATAACTAAGCCTCCGAACCCTTCTCGAATCATCTTGGTTTTGCATGCACCAGTATGTCTTTGGATGCCATCCTTCGTGGTGGCTTCCCCTTTTTCTTTTGACTGTTTTGAGTAAAATAGACTGGCGACTCTGAATCTTTCTACATTTTTACACCACATCGCAAATGACGCCGACCGAAGTGCTTCTGAGAGGGACACGCGGGACTCGAAGGATGCTTTCCTCCACGCGCCCGCCCTCATGGTGAGGATCGGGGATGGCCACAGGGGGTACATTACACCCCCCAAACACTATATATACTTGTCTTCTCCTACCTTGAGAAGGATACAAAATTACAACCCTAGCTGAAACTCTGTCATTTTATACAGTAGAGAGAGACAGCTTGAGAGATTGTATCCATGGCCACTAGTGCCTTCATTCAGTGATATTACTCACACGCACTCATAGTGGACATAGGCCAAATTGGCTAAACCACTTACATTCAAGTGTTCATCCTCTTCTACATATATGTATATACATTCTCCCGTGCTGCCATTGTCACCACTAATTTGAGCTTACAAACACCTTGAAGGGTGGTGCTATTTCTAGCATCATCAAGGTCAAAACATGCTTTCTCCAAGGTAGTGTAGTTGACTTCGTAGCCAACTAATTTTTGGTTAACATAATAAATGGATCTTTCTTTGAATCATTATTTGATATATTGGGCTATCAAAGCCCCTGTTGTGGTATCTGTTATGGTTAAGTACAAGAAGAGGGGTAGATCTGGCTATGGTAGTATAAGTACCAGAGGTTGGATAAGGTGTTTCTTGATTATATCAAAAGCTTCTTGGCAGGCCTCATTCCGGACTTTAGTAGAATTATTCCGGAGGAGTTTGAAGATGGGATTGCAGATGGTAGTCAGTTAGCTGATGAATCGACTGATGTACTGAAGTTTACCCAAGATTCCCCGAAATTCCTTCTCCGTTCGGGGTGGTGTCATCTCAAGTAGGGTTTTCAGCTTGGCAGGGTTTTCTTTGATTCCCTTCTCGCTAACCATGAATACTAAAAGATTTCCTTTCGTGATGCTGAAAACACATTTTTGTGGGTTTAGCCGCATTCAGTATCATTGCAGTCATTCGAAGAACTTTCAGAGGGCGGGAACATAACCTTCCTGAGTCTTAAACTTAATAATTATATCATCTACGTAGACTTAGACCTCCTTGTGTATCAAATCATGTAAGATGGTTGTGGCAACACTTTGGTAGGTAGCCCTAGCGTTCTTGAGCTCAGATGGAATAACGGTGAAACAAAAGGTTCCCCAGGGGTTGATGAATGCGGTTTTCTCCTGATGGTCAGGGTGCATATTGATCTAGTTGTATCCGATAAATCCATCGATGAATTACTTGAGATCATGGCTAACTATGTTTTCCATAATCATATCAATTTTAGGAAATGGGTAATCGTCCTTTGGAGAAGCTTTATTCAAATCCCTATAGTAGACGCACATGAGGACTTTTCCTCCTGATTTCAGTACGGGGATAATGTTGGCGAGCCATGTGAGATATTCGATCACACGGATAAATCCCATATTCAACTGCTTGACTACCTATTTTTCACTCTAAGCGACCATTTGGTGCAGAGTTTCCTTAGCTTTTGTTTGACCGACTTGCATTCTGGGAATGTCGATATCTTATTGTAATATCCTGTATTTCTGCGTATTTAGAATTTAATTAATTAAGTAATTAAATAGGAAAATACGATTTAATTTAAATTACGTGAGTGGAGTAATTTAATGTGATTTAATACTTATATTACGCGAATGAAGTAATTTAAGGCGATTATTAAGTGATTAAATAATAATTGTGATTATTAAATATTAATCGAGAGATAGACACTGATTAATATAATTATTCAAATTTACTAAGTGTGAATAGTAAATATTGATAGTTAATTTGTACGACATAACGAGTGATATGGGCGTACTTAATTATATCTCAACCGGGTGTCGCGTGTAGACTAAATTGAGGATGAGATAGGAAATTAATTTTTAAGTGACTCAAATGATAATTTAGAGGTCACAGATGATTCCTAAAGGGTTGAATTAGTCGAAATAGTATACCCAAGGGTACTAGTCAGGTACTACGACATTTTTAGGCTAAACCGGGACCATACGTGGGCATTTTAGTCTTTTGACATTTGAGGGTGAGTAGACCTACGAAATTACAAACTCTAAATTATATTATAAGAGTTGGAGGCTAGGGTTTGAAGAGAGAAAAAACTCATAAAAACCATTGGAGATAGAGAGAGAGAGATATTGTGAAGCCTAAGAGAGAGATTTTGAGAAGATTGGAGTGTCTTCTTCCACCACAAGCATCTTCGGAAGAAAGAAAGGAGAAGAAGAACATCAACCCTACAATAATCACGAAATCAGACCGTACTGTAATCAAGGCAAGTGATTATTTGCAAATTAAATTGAGTTATAATATCCATGTGTTGGATTTATGAATAATATGATTTGATGAATATTCTTGGAGAAAATAATTGAATAAAATGCAAGTTGGTTAGGGATTTGCATGTAGAATGATTTAGACCTGTAGAAGATTTGAAATAATAGAAGACTTGATGATTAAAACAAATTAAATCTCGATTTATGATTGAAAGTATGGGGAAGAATATATTAAATTAGGGTTCTTAAATAATTAGCGAATTTAAATTACTCTAGGCTGAATTGGTGAAGATTTGTGATGTTTAAATCGTTGGAAATCATCCTAAGGTATGTAGGAATGGTTAGGGATAATTAGTTGCAAGTTTCGTGTGTTATCATGAGAGTTTGATAATGGAATATGGTGAGAAAACATAGAAAAACGAAGCTGGGCAACTCTGCAGCTGATCGATCGATCGATCGACTGATGAATGTCGACCGATCGACCCAGGATGATTTTGGGTTCTTTTGTTGGTTGAGTTTTAAGGGATTGACAATGCTTGAGAAGAATCTTAGAGATAATATCATACCTATTTAGGGACTTAGTTAAGACTATCAGGTATTTAGTGGGGGTCCGTTATAATCATCGGTGTAAGATTTGGAGAGATGGATCGACGAAGATAAACCGATCGAGTTGTGTATCGGGGATTACGAATTTGAGTTCAGAGGGAAGCTAACGTCGATCCAAATTAATATCAGTAGGTTAGAGATAGTTTAGCTACTAAAATATTCAGTTTTGGATATAGATGAGGGGTGAGGTAACTTAAGAGAGTGTACGCCAAATCTTAACATGTGTAATCAATATCTCATCTTACTGTGATAATCACTCGAAAAATATTTTCAAAATGTTTTGAGTACTAACTCTTGCTATCAAAATATTTTCAAAACCCTTTTAGATGTCTAGCCATAGGGACGCCAGACTTGAGGATTCAATGCTGAAACTCGTAGCTGCAACATTGTGGAGGCTTGTAGGATTTTGCATAGACGATTCATTCATTCATTCAAATCTAGTGTAGGATCTCATTTTAGTACTCTCTATTGGGACATGTTTTCCATAGTCATTATTTCAGATATTCAGTTTTGGATAATATTGGTTTTATTTATCCGTTTTGGATTTTAGCCGATTGTTGACTCGGCAAGACTTTATTCTTTATATATTGCGAAATGGTTTGAATTATTGTATAGTGTGGACGTTAAATTATTTTCCCCATGAGTAATTTTCTCGGGTTAATGAAAGATAAAATTTGGCATCGGTTTAATTTCACTTAGGTGATTAGTAATTAAAAAGTTTTCGACACTGGTGTTAAGAATGAACCAACTGAGAAACTTCTTTTAATTTAATTTAGAACTGATCACCTGTTGTCAAATTATATTTATTATAAAACTACCGCAAGTGCACGGGCTATTGAAATATAGCGGGTGTAAGTACGGGTCGAACCCACAGAGATTTCGTCGATTTTTAAAAATTATTGACTGTCCAACTAGACATATGAGTATATAAAATTGATTAAGTTTCTAAAATAAAAATAAAAACGGAATAAACAAACAAGTACAAGAGATAATATTAAAAGTGGAAGAAACTAGGACGTCGGTTCCGTTTGTCAATTCTTATTAAATTAACGCATCAATTTCATTCCGTAATTTTGACTTTATAACACAAAATATACCGACTCTCGTCGCGTACATTTCGGAGAATATAACATTACATGCATTCAAAATATTTTAACGTCTCTTAAATTAGACATCATATATCCCTATTCCCTCAAAATTATCATGTTTTAAATTTTTAATCTGTATTTAAGCATGAGGTATTAAAACATCTAAGTGCAAGTATACCCATACAAAATGACAACTTTAAATTTTTTGAAGCAAGAATTTATAATGAATTCTTGCGGTTTAAAAATACACTCTCGTGTATCTTTTTGCGAATACCAAATTTTATATTTCATATTTAAACATGTCGAAATATGTACGAAATTAAATTAAAATGCGTTATTTAAATAGTCATGACAAACATCACCTAAATCCTAGTAATTAAACTACTCACACATCATATTTGACACACAAATATTGCAAGATGAAATAATAATTTTCATTAACAATAATCAACTTACAAAATTTCGAGTCCGAGACTTGAGTTACAATACACAATATGCTCCTCCAAAGTGGGCCTCAAAAATACTTTTTATACGGATTTCTTTTTTATCTCTCAAAGTGTGTCTATATCTCTATAAAAAAAATTCTCCCAAAGTCTCTACATTTCCCATAATTTATACCAAAAAAAGAAACCAACAAAATAGGACAAAGTGGGGGTTAAACATGTATGGGGGAAAGGCATTTTCGGATGGAGAAAAACATGGGTTGGTGGGGTTTTGGTAACGGGCAGGTGGGGAGAGGGGTATCTGCTTTCGTCAAATTGGAAAAGGAAGAAAATGGTGAAGGTGGGAGTGTTGGGTTTAGTGGGTAAGTGAGGGGAAGAGTTTAGAGATTTCAGCCAAAAATGAAATGGGGCACACAGGGGTTGAACCCCTGACCTCGTGATCATATGACCTTCTCTCAACCAGCTCACCCAACAACCATATCTATTAATATAATGCGCGCAGAAACCTATGAACCTTAGTGAATTTCCCAAACTTTAATATTTGCACATCACCCGTCAAGTTCATATCTTCTTCATACAACTTTTGATTGATGAAATGTAAGAATCGACGTGACACTCATTTTAGGACCAACAATATTTCAATGGTTTCCAGGTCTCAGTATTGACTTTGGGCATTGACTCGGGGCTTTGACTTTGACTTTTTTCTGAATTCAAACTTTGCAGGGCCATAACTTCTTCGTTTCAACTCTAATTGACACACCGTTTGAGCCCAGGCATCCCTTGATTCAAGTCCTTCGATTTCCATGGTTGGCCCAAGTCTGAAATCATTCATTTGAATTTACCATATCGCCCTTGAAGGTGCGTAAGTGATATTTTAATGCTCAATTTGCATCTGGACTTCACCGCTTTCTTTTTAAACCTATCAATACTAAAAAAAAAACTTGAACAAGAGATTAGAAATGAATATAATATGTGAGCTTGAAGTTCTCAAAATTGCATTATTAGCCCCATTTATTTTGAAATTTGTGTATTTCTTTTAAATAACAAAAATAACTCTAAAAACATTTTATTGATGGTGCAACGAACCTAACAAAGCCTAGATTTGTGTATAATATATACAAAATAACACACTCATAAAATACCCCTAAACCTAAAACTTGCTTGTCCTCGAGCAGGACTAAAATTTTAAAATTTAACTTACTTTCGTAGGAATCACGGTTGCACTTAGCTTGTGTAACAAGTCGTTAAATCCCTAGGTTACCCTAGTGAACGAGTTTTGTCTCGTGAGGGTTTGCAGTGAATATACCCAGAAAATTCAAAAAGTTGACTCAATTTACCAAAGACACAAATGTAATATAACCAAGTCTTAAATAAAAATTTCATAAATATATTAAAAATTCACTTTTCGATCTCAACTTATAGTGCATGTGTGTATAGCCAATATGACCGTCCAATTCAAAAGATTTGATCGTTAAGTTTCTTACACGAAAGTTCATTTTGATTCAAATTCTCATGGAATGAGATAAAAAAGCGAACACTCGACATTTGGTAGTTTCTCTCGGTATATATGAATAAAAGAGTAATTTTAATGAGCAACTTCACATATACATCATGAAAGACGGGCATTTTAAAATGGATGATAATGATCACGTGAATGGAAAATCGATTACTTTGAAAACTTGAATCACACTAAAATATCATACTCATCTTCTCTCCACACTATAAATAACTTCACTTGAGATTAATTAGGATTTTCATGCGGTTGTATTGTAGGCACAGATTTTGGCAAGAAAGAACGGGTTTTGGGGTTTCAAAAATTTTCTGAGAATATAGAGATAATCGGGATTTTGACTTTTTAGGCACTTTCCAACCTCCATTTCCATTTCTTTTCTTTTTCAACTCACATACTCCATTTTCTCTTCTTCTTCATTTTTTTTCATTCTTTCTACCTTCCCTTTTTTTCTTTCTTTTCCCTTCACCAATTATTCTAGTAAACATTCTTCTTTTGTCCTTTTACCATATTTTTACCTTGATATTCTAAAAAAAAAGGTATGGATTTTTGGCTTTCAATAAAAGGCTCGTTTTCTTTTTGGCACAAATGGGTTTACAACGAAAAATGTAAAAAGGTTGATGTAAGCATTATTCTGGGGCTTTTCAAACGATGGCCTAATATCATTTCTCAAGTTTTGTTTAGTCAATTTTGTGTCTCAAGTCAACTTACTAAGGCATTTAGTGTGTACGATTCACATTTTGACTTTCAGTTCTTAGTAAGTGAACAAGACCAAAATTTTGAGATCATCGACGAATTAGACGCTGAAGGAAAGTTTGAGTTATTCTAACTCGGATTGATTTAAATTTCTCAAAAATGATGAATGGCATAAAAATCTCACCGGGTTAAAATCTCCACATTTATTCGTTAAGCATCTTAACTTTCGCCTCAATATCCATGTACGATTATATTAATGGCTAAGTGTCAAAAAATTTATAAGTTAACAGATTTGTGAATTAATTATATATTAAGAAATTGTTTCAAAACTCACTTATATTGAAAATATTTTTGGATTTTTGAATTTTGTTTTTCAAAGTGGAGAAAAATGATCTCATTACCCCCAAACCTAATTTCTACATTGTCCTCAATGTAGAAGATAAAAATTGAAAAGGTGGGAAAGATATGAAAGATATTACCGTAATGAGGGACTTTCTCCAACACATATTTCCTGGAAGAAAAATAATTACAGGAATAAAAAACTATGATACAAAAACATGACCCAAGTTATGTTTACTCGTGGTATACCAGGTCTTGGAGGAGAATGTCCTCCATTTCTCAATCTCGCAATTCCAGATACGGTTTCAACCTTTGACCATTAACCTTGAAGATTTCACCATTTTTAGGATTCTCTATCTCAACTGTTCCATGTGGGCAGACTGTCCTAACAACAAAGGGACCAAACCATTTAGATCTTAATTTATCGACAAAAAGATGCAGTCTAGAGTTATACAAGAGAATTTTTTGACCAGGTTCAAATGACTTTCGTAGGAGGCACTTGTCATGGAACATTTTTGTTTTCTCCTTGTACAATTTTGCATTTTCGTACGCATCATTCCGAATCTCCTCTAACTCATTGAGTTGAAGCTTTTGGACCTCTCCTGCAGTGGGTAAATCAAAATTGAAGGTTTTAATGGCCCAGTAGGCTTTATGCTCTAACTTTACCGAAAGATGACAGGCTTTTCCATAGATAAGCCTATACAGGGATATACCGAGTGGGGTATTGTAGGCAGTACGATAAGCCCATAGTGCATCTAATAATCGTAAGGACCAGTCCTTTCCATTTGGATTCACTGTTTCTTGATGATTAGCTTGATTTGCCTATTGGACACTTCGAGTTGTCCACTGGTTTGAGGATGACAAGAGCATCCTACTTTATGCGTGACTAAATACTTATTCATAAGACTCTCAAATGATCGATTGCATAAATGGCTTCCTTGATCGCTAATAATGGCTCAAGATGTACCGAAGCGGGAAAAAATATTTTCTCGAATAAATTTTACCACCACATGACGGTTATTCGTCCGTCTTGGTATAGCTTTGACCCATTTAAACACATAATTGACTGCTAAAATAAAGTAAAGATTATCGTAGGATTTCGGGAATAGACCCATGAAATCAATGCCCCAACAGTCAAAAACCTCAATAATCAATATGGCACTTAAGGGCATCATATTCCTACGAGTGATCTTTCCTAACCTTTGGCATCGGTCACAACTTTTAATATAGTCATTTGAGTCACGAAAAATGGTGGGCCAATAGAATCCACACTATAAAATTTTCGCAGTGGTTTTCTTAGTACTGAAATGACCTCCACGAGCTTGGTCATGGCAAAAAGAGATTACGCTCTGAATCTCATAATCGGGGACATACTTTCGAATGATTTAATCGGCATAGTATTTGAAGAGGTATGGATCGTCCAAAAAAAAATGCTTGACTTCCTTAAGAAATTTGGAACGATCTTCTTTAGACCAATGCGGGGCATCTCACCTGTCGCAAGATAGTTCACAATATCGACAACCACGAAAGTTGGTTGACAAGCAACAGTTGCTCATCGATGAAAGACTCATTGAGTGGCAATAAATCATCAAATGATTCAACAGTTAACCTGGACAAATGATCCTCCACTACATTCTCACATACTTTCTTATCTCGAATCTCGAGGTCAAAATCTTGCAGTAATAGGATCCACCGAATGAGTCGTGCCTTCGCGTCTTTTTTAGATAAAAGGTGTCGCAATGCCGCGTGATCGGTGAAAATGATGACTTTGGATCCTATCAAGTAAGACCTAAACTTTTCTAATGCGAATACGGTAACCAAGAACTCTTTCTCGGTGGTGGAATAATTCAATTGAGCATCGTTAAGAGTTCTTATAGTGGAGTATATAACATGAGGAATTTTCTCATCTCGTTGACCCAGAACCACACCTAGTGAATAGTCGAAAGTGTTACACATGATTTCGAAAGGTTGACCCTAGTCAGGGGGGGCGCATAATAGGTGCTGAGATCGATTCCTTCTTTAGCCTCTTAAAGGATTGAAGGCAATCATCGGTGAAATCAAAGGGTGTTTATTTAGATAGAAGATTGCATAAAGGTCGAGTGATTTTTTTTGCTAAAACTCTTAATGAATCTTTGATAAAAATCGGCGTGTCCTAAGAATGATCGAATTTCACGCACAGTTTTCGGGGGTGGGAGATTAGAAATGAGATCAATTTTAGCCTTATCAACCTCGATACCCTTTTCAGACATGATATGACCTAATAATATTCCTTGTTTAACCATGAAGTGACACTTCTCCCATTAGAGTACAAGGTTATTTTTCTTACACCTCTTTAGAACGAGGGTAAGGTGGTGAAGGCACTCATCAAAATTAGACCCAAACACAGAGAAATCATCCATAAAAACCTCAAGAAACCTTTCAACCATGTCCGAAAAGATACTCATCATACACCGCTGAAAGGTAGCGGGTGCGTTACATATCCCGAAGGGCATGCGTCGATAAGAAAAAGTACCAAATGGATAAGTGAATGTGGTTTTCTCTTGTTCCTCAGGAGTGATTGGAATTTGATTATAATTGGAATAACCGTCGAGAAAATAGTAGGGGTGACCAACTAATCTCTCAAGCATTTGGTCTATGGAAGGAAGGGGAAAGTTATCCTTCCGTGAGACAACGTTCAACTTCCTATAGTCTATATAGACACGCTAACCAGTTTGAGTCCTAGTGGGGACTAACTCATCATTATCATTTCTTACCACTGTAACATCGGATTTCTTCGGAACAACCTGAATGGGGTTGACCCATTAGCTATCAGATATGGGATAAATAATACCCGAATCTAAAAACTTGAGCATCTCGACTCGGACGACTTCTTTCAGTATGGGTTTAAGTCGACGTTGTGCTTCACGAGAATTTATAGCATTTTCTTCTAAGTGTATTTTATGCATGCACACTGACGGACTTATCCATTTAATGTTGGCAATGGTCTAACTGAGGTCTTCTTTATGTTCGTTGAGAACACGTAATAAATTACCTTCCTATTCTTTCTCGAGTTCAGATGCGATGATAACAAACAAGGTATCAGATGGTCATAAGAACCTATACTCGAGTGATTCGGGTAACGACTTCAATTTAAGTTGGGGGATTTTTGAATGGAGGGAGGAAGTGGTGACGCAGAGAGAGATAGGGGTTCAGGCTTAGATCTCCAAGATCGTATTTCCAAGATAGGGGTGGAGTCGAGGAGAGCGTTGACTTCAATAATGCAGCTTTTAATGTCAAATTTCGACCCAAAATGGGTAAGGCATGCCACTAAAGGGTCATCATTATAAGTCTGTTCGAATGTTTTTTTGGACGATACTATCAATCATGTCAATTTGTAGAGGTTCATCATCATCAAGTGGTTGTTTGACTAAATTAAATACATTCAGATCCATGGTCATATTTCCAAATCATAAATTCAATTGTCCACTACGATATCTAATAACTTCATCAGAAGTGGCGAGGAATGGCCGACCCAAAAAGACAGGAATTTGTACATTAGGATTATGCACTTGCTGGGTATCCAAGACCATAAAATCAACTGGAAAGATAAACTCTCCCACCTTAATCAGGACATCCTCAACAACACCTCTTAGAATTTTAAAGAATCAATTGGCTAATGATAAAGTAATCTTAGTCGGCCTTAAATCTCCCAAGCCTAATTTCTCATATACAGTATATGGCAGAAGATTCACGCTGGCTCCTAAATCCAAAATGACTTTCTCAATGATGTGTTCCCCGATCTTGATGGAGATCGCCGGGGTCCCAGGATCTTTATACTTGACGGGGTTCTATATGAGATGATCGAGCTTTCTTGCTCAGCGAGAAAAACTTTCTTTGGAACGTTTGTGCTTCTCTTGAAGGGACAAAGGTCCTTCAAAAATTTAGCGTAGGATGGAACTTGTTGTATGGCATCAAGCAACGGGATATTAATTTGTACATGCTTAAATACTTCCAACATTTTATCCACTTGGGCCTTTTTCTTTTATGGTACTAATCGTTGTGGAAATGAAGCTTTCAATACGTAGGTCTCAACAGATGGTTCAAAAGATGAGGGCGAGGAAGAAGTTGGATCCACATGTGGGTCCTTCTTTTCCTTACCTTTCTCGAATTCACTCATGGTGGGTCGTGAGATATTCTTTTCAACCTCTTTACCTGACTTAAGCGTGATTATAGCCTTAGCATGCTCTTGGGTAGTGGACGTGCCAGTGTTATCTTAGACAACATACTGACCCCTAGGCATGTTACCCTTAGGATTAGGCTCGGGTTGGCTGGGGAACATTCATTTATTTCTCTCGCTCAAAGCATTGGCTAGTCAACTCACTTGTACCTCTAATTTGGAAATTGATTGGGTGTTGGCATGCAATTTTTATTGTGTAGATTAGAGGACACTTTGCGTCGTCTGTTGGAATTGCAGGGTACTTTGGGCAAGTAAATTCATCGTTTCTTCTAAAGATTCAATCTTTTGGGGTGAAAGAAACAACGGTGCGAGGGTGCTCTTTTGGAAACCTGTGGGTGGGTTACTTGAAGATTGACTTCCACTACCCTGGTATTGACCTTTAAACCATGGAAAATTGGGATGATCCTTCCAACCTGGATTGTACGAGTTGGAAAATGGGTCGTACTTGGGCTTGGTTTGATAAAGGGAATTTTCTTGCTCGGTGAGAGATTTATAGGCCGGAAGGGTGGGGAAACTTTCGACGAGGTGGTCGAAACTATCACAAAACAAACACATAGGTGACCCTACATGTTGCACGGAGGAATGTGTGGCTCGGTTACCCTATTTACTCGTTTCTAAGGCTTCTAAGCGGCGGGCCAAGGTGGAAACTTTTGCATCTAGTCCAAAACCTTGTTCTTCTGGATGAGAATTACCCTCATTAATTGTGGTGGTCCTCTAATCTCGATGGGGTGCCCATAACTAGGACTTTTGAGCAATGGATTATAAAAATGACCATGCGTCGGCCTCTCTCTTTTCTGTGAAATCTCCACTACACATAAGTTCAAGCATAGATCGAGTAGTGTAATCGAAACCCTCGTACAAAATCTGAATTTGACGACCTAATTAGATTCCATGGCGAGGACATTGCAGGAGCAAATCCTTGAATCTTTCCAAGTACATCCATAAAGTCTTTCCCTCTTTTTGATTGAACGTATTGATGGCATGACGTATTGCCTCCATCTTTTGGTTATGGAATTTTTTTGTAAAAATTCAACACTTAACTGATTCCATGTAGTGATGAAATTTGGTTTAAGTGAGAGTAGCCAACTCTTATCTTTGTCCTTCAAAGAAAATGGAAACAGTTATCTCATTGGTGAGTTGTTGTAACCTAACCGTTCCAAAAATTTCTTCAAACTCACGCACGTGGAGGTATGGGTCCTCCTTTTCTGTGCCTCAAAATATGGGAAGTAAATGCATTATTCCCGACTTCAACTCGAAATTGTTTGCATTATGCAGGGGAAGAAGTATGCATGATGGTTGGCTTGCACTATGGGGATACATGTAATCCTTTAGGGCACGAGTTGCTAGCTCATCTCCCATCTCGGTGAAAATCTCGGTGCTACCTATAACCGTATCGGGAATACTAGACTCCATTATAGCTAAACTACCAGTAGGATCTCAAACCCAACTTACCATACACCGTACTCACTCGATTTTTATTTTATTTTTTTAATTAATTTTTTTAATTATTATTATTATTTTTTTTAATATGGAAGGCAAATAATCCGACATAGGACCAAAAAATTCTTAAGCTAACACAAATCAATTTGAGTTTATCTAAATTAGGTGAGGGGAAGTTCAATTTTTAAGATCTAGTTTTTCGAGATTATTTGATGACAATGGGTCTCCGAAATAATCTCCCTAATTATAGAGCTCCTAATTCTTGAAGAGGGATAATTTAAAAGACAACCAACTCCAGACTATCGCCTCAATTACAAAAATTTTCCTCCAGGTAGGTGGTTGGTACGGAGAGTCATTAAAAAACACCAATCCTAGTCAAGGTCAAAATGTCACCGATTTGAAAATTTCGTTCTTGGATTAGCTTTTAATCCTAGTCTTGAAAACAATATGCCTATGAGCTATGTGACACCCTATGGCCAATATCTAATAAATTTTAAATTAAAATTATGGCTTGGGTTATGCAGATGCTCGGGTAGCTTAATGATTTGTGGGCCAAGGAAGGGTGATTAAATCCCCACCTTATCTTAAAATTTAATTTTGCCCTTAAGTAAAATTATGCAACGTGCTTATTGAAATTTGCGAAAATAGTTTCACGTAAGAGCACACAAGACTTACCTTCGGCGTGAAATTTTTACGGTCACTTGTTTACGCCGGGCCGAAGTTTTATTTGACGTCGATCGGAGGAAAATGCCGCCTCCGAGAGTACCTTGTGCGCGTGGCAAGATTGCACAAGTAACTTTAGCGCTTTTCCCACGGTTGCATTCTTTTCCTTGTTTTTTTTTTATTTTCTTAATCTTTTTTTTGGTCTCTTCTTTTCGTTTTTTTTATCTGAAAAAGAACGCAAAAAATATATCAAGTGTAAAGTGCAACATAAATTATTAAATACAAAAATAAGTACATATACACTTACAATGTATTTTTTGTTTTAAATAGAAAAAAAAATAATAAAAGCACACTATAAGATTGAATATATATATATATGCTAGAAAAAAATTGCTATTGGAAATAAATAAATAAAAAAATCTCGATTTTTTTTTTGGATTTTTGGTACTTTTATGACAAAACTAGTGTTAAAAACAACTAGTTATTCATAAAAGACTTTAAATCCAATTTTTTTTAGAGATAATTAAGGGTGCCCCCCTAAGAGATACTTTTAATTCATCTAAACCCTCATTAACAATTTTTAAAGAAATCGGTCCTCGCATATATATCGGCCCTCAACTATATCGAAATAGAAACACCGAACTTGTAGGAATCAAGAACAACTTTTTCTTAAGATTTGGAAAGATACTTTTAAAGTGAGAAGCATGATATTTTTTTTCTCACAATATAAAAGTCAATTAAAGTATCAGATCATATAGAAAGCCAATAACAAAACTTGAAATCTTAGTTAAATTGGAGCCTCATAGCTGCTAACATGAAGAGGCGTGCTTTATCTGTTAAAATAATGTCATCAAGAATGGGACGCACGTAAACTAATTTTACAAAAGGGATATAATTTTATTGTGAAGCATAAATAGATATCAATTTATGTCGAATTGGGAATGTTTGGTATCTAACAAGTATAAAATGAGTATCTACAAAAATAAACTAAAAACCCAGCACAAAAGTATCTACCAAACTAGTCAATGAGTATCCACAAAAACCAAAAACCCAGCATAAAAGTATCTACCAAACTTGTTGATCAAAGGAGAAGGAGATAGTAAAACTGTTGTTTTAAAAGTTATCTATTATTTAAAGGGTGTATCACTTCACTCCTCTCTTAAAGTGCTGGGCAGTTAGTAAAAGGACCGCATTGTTTAGCTGAACATAAGAAGGATCTACATATATAGAAAATATATATCAGGGGGTGGTATCTAAATCTCCTTTTTTTTTATAAATAACAACGTTGAATTTTGAAGATTTCAAGGAAAAAAATTAATATCTAATTTTTCAATTTTTAGATAGTTTATGATAAAACTAATGTCAAAAATAACTATTTAATCACAAAAAGACTTAAATTTGATTTTTTTTTAAAAAATCACGAAAATAATAATAAAAAATAGGCTCCTGGAAATTTGAATGTTTGGGAATTTATTTTATTTTTGGATTTTTAAAAAAAAATATTTTTTTTTCTTTTTTTTTCCAGAATGTAAGAAATCTCAGAGTTTAAAAAAAAATATATTTTTGTCTTGGAGTTTTACAAAATTCTAAGTTCTTTTGTGACAAACTAGTGTAAAAACCAACTAGTTACTCATAAGATGCTTTAAATTTGTTTTTTTTCTTCTGAAAATAAAAAAAATAGCTGCTGGAATATTTGCACTTATGAATTTTTTGAATTTTTCGATTTTTATTTTGTGTTTTTGAGTACTTTTATGACAAAACTAGTGTTAAAACCAACTAGTTATTCATAAAAGACTTCAAATGTTATTGTTTTTTTAATTCTGTAAATAAAAAAAATAGTGGCTGGAATATTTGAATTCGTTTTCCAAAAAACTACTTTGAAAATCAATATTCTTAAAATCGATCGAAATCCCCGACAACGGCGCCAAAAACTTGTTGCCAAATTTTATTTGTTATAAAACTACCGCAAGTGCACGGGCTATTGAAATATAGCGGGTGTAAGTACAGGTAGAACCCACAAAGATTTCGTCGATTTTTATAAAATATTGACTGTCTAACTAGACATATGAGTGTATAAAAGTGATTAAGTTTCTAAAATAAAAATAAAAACGGGATAAACGAACAAGTACAATAGATAATATTAAATGTGGAAGAAACTAGGACATCGGTTCCGTTAGTCAATTCTAATTAAATTAACACATCAATTTAATTCCGTAATTTCGACTTTATAACAAAAAATATACCGACTCTCGTCGCGTACATTTCAGAGAATATAACATTACATGCATTCAAAATATTTTAATGTCTCTTGAATTAGACACCATAAATCCCTATTCCCTCGAAATTGTCATGTTTTAAAATTTCAATTTGTATTTAAGCATGAGGTGTCCAAACATCTAAGTGCAAGCATAGCCCATCAAAAATGACAACTTAAATTTTTTAAAGCATGCATTTAAAATTAAGTCTTGAGGTTTAAAAATACACTCTCGTGTATTTTTGAGCGAATACCGAATTTTTTATTTCAAATTTAAGCACGTCGAAATATGTACGAAATTAAATTAACATGCGTAAATTAAATAGTCATGACAAACATCACCTAAATCCTAGTAATTAAACTACTCACACATCATATTTGACACACAAATATTGTAGGATGAAATAATAATTTTCATTAATAATAATTAGGGATGGACAATGTCACACTCCGCCTAATTCTGGCGTCGGCCGCCACCAAAACTAAGCCGGGCGTGAACTAAATAAATACCATTCTTAGCATGAGACAGATATGAGACATAAATAAATCAGTCCATAAGATAAATAATTGGTCAATCTCAAATGATCACAAATAACTAAGCGATAAAAGATCCATGACATGCTAACTCCAAAAAATCCAATCTCCAATAATGATTAAATAAAATCTTAAATAATCCCAAAATAAATCCTCTAAACAACTTTGGAACCGAATGGCCCAATAAAACTCAAATGAAGTCTCATAATACGACTGGAAAATAAAGTCTAACTAAACTATGCCATAAAGTAAATAACTCCAGCTGCACCTCCAATGATAACTTCGATAAACTTATACAGCTTCTCCAAATTCTAATCCTGAAAAAGATTAGTCAACGCATGGGTCAGAGCCAAAGCCCCGAGCAAGAATAAACACTACTCCCCTAAAATAGGATCCTTGAATCCAGACAGTAGCATTATACGTAATAAATATCACAATAGAATATTTTAAACTAAACGGGATAATTAAACGCGATAAATATAAATTACTAACTACCCGCAGAAATCCCCATTTATAAAGGCACACCAATATGATTTTAAATTCCCAAGTCCCGCGGAGTTAATCCTTTATTAATTAACCCAAATTATCAAATTTCTCAATTATTTATGTTCTTACTTCCATAATTATTAGGTATGGCGGTCCTCCCGCCTCGGGTGATAATTCACCAAAATTCATTATGGCGGTCCTCCCGCCTCGGGTGATTTCTCCACCAAAATACACATCCCCTTGTCAAAACGCCGGCTGGCCCGTTTAAACTGTCGGCCCTCGCTGATTGACAAGGTTCCACACACGACACGACATAAAACGCCGGCTGGCCCGTTTAAACTGTCGGCCCTCGCTGATTATGTCGCCAATATATTTTAATACCCGTCTTATTATCTTAGGTATTAGTTCTCAATTTCTCAATTCACAATTTATAATCACCCCACCCTTTTAATCGATGTGAGATCCTCAAAATACCCCTTAGTCCCATACCTAAGGGTCCCCAAGTTATCAATACGTACTATCCTATGTATAGGAGGATTTTCTAACATAAAACTTAACTTAGTCTCGTACTTAGACTACCGTAACGACGATAAAGTATCAAAAATCAGCCCACCCTAAAGATGATAAAAACGCGATAATCTACCCTCACTAGTCCCATACCTAGAAGGCGTAAATCATCAAAAGACATACCCACTAGTCCCATACCTAGAAGGCATTCAAAAATATAGGGAGAGCAATAATACCCAACAACCCGTCGTCACAAAGGCAACATCATAATACCAACAAGTCACACAAACAAGCATAATTAATCAATATATAAAACTACGCATGATAGTCCAATTCAATTAAATCTTTAATTTAATTATCACAACGTCAACAATACCCAAATAATCTCATTTAATTATTTTAAATTAAATATACCAATTTTTCATCATATATACATCAAAAACCAAATTTCATTATCTCTACATGTATTACATGAGTTATACGCACCCAACAATCATTTATTTTAAAGCTAG
This sequence comes from Sambucus nigra, assembly GCA_949130495.1. Lineage (NCBI taxonomy): Eukaryota > Viridiplantae > Streptophyta > Magnoliopsida > Dipsacales > Adoxaceae > Sambucus > Sambucus nigra. Next base: position 346,812,683 of record OX422222.1, on the reverse strand, counting down.
GGTTTTTCTACATGCACCCTACACCAATAAAACCCTAAATCACTCATCAATCCTACGTACCCAAGGGTTATGAATATTATTCAGATTTAAAAGATTTAATAAAAACAGCCCCATAATTAGTGTTCACTTTTTCTAATTAAGTTACTAATTATTTTTAAGAAAACATGTAATTAAGTGTTTAGGCGACACTTAAAACGCATAATACTAAAGGAAAAGAATAGAGTATTCATGCCTGAATAAAAGTTGGTTTAGAAATATGATCTTGAATGTGTATTCCTCTCAAAAATTTGACAAAGATTCGTTCTTGACGCGTCTTGAGAAAATCCGGTTAATCTTGAAAAAACTTGAGTTGAAAGTTATGAAGAATGGGACTAGGGTTTTGAGGTTGAAGAAGATGAAGAAGATGAGAGGATTCTGATTTTTGAGAAGGCTAAAATGTGTTTTAAAAGATCTAAACTCGTCACTTTATGTTTATATACCAAAAAGAATTAGAGTCCTAATCAAATACAAATACTTGAAAAAATCATTACGGACGATCGGACCGTTAGAATCGCTTGAAATTTTAGTATGTTGTAGCGAACAGCGAGACAGGACTGTTGACAAAAATTCAGCTTGATCGGACGGTCGGATTTCTAAAAATATTATTTTTACAAGAAAATTTTATGTTTTGAGGACTCTTAGAGAGTTTTATATTTTGAGGACTCTTCTAAATAATAAAAATTCAATTAAAACTCCATTTTAAATTCTGATTCCAATTCCGTTTGAAAATTCATTTTTCAAATATAAAAACCAACACTTTAAATTATAAAATTTATAAAATCCAAAATTTCATTTTTCTTCGATTTCTAAAATTAATTTAAAAAATTCCTATTTAAAAAAATTCGGGTTGTTACATACTTCCCCACTAGCAAAGAATTTCGTCCTCGAAATTAAACGAAGCATACACATAAACACTTAAATCTCGCAAAAAAGAAAATAAGGCTCACATATGCCTACCCGTAGAATGCCATAATTGGGCGCCCATACACCTAATTCTACGCGCACCTACCCCACGAGCAACAAAATAATATATATTGCCTATATACATACACATAACTATGAAAATAATGGCGTACCACATGCTCTCAAAATCCCCCACTCGATCCTATATCCGAAAGTCATTAAAATTATAACTTCCTCAAATTAAATCTCAACATCAAAAATCGATACATACGGTACCTAACATCTGTACTAAAATCTCCAAAATAATTATCGTCCCAAAAATCCATTCTAAGGATCCCCACATCAAGCTTACTAATTCTAAACTCAATGTCTACAACGTCCTTAACTCAAAACTTCACATCTCCAAGAAACATATCTAACATGTATGCTAGACCCTCTACTTTAAGAAGTACAAATCAACAAGGGAATCAAAGATCGGCAACGCGGAAGCTAAACGGACTCATAACTTACGAGACCTAAGACCATGCTCTGATACCATCTGTCACACCCCGCCTAATTCTGGCGTCGGCCGCCACCAAAACTAAGCCGGGCGTGAACTAAATAAATACCATTCTTAGCATGAGACAGATATGAGACATAAATAAATCAGTCCATAAGATAAATAATTGGTCAATCTCAAATGATCACAAATAACTAAGCGATAAAAGATCCATCACATGCTAACTCGAAAAAATCCAATCTCCATTAATGATTAAATAAAATCTGAAATAATCCCAAAATAAATCCTCTAAACAACTTTGGAACCGAATGACCCAATAAAACTCAAATGAAGTCTCATAATACGACTGGAAAAGAAAGTCTAACTAAACTATGCCATAAAGTAAATAACTCCAGCTGCACCTCCAATGATAACTTCGATAAACTTATACATGTTCTCCAAATTCTAATCCTGAAAAAGATTAGTCAACGCATGGGTCAGAGCCAAAGTCCCGAGCAAGAATACACACTACTCCCCTCAAATAGGATCCTTAAATCCAGACAGTAGCATTATACGCAATAAATATCACAATAGAATATTTTAAACTAAACGGGATGATTAAACGCGATAAATATAAATCACTAACTACCCGCAGAAATCCCCATTTATAAAGGCACACCAATATGATTTTAAATTCCCAAGTCCCACGGAGTTAATCCTTTATTAATTAACCCAAATTATCAAATTTCTCAATTATTTATGTTCTTACTTCCATAATTATTAGGTATGGCGGTCCTCCCGCCTCGGGTGATAATTCACCAAAATTCATTATGGCGGTCCTCCCGCCTCGGGTGATTTCTCCACCAAAATACACATCCCCTTGTCAAAACGCCGGCTGGCCCGTTTAAACTGTCGGCCCTCGCTGATTGACAAGGTCCCACACACGACACGACATAAAACGCCGGCTGGCCCGTTTAAACTGTCGGCCCTCGCTGATTATGTCGCCAATATATTTTAATACCCGTCTTATTATCTTAGGTATTAGTTCTCAATTTCTCAATTCACAATTTATAATCACCCCACCCTTTTATCGATGTGAGATCCTCAAAATACCCCTTAGTCCCATACCTAAGGGTCCCCAAGTTATCAATACGTCCTATCCTATGTATAGGAGGATTTTCTAACATAAAACTTAACTTAGTCTCATACTTAGACTACCGTAACGACGATAAAGTATCAAAAATCAGCCCACCCCAAAGATGATAAAAACGCGATAATCTACCCTCACTAGTCCCATACCTAGAAGGCGTAAATCATCAAAAGACATACCTACTAGTCCCATACCTAGAAGGCATTCTAAAATATAGGGAGAGCAATAATACCCAACAACCCGTCGTCACAAAGGCAACATCATAATACCAACAAGTCACACAAACAAGCATAATTAATCAATATATAAAACTACGCATGATAGTCCAATTCAATTAAATCTTTAATTTAATTATCACAACGTCAACAATACCCAAATAATCTCATTTAATTATTTTAAATTAAATATACCAATTTTTCATCATATATACATCAAAAACCAAATTTCATTATCTCTACATGTATTACATGAGTTATACGCACCCAACAATCATTTATTTTAAAGCTAGGGTTTTTCTACATGCACCCTACACCAATAAAACCCAAAATCACTCATCAATCCTACGTACCCAAGGGTTATGAATATTATTCAGATTTAAAAGATTTAATAAAAACAGCCCCATAATTAGTGTTCACTTTTTCTAATTAAGTTACTAATTATTTTTAAGAAAACATGTAATTAAGTGTTTAGGCGACACTTAAAACGCATAATACTAAAGGAAAAGAATAGAGTATTCATGCCTGAATAAAAGTTGGTTTAGAAATATGATCTTGAATGTGTATTCCTCTCAAAAATTTGACAAAGATTCGTTCTTGACGCGTCTTGAGAAAATCCGGTTAATCTTGAAAAAACTTGAGTTGAAAGTTATGAAGAATGGGGCTAGGGTTTTGAGGTTGAAGAAGATGAAGAAGATGAGAGGATTCTGATTTTTGAGAAGGCTAAAATGTGTTTTAAAAGATCTAAACTCGTCACTTTATGTTTATATACCAAAAAGAATTAGAGTCCTAATCAAATACAAATACTTGAAAAAATCATTACGGACGATCGGACCGTTAGAATCGCTTGAAATTTTAATATGTTGTAGCGAACAGCGAGACAGGACTGCTGACAAAAATTCAGCTTGATCGGACGGTCGGATTTCTAAAAATGTTATTTTTACAAGAAAGTTTTCTATTTTGAGGACTCTTAGAGAGTTTTATATTTTGAGGACTCTTCTAAATAATAAAAATTCAATTTAAACTCCATTTTAAATTCCGATTCCAATTCCGTTTGAAAATTCATTTTTCAAATATAAAAACCAACACTTTAAATTATAAAATTTATAAAATCCAAAATTTCATTTTTCTTCGATTTCTAAAATTAATTTAAAAAATTCCCATTTAAAAAAATCCGGGTTGTTACATACTTCCCCACTAGCAAAGAATTTCGTCCTCGAAATTAAACGAAGCATACACATAAACACTTAAATCTCGCAAAAAAGAAAATAAGGCTCACATATGCCTACCCGTAGAATGCCATAATTGGGCGCCCATACACCCAATTCTACGCGCACCTACCCCACGAGCAACAAAATAATATATATTGCCTATATACATACACATAACTATGAAAATAATGGCGTACCACATGCTCTCAAAATCCCCCACTCGATCCTATATCCGAAAGTCATTAAAATTATAACTTCCTCAAATTTAATCTCAACATCAAAAATCGATACATACGGTACCTAACATCTGTACTAAAATCTCCAAAATAATTATCGTCCCAAAAATCCATTCTAAGGATCCCCACATCAAGCTTACTAATTCTAAACTCAATGTCTACAACGTACTTAACTCAAAACTTCACATCTCCAAGAAACATATCTAACATGTATGCTAGACCCTCTACTTTAAGAAGTACGAATCAACAAGAGAATCAAAGATCGGCAACGCGAAAGCTAAACGGACTCATAACCTACGAGACCTAAGACCATGCTCTGATACCATCTGTCACACCCCGCCTAATTCTGGCGTCGGCCGCCACCAAAACTAAGCCGGGCGTGAACTAAATAAATACCATTCTTAGCATGAGACAGATATGAGACATAAATAAATTAGTCCATAAGATAAATAATTGGTCAATCTCAAATGATCACAAATAACTAAGCGATAAAAGATCCATCACATGCTAACTCCAAAAAATCCAATCTCCAATAATGATTGAATAAAATCTGAAATAATCCCAAAATAAATCCTCTAAACAACTTTGGAACCGAATGACCCAATAAAACTCAAATGAAGTCTCATAATACGACTGGAAAAGAAAGTCTAACTAAACTATGCCATAAAGTAAATAACTCCAGCTGCACCTCCAATGATAACTTCGATAAACTTATACAGCTTCTCCAAATTCTAATCCCGAAAAAGATTAGTCAACGCATGGGTCAGAGCCAAAGCCCCGAGCAAGAATACACACTACTCCCCTCAAATAGGATCCTTGAATCCAGACAGTAGCATTATACGCAATAAATATCACAATAGAATATTTTAAACTAAACGGGATAATTAAACGCGATAAATATAAATCACTAACTACCCGCAGAAATCCCCATTTATAAAGGTACACCAATATGATTTTAAATTCCCAAGTCCCGTGGAGTTAATCCTTTATTAATTAACCCAAATTATCAAATTTCTCAATTATTTATGTTCTTACTTCCATAATTATTAGGTATGGCGGTCCTCCCGCCTCGGGTGATAATTCACCAAAATTCATTATGGCGGTCCTCCCGCCTCGGGTGATTTCTCCACCAAAATACACATCCCCTTGTCAAAACGCCGGCTGGCCCGTTTAAACTGTCGGCCCTCGCTGATTATGTCGCCAATATATTTTAATACCCGTCTTATTATCTTAGGTATTAGTTCTCAATTTCTCAATTCACAATTTATAATCACCCCACCCTTTTAATCGATGTGAGATCCTCAAAATACCCCTTAGTCCCATACCTAAGGGTCCCCAAGTTATCAATACGTCCTATCCTATGTATAGGAGGATTTTCTAACATAAAACTTAACTTAGTCTCGTACTTAGACTACCGTAACGACGATAAAGTATCAAAAATCAGCCCACCCCAAAGATGATAGAAACGCGATAATCTACCCTCACTAGTCCCATACCTAGAAGGCGTAAATCATCAAAAGACATACCCACTAGTCCCATACCTAGAAGGCATTCTAAAATATAGGGAGAGCAATAATACCCAACAACCCGTCGTCACAAAGGCAACATCATAATACCAACAAGTCACACAAACAAGCATAATTAATCAATATATAAAACTACGCATGATAGTCCAATTCAATTAAATCTTTAATTTAATTATTACAACGTCAACAATACCCAAATAATCTCATTTAATTATTTTAAATTAAATATACCAATTTTTCATCATATATACATCAAAAACCAAATTTCATTATCTCTACATGTATTACATGAGTTATACGCACCCAACAACCATTTATTTTAAAGCTAGGGTTTTTCTACATGCACCCTACACCAATAAAACCCAAAATCACTCATCAATCCTACGTACCCAAGGGTTATGAATATTATTCAGATTTAAAAGATTTAATAAAAACAGCCCCATAATTAGTGTTCACTTTTTCTAATTAAGTTACTAATTATTTTTAAGAAAACATGTAATTAAGTGTTTAGGCGACACTTAAAACGCATAATACTAAAGGAAAAGAATAGAGTATTCATGCCTGAATAAAAGTTGGTTTAGAAATATGATCTTGAATGTGTATTCCTCTCAAAAATTTGACAAAGATTCGTTCTTGACGCGTCTTGAGAAAATCCGGTTAATCTTGAAAAAACTTGAGTTGAAAGTTATGAAGAATGGGACTAGGGTTTTGAGGTTGAAGAAGATGAAGAAGATGAGAGGATTCTAATTTTTGAGAAGGCTAAAATGTGTTTTAAAAGATCTAAACTCGTCACTTTATGTTTATATACCAAAAAGAATTAGAGTCCTAATCAAATATAAATACTTGAAAAAATCATTACGGACGATCGGACCGTTAGAATCGCTTGAAATTTTAATATGTTGTAGCGAACAGCGAGACAGGACTGCTGACAAAAATTCAGCTTGATCGGACGGTCGGATTTCTAAAAATATTATTTTTACAAGAAAGTTTTCTGTTTTGAGGACTCTTAGATAGTTTTATATTTTGAGGACTCTTCTAAATAATAAAAATTCAATTAAAACTCCATTTTAAATTCCGATTCCAATTCCGTTTGAAAATTAATTTTTCAAATATAAAAACCAACACTTTAAATTATAAAATTTATAAAATCCAAAATTTCATTTTTCTTCGTTTTCTAAAATTAATTTAAAAAATTCCTATTTAAAAAATATCCGGGTTGTTACAGACAAAAAAAAGACCGACCCGATTGATTCGATTGGACCGAACCGGACCGGACTCATATTTATAGGATTTTTATAAATCGGTCCAAATTCGGTCCTAATTTAAGATACCCGAATATATTCGGTTCGGTCTAAAATGTACATTATAAATTCGGTCTTTGGATCGGACCGGAACGTTTATTTTAAATATTATATAATATATATTAATTTCATATAGATATATGAGGTGTGTTATTTTAGTAAATAACTAAACTCTAACTAAACTTAACTCACAGACACGGCCACCCAACCACAACCCACAACTCAACTCTCTCTCTTAATGTCACAACTCTCTTTCTAAAACCCACAACTCTGTCTCTCTACAGCACACATATGCACGGTCTCTCTCTCATTCCACTCTCTCTCTCTCTCTTAACGTCAACACTCAACAACACCATAGAAATGGCCACCGCTGGGATCTCCTCAACTCCCCAGTAACTCTGTCGGCGCCGATGACAACATATCATCATCCGACGGTATTTTTCTTCATCTATTGTTGTGATTTCTTGGATATGCGATTTCTTGGGTATGTGTTTATTGTGGATATGTGATTTCTCGGATATGTGTTTATTCTGGATATGTGATTTATTGGATTGGATATGTGATTTCATGGGTATGTGTTCATTCCATGGTATAAAACCCACGGTATATTCTGGATATCTGATTTCTGGGTATGTAATTTCTTGGATTGGATATGTGATTTCTGAATATGTGATTTCTTGGATTGGATATGTGATTTCTAAAAAACATCTTAAGACATGAACATTTTTTTTTAAAAAAATACTGTAAAATCAACCCCTCATAAAACAGTTTAAAACAACCCTTAAAAAATTTGTATAAAAAATTATACATTATAAAAAAATCATCCAAAAAATAAAATTTTGACCGAACCGAACTGGACCAAAATTAGCCTAAACCAATTAAATAGGTTAACCGATTAAATTGGTCCAAATACGGTCTCACTAAAAGTAGGACCGAATAATTCGGTCCGATCAAAAAAAGGTCAAAACTCGGATCGGACCGGACCGGACCGTGTCCACCCCTAATAATAATCAACTTACAAAATTTTGAGTCCGAGACTTGAGTTACAATACACAATATGCTCATCCAAAGTATGCCTGAAAAATCTTTTTACATACATTTCTTTTTTATCTCTCAAAGTGTGTCTATATCTCTATAAAAAAAATTCTCTCAAAGTCTCTACGTTGGCCATAATTTATACCAAAAAAGAAACCAACAAAATAGGACAAAGTGGGGGTTAAACAGGTATGGGTAAATGCATTTTCGGATGGAGCAAAAACATGGGTTGGTGGGGTTTTGGTAATGGGCAGGTGGGGGAGGGGGTATCTTCTCTCGCCAGATTGGAAAAGGAAGAAAAAGTTGAAGGTGGGAGTGTTGGGTTTAGTGGGCAAGTGGGGGGAAGAGTTTAGAGATTTTCGCCAAAAAAGAAATGGGGCATGAAGGGGTCGAACCCCTGACCTCGTGCCCATATGAAATTCTCTCAACCAGCTCACCCAACAACCATATCTATTAATATAATGTGCGCAGAAACCTATGAACCTTAGTGAATTTCCCAAACTTCAATATTTGCACATCACCCGTCAAGTTCATATCTTCTTCATACAACCTTCGATTGATGAACCGTAAGAACCGAAGTGACACTCATTTTGGGAACAATAATATTTCAATGGTGACCAGGTCTCGGGATTGCCTTTGGGCATTGACCAGGACTTTGACTTTGACTTTCTTCCGAATTCGAACTTTGTACGGCCATAACTTGTTCGTTTCAACTCTAATTGACACGCCGTTTGAACCCAGACGTCCCTTGATTCAAGGCCTTTAATTTTCATGGTTGGTCCAAGTCCGAAACCAGTAACTTGAATTTATCATATAGCCCTTGCAGGTGAATAAGTGACATTTTAATGCTCAATTTTATCCGAACTTCACCACTTTCTTTTTAAACCTGTCATAACTCAAAAACAAACTTGAACAAGAGATTAACAATGAATATAAGATGTGAGCTTGAAGTTCTCAAAATTGCATTATTTGCCCCATTTTTTTTAAATTTGTATATTTCTTTTAAATGACAAAAATAACTCTGAAAATATTTTATTGATGGTGCAACGGAACTAACAAAGATTAGATTTGTGTATAATTAATACAAAATAATGCACTCATCATCACCCAGGATTCAATTAGGTGGGGTGTCACAGATAGTATCAGAGCATTAGGTTCTAGTGTCCATAGGATCTGAGCGGCTTACTACGATTTCAATATTTCGTTCTTTTGATGTAGATCCCTAATTTAGGACTGTTGCTTTTGTCTTTGTATACTTAAGATATCGTACTTCTGCTATTAGATTTTATGTGAACTATGTACTTATACAATTCGATTTATTTTCAGATGCCACCAAGGAGACAACGAGCGGAGAGGACCGAGGATGAGTTGAGGGAGGCTCATTAGGAGCCACAGATACCCCCACCCCCACCTGAGATGATTTCTACTACTCAGGTGGTGGTGATAGTGGATCATGCAGTTGAGACAGCTATGAGGGCCATAGCAGCCCATTTTCCTCATCCCCAGGCTCAGCCTCCAGTAGCACCAGCAATTCAAGACCCAGCAGGGCCACCTTCCTGGAAGCGAGTAAGGGAGACCTTTCAGTAGGGCCATCCGCCCGAGTTTCAGGGAAGTACTTATGTGGTGGAGGCTTGAGACTGTAAGAAGGGCATTCAATGCCATTTGCACATTCTTGAGTGTACCGTGGTGCAGAAGCTGATGCTTGATACTTTTCGTATGGCGAGAGCAACTTTACAGTGGTGGGAGTCAGTTACCACCGCAGAGGAGAGGAACTTGATGGAAATTTATGAGTTTTGGGTGTTGTTAGACCGCAAGTACTTCCCGCTTGCAGTAGAGTTAGATATGTGGAAGAAATTTAGTGAGGTGGTTCAGGGTGATTGCTCAGTAGCTGACTATAGGGAGGAGTTCACTCGTATGTCTAACTTTGTGCCAGACGAGGAGGGAAAGAAGTTAAAGTTCATGAATGGCTTGGCCTAGAGGATCAGGTAACATTTGATTGGTAAGCCAACACTGATGACATATACAGATATCGTCAACGCCGCACTAATGCACTATCAGGATCATCGATTCCATGCGAAAGGAAGCAAGAGACGTGAGCCTAGCGAGCCAGACAAGGCAAATGGGGGTAGTGAAAATAGCACTCCACAACAGCAGACAACAGGTGAGGTAGGGAAGGATTTTCGACAGGTGAACTCTGCCAAGAGATTTATGTACGGGAGAAATCAATCTGATAGACAGGGACAACAGGGTCCCCAGCAGCAGGTTCCTCAAGGCCGTCAGGGCCAAGGGAACTAAGGGGGGTCCTAGCAGGGCCAAGGCTGTCAGGGCTAATGTCAGGGCCAACAGGGCCAAGAGCAGATACAATTCTAGGGGCAGTGTTTCACATGTGACCAGCAGGGTCAAAAGAGTAGGACTTGCCCACAGGGAGACAGAGTACAAGAGCAGGATACCCAATAGGGGCAGCAAGCTCCGTTATCCCCAGCACCAATACAGGCCCCACAGTAGCAATCGGGCCAGATGAACTACGGGGGTGTGTACAACGTTCAGGACATACCTATACAATAAGAATCTCAGGCACTACCGGCAGTCACGGGTACATAATCTATCCATGGGCATGAGAGTAGTATTTTGTTTGACATTGGTGCGACACATTATTTTATTGCCACTAGATTTTCATGAGTAGTCAGCCTTTTAGAGACAACCGACACTCATCTTATGTGTGTGTGGGTAATGGGTCCCTTATACACTTGATTTGTAGGGGTGTGGACATTATGATCGGGAGATTGAGTGTAGCAAAATACCTTCTAGTTTTAGATATGGAGGGTTATCACGTCATCCTAGGCATGGATTGGTTGACGGGTTATAGGGAAATGGTAGATTGCTACGAGAGGACTATCGTGTTTACCATTTCGGGACAGGAGATGTTCCTAGTGGCGATGCCTTTTCCCGAGGAAGGATCACGTACTCATTTATATTACATTAAGGAGGAGATCTCACAGGAGGTGGTTGTTTCTCTGGACTCATTCCCAATCATGAGGGATTTCGAGGACTTCTTCTAGGAAATACCAGGGTTACCACCCAGCAGGGAGATTGAGTTCATTATCGACTTAGTACCGGGGATGAGATCGATTGCTAGAGCACCGTATCGCATGGCTCCATCGGAGATGCGAGAGTTGAGAGAGAAGATTTAGCAGCTCTTGTGATAGGGTTTCATTTGGCGGAGTACATCAGCGTGGGGTGCGCCGGTGTTATTTGTGAAGAAAAGGGATGGTTCGCTTCGCTTGTGTGTAGACTACAAGGAGCTAAATAAGGTGACGATACGTAATAAGTATCCGCCACCTAGAATTAATAACTCGTTTGATCAGATGAGAGGGGCTGCATACTTCTCAAAGATCAATTTGAGGTCAGGCTACCATCATTTGTGCATTCAAGAGGAGGATGTACCTAAGATCGCTTTCTTATCGCGGTACGGGTCATACGAGTTCATAGTGATGCTGTTTGGCTCACTAATGCACCTGCAGTGTTTATGGAATTCATAAACGGGGTATTCAGGGAGTTTTTGGACCAGTTTGTGATAGTAATCATTAATGACATTCAGGTTTACTCTCGCACTGAGGAGCACACCGAGCACTTACGTATGGCTCTTCTGACATTATAGGATCATCAGTTGTACGCCAAATTCGGGAAGTGTGGATTTTATCTTCGGGAGGTTCAGTTTCTTGGCCACATTGTGTCTGACAGAGGCATTACTGTTGATCTGAGTAAGGTATTAACAGTGAGGGAGTGTGGACAACCCACGACACCGATCGAGGTTCAGAGCTTTTTGGGGTTGGTCAGTTATTATCATCACTTCATCAAGGGGTTCTTAAAGATTACTGGTCCTTTGACTAAATTGACCCCCAAAGGAGTACCATTCGTGAGCATTTGATGAGCTAAAAGACAGGTTGACATCACCACCCGTACTTGCATTGCCTAGGAGTGGATTGGAGTATCGAGTCTATTCTAACGCATCCTTGTAGGGACTTGGGGTTGTGTTACAGCAGGAGGAGAGGGATATAGCTTATGCATATTGAATTCTAAAGCCACATGAGAAGAATTACCCCACCCACGACCTCCAGTTGGCAGCGGTCATTTTTGCTTTGAGGATATGGAGACATTATCTTCTGGGAGAGCAGTTTACTCTATTCACGGATCATAAGTCACTTTAGTATCTTTTCACACAGAAGGACCTGAATATGAGGGAGAGGCGGTGGCTCAAATTCGTGAAGGATTACCAGTTTGATATATAGTATCATCCTGGTAAGGCTAATGTGGTGGCAGACGCGTTGAGCCGAAGACCTACTGGAGAGTTGGCAGAGGCTTGGAAAGAGAAATGGAGCGAACTTCGGCATGAGGATGAGGTAGCCAGAGCATACATGAAAGTTTTATCTATCACTTTCGAGAATTTTATGCATGTGGTGAGGGCACAGGCAGATGACCCGTTTTGTGAGGACACGTATGACAGTTACGAGTCGAGGGGGCAGAGTCCTACTCCATCAGCTCAGAGGGTAGACTACGATTTAATGGGAGATTGGAAGTACCCGATGATGAATATTTGAGGCATACAGTCATGAAGGAGTCGCACGGGTCGAGGTTTATGGTACATCCCGGTGGGGATAAGGTGTACCAGGATATGCGACGACAGTATTAGTGGTTGGGTATGAAGCGAGACATAGCAGAGTTTGTCTCGAAGTGTGTTACATGTCAGCTTATGAAAGTTGACCACCATAGACCTTCAGGGATACTAAAGCCACTAGAGATTCCCGTGTGGAAATGGGAGAGCATTTCGATGGACTTTATTACTGGCCTACTGATATCGCAGAGGGGTCACGATTCCATATGGGTGATAGTCGATGGACTGACTAAGGTAGCTCATTTTTTATCGGTTCGTACTAATTTTGATACGATGCAGTAAGCGCAGCTATACATTTCAGAGATTTTTAAGCTGCACGGGGTTCCTATTAATATTGTGTCTGACAGAGATAAAATATTTGTGTTGCATTTCTAACAGCATTTTTAGGAGACCATAACATACTTGCGATTGAGTACGACGTATCATCCTCAGACAGACGAGCAGACTGAGAGGTAAATCAGATGCTTGAGGATATGTTGAGGATGTGTATCCTAGATTTTACGGGAGTATGGGAGCGATATCTTTCATTGGTAGAGTCTGCGTATAACAACTCTTACCAATTCACTATCGGTATGGCTCCATTCGAGGCACTTTATGGGAGGCCTTGTCGTTCGCTTGGCTGCTAGTTAGAGGTGGGGGACAACAAGATATTGGGGTCGGAGATGATACAAGAGACTTATGACAATATAGAGTTAATTTGATGACATATTCGAATAACTCGGGATAGGCAGAAGAGTTATGCTGACACCGGTAAGAGACACATGGATTTAGAGGTGGGCGACCAGGTGTTGATTCGCGTATCTCCTATGAAGGGGATTATGAGATGCAACAAGAAGGGGAAGTTAGCGTTGAGATATGTGGGAGTGTTCCCTATTATTGAGAGGGTGTGACCGATAGCATACAGATTGGTACTCCCAGATCATCTTCAGCGGATACACGACATGTTCCATGTAGCATCGTTGAAGAAATACAAGAGGAGCAAGAGAGACTTCTGGCACGTTCCACTTGAAGAGATTAATTTGTATCCTGATGTCTCGTACGAGGAGAATCCTGTGGATATTCTAGATTATAGTGAGAGTGAACTACGATCCAAGTTGGTGCCATTAGTGCGAGTACAGTGGGGATATCACAATGTTGAGGAGTCGACAAGGGAGATGGAGGAGGATATGCGAGAGTAGTATCTAGAGTTATTCACCACAGGTGATATGGAAAATATATCACCCTGTCGCGGACGTTACTCAGGCATGCACAAAACCTTATAGGCCGCGACCCTATTCAGCACAGAGTGCGGCCCTACTCAGCACAAGGTGCGACACCCATGTCTTCAGCCTCATACAGGATGCAGCCTTATGCTATACAGGGTGTAACCTTATACTACACAGGGTGCGGCACCCACAGCTTCAACCTCATACAGGATTGCAGCCTTATGCTATGCAGGGTGCGGCACCCATGGATTTAGCCTCATATACAGGACGCAGCCTTATGCTATGCAGAGTGCAGCCTTATACTACATAGGGTGCGGCAACCACATCTATAGACTCACTAACAGGGTGTGGCCTTCTCATTCATAGCTCCCGTACAGGGTGCTACACATACCACTTGGCGTTACATACAGGCCGCAGACTCATACTACAGGGTGTGGCACCCACAACTTTAGCCTTATGTCGGACGCAACCTTCTGCTACGTTGGATACAACCTTATACTATGCAGGATGTGGCACTTAATATGCCTGCCTTACAGGCTGCATCCCCCTCATTGACAACTACTCCAGACTTGATATATGTCACGTGCTCAGGGTACGTGACACAACTCACATGCTTCTTATAAATAAAGGTCCACACCTCGAGATAAAGGGATGAATTCCGCAGGCTTGGGGCAGGTTCTATAATACTGATTCTCTATACACATCCTCAATATAAAACTCGGGGATTGCTCATCCACGTCGCAACTACTCGCCGGAACACCGGAATCATCAGTTATCATGTACTCTTCTTTATTCTCATACTTGTACGCCTCTTTAGGCATGATTATATTGTATAATACCACACATATAATGAGAATGGAGTAGCACAGTGGATGAAAGCCTATTTTAGGGGCTGAACCACTCTATATCTTGTGTTTGTGTCTCATTACTTGCTTTACTTGTTTACTACACACTTTACTCATGATTTGCTGATGCGAGAATGACAAGTGGACGATTTCTCGTATCAATAATTTGGCGCCGTCTATGGGAATCGAGATATTTCAATCTTGCTTCTCTATATATTTGAGTTCTTAGACACCTTTTTTGATCCTTGAGGATCCTATGGATCGTCATCTCACGGGTAGATGCTAGTTATTGAACTCTATTTTTATTTACACCCTTAAATGGGTCTTTCACATACTCAGATCTATTCTCGGGTCTCCATTTTATAACCTCAGATCTATTCTACTTACCCCTATGATATCATTCCATCTAGATAGTGCCGAAAAGCATGTTGGGCTTTAAGACCCAAAAAGGTGAATGATTAAGGAAGAATTACGTTTACCACCTTTTTTGCTATTCTTTGCCTAGGATCTAGGGTTTATCATTAGAATTGTGCCATTCTGCGCACCGAGAGGTTATTCTCTTATGGATAGATCGTAGTAGGAATGCTCTCCACGTGTTTTAGGAGATGAACTCAGTTTCTGGGTTTCAATTTTGGTACTGTACCTTTCACTACCTAGGTAAGGATGCGACCCGATAGTTTATCTGCCTTTCTTGCCACAGCCTCTACCGATGCAGTTGCATTGCAAAAGCTTCAAAACATTGAGGAACGGACTCAGGTGGTCTCCTGCTCAGCATTGATGAATATCATTCAAAGGCCACGACAGTGCACTTATGTGCTTTACTGGCTGCGGCCTCATCAGTAATATCATTCAAAGGCCACTGCAGTACACCTATGTACTTCACAAGTCGCGGCCTCGGTAGGAGTATCATGTAGTAGTGCAAGCGCTGCATCCCAAATTTATATTTGGTTTATCCTATATTTTGTGATGACTCACTTCTGCTAGTCTTGTCTCAGATTATATATTTTTTAAAGAGTAACAAAGCAGAAATGGAAGGGAAATCTAGCCAAAACGCAGAAATAAAGAATGAGATTGCTCAACTATATGACCAAATCAACCATCTTTATGACCACCAGGCCTCACTACAGGTCCAAATCAGTTTCCTAGTGCAAAGGGTCCTCATGATAGACTATTCAGCCTTTACCTCTATGCCAAAGGCCACGGCATCATAAACTGGAGAAATATCCCAGTTAAAAGTGATGGTCACGAAAGGCAAGGCCGCGGCCAGGGCCTTAAAGAGGATGAGAAAATAGGAGGAAAAGGAGCTATGTAAGAACTACACACCGTTGAACTCCAGCCGGGAGGATATCCTTGGAAGCATTGAGGAAAAATTGCTCAGGTGTCCAGAGATTTTGAAGACTCCATCTCATAAGAGGGACCAGGCCAAGTGGTTCAAATTCCACAAAGATCACAGTCATGATACCGAATAGAGTTTTGCACTGAAGGATGAAATTGATAGGCTGGTTAGGCAAGGGATGCTGCAGTAATTCCTAAAGAATGCATAAAGGATTCAGCCAAACCTGACAGAGGCTGCATGCCACATCTCGTCCTTAGTTTTTCTAATTTCAACTATTTCTATTTAGGTTTTATGAAGCTCATTATAGCCCTAATCTTCAAGACTTTATGTTTTATTAACAAAGTCATTTGCCGGAGCATGCATATATAAATATATAAATTAGCAAACTTTTCCATATCTTATTTCTCTCTTGTTTTCATAATCTGTTATCTCACAAAAAAACCTTTTGTCTTAAACAGATTCCAAGAGAAGAATAACAAATTATCTGAGAAGATTATTATTATTTTGGGATGCACCTGTGGAGGGATTGTGATTTTAATTATTAGCTCACAAGTTCCCCTCATGATGTGCAACTATATCTTATCATATGATGATCATATTCACAAAAGCATCTAAGGATTCAAGGAGCTTTTATTATCCACAGGGGCTTACAATGCCCGTTCTTGGCTTTCGGGAAGTGTCATTAGCCACGGGGGCTTATAATGCCCATTCTTAGCTTTCGAGAAGTGTCATTAGCCACGATTGCTTACAATGCCCGTTCTTAGCTTTCGAGATGCGTCATCAAGCTGGGAGGCTTATAAGTATCCAACCAGGGATGGCTTTATACATATCAGCAGCTGTGGGTGGCTTAATAACATAACCCAGCCTGGAGAGGCTTGATAGTATCCCATATATTAGCTGTGTGTGGCTTGATAACATAACCCAACTTGGGGAGGCTTGATAGTATCCCGTATATTAGCTGTGGGTGACTTAATAACATAACCCAGCCTGGGGAGGCTTCATAGTATCCCGTATATTAGTTGTGGGTGTCTTGATAACATAACCCAGCCTGGGGAGGCTTGATAATATCCCGTATATTAGCTGTGGCTGGCTTAATAACATAACCCATCCCGGAAAGGCTTGAAAATATCATCTATGTCTACAGAGGTCCATTTTTCAGATGCAAGGGCCAGAAAGGTTCCATAGCTACCGCAGCCTTATTAGTATGGCTATAATCACTAAGTTAATTCATTCAGAAGACATTGCATAGAAAGACGGACAAAATTATTAATATGCCACAACTGGATGGCAACCTTCCGCAGCTATTCAAGAAATAAAATTAAAGCGACTAAGAGTAGTGGTGACTAGCCGTAGCCCCAAAGCCATATTCCATTGGCACTGCAGCTTGGGGGATCATAGCCTTACAGATTAGAAATTTATGAAGTATGCAAGGCAAAATACAAGTGAAAAGTGCAAGGACAAAGCACAACAAGCCGCGACTTTCTGGGAGAAACCACTCACATAGTGTTACCGCAGCCTTATGTCCATTGCAGTTGAAGTAATCTTCCAAGCTCATCCAATCAAATAAGCAAGCAAAGAATCAGGAAAAATAGACAGATAGATTAAAGGCCAAAGCCTTGACAATGATTAAAGTTTTACATATAAGTGGTCGCAGTCTGAAATACTTCTACATCTCCTTTTGCTCTATCTGCGGCAGTCTCAAATTCATCATTCTCAGCCGCAGTCCAGTATAGAGCCCATAAGAATGTTACCTCAGATACTGCGGCAGGAGTGCAACCCTAAAGTTTCTATTGGTACCGTGACTTGGGGGTTCATTATGATGAAAATGACAAAAGCAAAGGAAAAAATGAATGGTCGCATGCTACACATTATTTAGTACTTAGTCGTCGCCTGGGACCAAATAGGCTACGGTACATTATTTAGTACTTTGCCACCGCCTAGGACCAAGCAGGCTGCGACACATTCTTCAGTACATAGTCGCCGCCTGGGCTCAAACAGGCCGCAACACTTTCTTAAGTACTTGGCCGCCGCCTGGGACCATACAAGGTGCGGCACATTCTTCAGTACTTAGTTGTTGCTTGGGATCAAACAGGCCATGGCACATTATTTAGTACTTAGCCGCCGTCAAATCACAACAGGCTGCGGCCTTTTTGGACAAACCACTCACATAGTGTTGCCGCAGCCTTATGTCCATTGCAGTTGAAGTAATCTTCCAAGCTCATCCAATCAAATAAGCAAGTATCAAAGCAAGCAAAGGAGCAGGAAAAATAGACAAATGGATTAAAGGTCAAAGCCTTGGTAAAGATTGAAGTTTTACATATAAGTGGCCACAGCCTAAAATACTTTTACATCTCATTTTTCTCTATCTGCGGCAGTCTCAGATTCATCATCCTCAGTCGCAGCCCAGCATAGAGCCCATAAGAATGTTACCTCAGATGTTGCGGCAGGAGTACAACCCAGTCGCAGCCCTAAAGTTGCTATTGGCACCGTGACTTGGGGGTTTATTATGATGAAAATGACAGAAGCAAAAGAAAAAATGAATGGTCTCATGCAACACATTATCTAGTACTTAGCCACCGCCTAGGACTAAATAGGTTGTGGTACATTATTTAGTACTTAACCACCGCCTAAGACCAAATAGGCTGCGACACATTCTTCAGTACTTAGCCACCGCCTGGGCTCAAACAGGCCGCAGCACTTTCTTAAGTACTTGGCTGCCGCTTGGGACCAAACAGGGTGCGACACATTCTTCAGTACTTAGCCGTCGCTTGGGATCAAATAGGCCGTGGCACATTATTTAGTACTTAACCGCCACCTGGGCTCAAATAGGCCACGTCACTTTCATAAGTACTTGGTCGTCGTTGGGGCTCAAACAGGCTGCGACACTTTCTTAAATACTAGGTCGCCACCTGGGCTCAAACAGGCCACGTCACCTTCTTCAGTACTTAGTCGTCACCTGGTATCAAACAGGCCACGGCACCTTCTTTAGTACTTGGTCGATGCCTGGACTCAAATAGGTTGTGACACTTTTATAAGTCCTTGGTCGCCGCCTGGGCTAAAACAGTCCGTGACACTTTCTTAAGTACTTGGTCGCCACCTGGGCTTAAATAGGCTGCGGCACCTTCTTCAGTACTTGGTCGTTGCCTGGTATCAAATAGGCCACGGTACCTTCTTTAGTACTTGGTCACCGCCTAGGCTAGAACAGGTCGCGACACCTTCTTAAGTACTTGATCGCCACCTGGGCTCAAACAGGTCGTGGCACCTTCTTCAGTACTTGGCCGTCGCCTGGTATCAAACAAGCCACGTCACCTTTTTTAGTACTTGGTTGCCACCTAGGCTCGAACAGGTCGTGACACCTTCTTAAGTACTTGGTCGCCACCTGGGCTCAAACAAACAACAACACCTTCTTTAGTTCTTGGCCGTCGCGTGGTATCAAACAGGCTCCGACACTTTCTTAAGTGCTTAGTCCCCACCTGGGCTAAAATAGGCCGCGACACCTTCTTCAGTTCTTGACCATCGCCTGTTATCAAACAGGCCATGTCACCTTCTTTAGTACTTGGTCGCCGCCTGGGCTCGAACAGGTCGAGACACCTTCTTAAGTACTTGGTCACCGCCTGGGCTCAAATAGGTCGCGGCACATTCATAAGTACTTGGTCGCCGCCTGGGCTCAAACAGGTCTTGCCACTTTCTTAAGTACTTAGTCATCACCTGGGCTCAAACAGGTCGCGACACCTTCTTCAGTACTTGGCCATCACCTAGTATCAAACATGTCGCGTCACTTTCTTAAGTACTTGGTCACCACCTAGGCTCAAATAGGTCGCGGCAACTTTTTCAGTACTTAGCCATCGCCTGGTATCAAACAAGCCATGGAACCTTCTTTAGTACTTGGTCGCCGCCTGAGCTCGAACAGGTCACGACCACTTCTTAAGTACGTGGTCGCCACCTGGGCTCAAACAGGTCACGACACTTTTATAAGTACTTGGTCGCCGCCTAGTCTCAAACAGGCCGCGACACTTTCTTAAGTGCTTAGTCGCCGCCTGGGCTCATACAGGCCGCGACACTTTCTTAAGTACTTAGTCGCCGCCTGGGACCAAATAGGTCGCGGCACCTTCTTCATTACTTGGTCATTGCCTGGTATCAAATAGGCCACGACACCTTCTTTAGTACTTGGTCACCGCCTGGTATCAAATAGGCCACGACACATTCTTCAGTACTTGACCGCCGCCTGGGTTCATACATGCCGCGACACATTCTTTAGTACTTAGTCGCCGCCTGGGACCAAACAGTGTATGGCACATTCTTCAGTACTTAGCCATCGCCTAGGATCAAACAGGTCGCGACACATTATTTAGTACTTAACCGCTCCCTGGGTTCATACAAGTCGCGACACATTCTTCAGTACTTATCCGCCGCTTGGGATCAAACAGGCCGCGGCACATTCTTCAGTACTTGGTCGCCGCAATGTATCAAATCAGTCGTGGCACCTTCTAATGTGCTTGGCCGCAGCCTGGGCTCAAACAGGTCGCGATACTTTCTTAAGTACTTGGTCGCTGCCTGGACTCGAACAGGCCATGACACCTTTTTTAATACATATTCGCCGCCTGGATCAAATAGGCTGCGACATCTTCTTCAGTACTTACCCTTTGCCTAGTCTCAAATAGGTCGCTTCACATTCTTCAATCCTTGGTCGACGCTTGGTATCAAATGGGCCATAACATGGCTAGATCCCGTTTATGTAAGAGGGCACTGGAAGATGAGACTTTTCCTCACAGTCTCCGTGGCAGTCAGATAATTTAGCCGCAGCCTCAAAATCGCTACCTTTTGGCACTACGACTTGGGGGGCTTATTGATATGGAAAATATAGCACCCTGTCGCGGATGTTACTCAGGCATGCACAGAAGCTTATAGGCCGCGACTCAGCACAGGGTGTGGCGCCCATGGCTTCAGCCTCATACAGGATGCAACCTTATACTATACAAGGTGCAACCTTATACTACACAGGGTGCGGTACCCACAGCTTCAACCTCATACAGGATGCAGCCTTATGCTATGCTGGGTGCGGCATCCATGGCTCCAGCCTCATATACAGGATGCAGCCTTATGCTATGCAGAGTGTAACCTTATACTACACAGGGTGCGACAACCATAACTATAGACTCACTAACAGGGTTCGGCCTTCTCATTCATAGCTCTAGTACAGAGTGTGGCACATACCACTTGGCCTTACATATAGGCCGCATCCTCATACTACAGGGTGCGCAGCCTTCTGCTATGTTGGATGCAACCTTATACTATTCAGGATGCGGCACTTAATATGCCTGCCTTACAAGCTGCATCCCCCTCATTGACAGCTACTCCAGACTTGATATATTTCACATGCTCAGGGCACGTGAAAGGTCCACACCTCGAGATAAAGGGATGAATTCCCCACGCTTGGGGCAAGTTCTATAATACCGACTCTCTTTACACATCCTCAATATACAGCTCGGGGATTTCTCATCCACATCGCAACTACTCTCCTGCACATCAGAATCATCAGTCATCATGTACTCTCCTTTATTCTCATACTTGTACGTCTCTTTAGGCATGATTATATTGTACAATACCACACATATAATGAGAATGGAGCAACACAGTGGACGTAGGCCTATTTTAGGGGTTGAACCACTCTATATCTTGTGTTTGTGTCTCCTTACTTGCTTTACTTTTTTACTACGCACTTTACTCATGATTTGCTTATGCGAGAACGACAAGTGGACGATTTCTCGTATCAACAAGGGAGAGGGATATGCGAGAGTAAGGGGATAGGGAGAGGGAGGAGGATATGCGAGAGCAGTATCCAGAGTTATTCACCGCAGGTATGTCCTAATTTTGAGGAAGAAATTCCTTTGTAAAGGGGTGTAATACCCCGTATTTTTGGCGATATTTATTTTTGGGATTAATTAATTAAATGAGAATTAATTGGAAATTAATTCGGATAAAATACTAGCGAGATGTGAGTTGGTATTTGACTATATTGAGTATATATGATGTTATATGAATATTGAATTATGAATTTGTCGTGAGATTGATATACGACAATTTGGACATTTTATTGGGACGCGTGAGACAGTCGCGTCAGGATATAATTATTTTTTATTGTAAAAGTGAATTTAAATTCTATTAATTGTATGGTCGTTTTGAGTGCGCCAACGCGTCCGGAAGGGTCGAGATAGTCAGAAAACACTAGCCGGGGGTTTAGTTTGGGTCCCGGGGTATTTTTAGGCCATACCGGCATCTTATAAGGGTAGTTTGGTAATATTGTATTTTTAGGAATTAATAATGACGAAAATTAGGAGTCTTTATCTGATTGGGAATAAACCCACTAAACCCACTAACCAACCCTTAATGACCCAATAAGCTACGGGGGTTATCAGATTAGGTTTCCAAGACTTTCCCAAAGAAAACCCTAGCCACCTTTGGAGAAGAAGGCTTGTAGAGAGAGAGAGAGAAGGAATTCTGCAGAAAAGCTTCATCAAACCAACACCAAATTCAGAGACACTAGAGGCAAGTGATTTAATTTGATTTAATTCAGAGAATGTTAATTCCATGTTAGATAAATTGAAAGATTTACATTTGTTCTTAGAAGTTAAATAAAAACCCATGTTAATTGAACGTAGGACTTGAATTTTGAGGACAAATTGCATGTAGAATAGTATGGAGATGATTATTCTGATGTTAAAATATGTTGGATGTAACAAAAACGGATCTAGAATGGACTTATTGAGGATTTAAAATTCTAGGGTTTATGTTCTTGAAAATTTGGGGAGAAAGGGTAGAGATTTGATGAATTAATGATGTTTAGGATGTGTTAATTCCTTAAAAGATGTTAGTATATGATCTAAGTATGTTTTAGGATGATTGGAGACCTTAAAACATTGTTGGGACGAATTTTGGTTGAGATTTGAGGTGTAGAAATTGATGGAAAAACGAGACAAGATTTCTGGGCTTGAATCTGGTCACTCGTTAGAAGACCTACCCAGGTCGTTCGAACGAGCTTCTAACGAGTTGACAATTTGGGGTTCTAACGAGAGGGAGGTTCATTCGATAATCTCCTTCGAACGAGATCTCGTTAGATAGCCCAGTTCGTTCGAACGAAATCTCGTTTGAACAGCCTCGTTCGAACGAGACTTCTAATGAGCTGGCAGGTTAGGCCTTTTTGGCCTGTTTTGATTTTGGGAGTCCCGTAAACTTGTTCGAGGATAGAGATAACATTCCTTTGATGGTGTATTAGTATACTCAGGACATTTGGGTTATATGAGGAGTAAATTATATAAGTGTGGATCAAATCAATTAGACATTTGAGTCGAGACGTGAGTGCCTACTACGACGTGAGAATAAATTATGGCGCGTATAAATATGGACCGAGATTATATAAGTTGTATATATATTAAGTTGGTACGAGAATGCAATAAATACTACAATTAAACTACGGGATTACTAAGATGTGTGCTTACTTAGTATTGGAATATGAATTGTTTGTATGACATACCTACCTTACTTGCTATCACGGGAGGTTTGCGTTCGCTTAGGGACCTCTAATCCTTGTGTTGCCCGGATTTAGACTGGTTACCTCGATGAACATAGGTCAGATAAGGACTTATTGGGATGTTAATAAGTCTGCTGATCGTGGGAGCGCAGGTATGTGCGTGACCCATGTGATGTGACTGTGTTCGCCTCCATTATTTGTGATGTTGTTATCTGTGAACTATTCCTGAGAGATTCGGAATATGTGATCCTTATGTACGTGATGTACCGGGATGGATAGCAGAGTATGTGTGCACCGCAGCTTAGTCTCGGGGTGCTTATATTGTATATTTATGTTGTGGAAAATATACGCTTAATAAACTGGGAACTTTCATATGGTATTGGGTGTATAACTATGGAATAACAAAAGGGATGATCTATAATGAGTTGTATTACTTTTACGTGAGAACCTGAATTTAAGTTAAGCCCCTATTTAATTGCAAGCGTTATAATGTTAATAGGAACCGAGTAATAAGGGTAGAACCTATGACAGTCTAGCTAGATATGATGTCACTTAGCTAGTGGTTTATGTCATTTTAGATGGGTACTTACGTTAGGAGTGCACAGTTAGACGAGATATGAGAATTTCATGTGAGTGCACGTCCTAACATGTACTTTGCATTTAATGTTTTAAATGTTTTTAAATCACTTGCAGGTTTTTAAAATATCTCCACATTCGGGCTCTGACCCGTTTGATTTCAAATCTATTTTTTTGTAAAACCATTTTAGGTGCTCAGCCGCAAGGACACCATGCATAGGATACTCATTCAGATGACGAGCTGTAGCTGTTTGTGGAAGTTACATGGATTTTCTTTTAGACGCTTCTATCATTTGGATTCCATATTCAGTATTCCTCAGTTTTAGGGCATGTTGCCCAGTTCCATTAGAGTTACTTTTCCATTTCAGTTTTTCAGACTTTGGCATGTATTGATTCAGTATTTAGTTTTTCATTTCAGTTGTGGAGTTTGTTGTGAGGAGTTTTCCTCCGGATTTATTTATATTATGTGATGGTTATTCTATTTACTTCGGTATGGTGAATGGTGTTATTATTCTTCATTACACTTGTTGCATGTTAATTAGACTTATTAAAATTTGACAACTTACTTTTTAAATACTAGGTGGTTAGTAATAACAAAAAATATTTTCGACAGTGATGCTATTAGCTGAGCCAACTTGGCATTTTGAATTAATTTAATAAAGGAGTAGCTACCCGGTATTTAATTAGTCGGGGTGTCACAGGTGGTATCAGAGCATCAGGTTCTAGTGTCCTTTAGGATCTGTACGGCTATTATGTTTCCGCTAAGTTTATTTGATATAGAGCCCTATATTTTAGGACTGTTGTACTCTTTTTGTGTATGCTTCGTTCTTCAACTATTTCAAGTTTATAAACTGTGAACTTATAAACTTATTCGTATTTCAGATGCCTCAACGACGTGCACGACGAGTTCCCAGGGATGCAACGCCCGAACCCCATCCCGCTCCAGTTCAGGGCATGATGAACGCCGCTGAGGTTGTAGCCATTGTAGCCCAAACGGTAAATGCCGCAATTGCCGTAGTCCAGCAGGCACCACCTCAGGCGTCGGTCGCCGCGCCAGTACAGGCAAATGCATTCCCGTCTGCTTGGGAGCGTGTACGTGACGCTTTTCAGAAAGCGCATCCGCCAGAGTTTGTAGGTACCTCAGATGTGGTAGTCTCGAGCCAGTGGAGGAAGGATATGCAAAGGCACTTGAGGATGTATGAGTGCACGGACGTTCAGAAGCAGGTGTTAGCTACTTTCAAGCTAGTTGGATCTGCACTGCAGTGGTGGGAGTCTATTACCACCGTGGAGGAGAGGGATACTCTCACTATTCAGGACTTTTGGGTGCGGTTTGACCGCAAGTACTTTCCGTCCGCTATTCATACGGAAATGAGGAGGAAACTGATGAATCTGAAGCAAGAGGGTAAGACCGTGGCCGAGTATGAGGCCGAGTTCACAAATCTGTTGAATATCGTTCCGAATGAAATACCAACAAGAAAAGAAGAAGATTGAGAAATTCACCGACGGGTTGACATGGAGGATCCGTCAGCATCTGTTAGGGAACCTTTCATTGGCAACTTATTCTGATGTGGTTAACGCTGCTTTGTTACACTGCCAGGATCACCGCTTTCATATGGCTGAGGGCAAGAGATCGGGAGAGTCTAGCCATCAGGGCAGGACTGGAGGACATGGTGCCGGTGGGGCACAATCTGTTCAGGGGCAGAGACAGGGTGAGCAGGGTTCTCAGCAGGAGGATCAGAAGAGGTTCAGATCAGGGAATTACAGGCACAGACATGGAGGTTTCTGTCAGGGCCATCAGGGTCCAAACGGCCATCAGGGCCAACAGGGGCAGAATGGGCAGCAGTTTCAGCAGGTCCAGCAGGGCCAAGGGAGGAATGGTAACGGCCACCAAGGCCGGGGACCGCAGGGGCAGAGAGGAGGGAACTTCCCAGGGAAGTGTTTTGTTTGTGGCAAGACTGGCCATAAACGACAGGATTGTCCTGATAGGGTCAGGGCCCCACAGCAGCAGCAGCAGGGTGCATGCCAGGAGCCGTAGAGGCCTATGTTTCCCGCCGCTCTCCCCGCACCGCCACAGATGGCAGCATTGCCACCCATTCCAGCAGTCCCAGTTTAGCAGGGGCAGCTATAGTATGGACGTGTCTACAACGTCCATCAGGCAGCAGTTCCACAGGCACCGCCCGCGATTGAGGGTACGTTTCCTATCCATGGCACTATAGGTCGGGTATTGTTTGATACGGGGGCTACACATTGTTTTATAGCTACACATTTCGCGAGAGCCTTAGGATTGTTAGCTACGACAGAGAGCACAGTGACGTGTGTAGACTCACCATTGGGGAGTGGGTCACTTATTTTCTTTATATGCCGGGGAGTGGGGATAGAGATTGGTAGTCTGATATTACCTGCAGATATGTTGGTATTAGATGTGCATGTTCACGGTGTGATTATCGGTATGGATTGGCTCGCTGATTATAGAGCCATGATTGATTGCTTCGGTGGGAGCATTATTTTTGCCATTCCGGGGCAAGAGATGTTTGTAGTGGCGATGCCTCGCCCAGAGGGAGGCTCGACCGCTCATTTGTATTACTTAGAGGAGGATACCTCTAAGGAGGTTGTGATTCCTTTAGATTCGATCACAGTCGTCAGGGAGTATTCAGATGTGTTTCAGGAGATACCAGGCCTACCCCCCAGTCGAGAGATAGACTTTGTTATAGACCTATTGCCAGATACGAGGCCTATAGCACGCGCACCGTACCGTATGGCTCCGGCAGAGATGCGAGAGCTACGAGATCAGATAGAGCAGCTGTTAGGTCAGGGCTTTATTCGCAGGAGTACCTCACCTTGGGGCGCTCCAGTTTTGTTTGTGAAGAAGAGGGACGGTTCACTGAGATTGTGTGTGGACTACCGAGAGTTGAATAAAGTCACGATACGGAATAGGTATCCGTTGCCTCGAATCGATGACTTATTAGACCAGTTGAGAGGAGCTTCTTTCTTCTCAAAGATTGATTTGAGATCGGGATACCATCAGTTGCGTATCAGGGAGGAGGATGTCTCGAAGACTGCATTCTTATCGAGATATGGTTCTTACGAGTTTTGGGTTATGCCTTTTGGTTTGACCAACGCTCCAGCAGTGTTTATGGACTTGATGAACAGAGTGTTCAGGGATTTCCTAGATCAGTTTGTCATTGTCTTCATTGATGATATTCTGGTTTACTCCCAGACAGAGGAGGAGCACGCCGAGCATTTGAGGCAGGTTTTGCAGACGCTGCGTCAGAACGAGCTGTATGCAAAATATGAGAAATGCGGGTTTTGGCTGAAGGAGGTCCAGTTTTTGGGACACATTATTTCCGACCAGGGGATATCTGTTGATCTGGGGAAGGTATCCGTGGTGAGGGAATGGGGACAGCCCACGACACCGACTGAAATTCGTAGTTTCTTGGGCCTAGCAGGATACTACAGGAGGTGTATTCGGGGATTTTCGAAGATAGCGGGTCCTTTGACACATCTGACTCGTAAGGGTGTGCCATTCATCTGGAGTGATGCCTGTCAGTTGGCATTTGATGAGTTAAAGGACAAATTGACCTCAGCACCCGTGTTAGCATTGCTGAGACCGGGAGTTGAGTATTTGGTTTACACCGATGCGTCTTTACAAGGGCTTGGAGGTGTATTACAGCAGGAGAGACAGGCCATAGCTTATGCTTCCCGTAAGCTTAAGCCTCACGAGAAGAATTACCCCACGCATGATTTGGAGTTGGCGGCAGTGGTATTTACCCTACGGATTTGGAGGAACTATCTTTTGGGGGAGAAGTTCCAACTGTTCACGGACCACAAGTCCCTACAATACCTGTTCACGCAGAAGGAGTTGAATATGCGGCAGCGTAGGTGGCTTGAGTTTGTGAAAGACTACCAGTTCGATATCCAGTATCACCCAGGTAAGGCTAACGTGGTAGCAGATGCGTTGAGCCGTAGGCCAGCAGATGAGGTGGCAGAGGTGTGGAAGGCAAAGTGGAAGGAGTTGGGACACCAGGATGCAGTGGCCCGATCTTTCATGTCTGTGATGACCGTTACACCGCAGATTGTCACGAAGGTAGTATGGGCACAGGCTAATAACTCGTTCTGTCAGGAGCAGACAATTCAATTACTAGCAGAGGGAGCCGAGTCCTATACCGTCAGCTTAGACGGGGGATTACGCTTCAATGGGAGATTGGTAGTTCCGAAAGGGGATAAATTGCGACACGAGGTGATGGCAGAGTCGCACGGCTCACGGTTCGCGGTACATCCCGGAGGGGACAAAATGTACCAAGACATGAGACGGTAGTATTGGTGGAGCGGTATGAAGAGAGATATTACTGAGTTTGTTTCGAAATGCGCCACTTGCCAGCTAGTAAAAGTGGATCATCAGAGACCGACAGGACTTCTACAGCCGTTGGAGGTCCCGGTGTGGATGTGGGAGAGCATATCCATGGACTTTATCATGGGGTTGCCTACGTCACAGAGGGGTCACGACTCCGTTTGGGTAATTGTGGACAGGTTGTCCAAAGTCGCTCACTTTTTACCCATAAGGACTGACTACACTACGGGACAGTATGCCCAGCTCTTCATTTCAGAGGTTGTGAGACTTCACGGTGTGCCCCTAAATATCGTGTCTGACAGAGACAAGATATTTGTATCGCGGTTTTGGGAGAGTTTCCAGGAGGCCATGGGCACGGAATTGCGGTTGAGTACGGCTTATCATCCGCAGACCGATGGGCAGACAGAGCGCACAAATCAGATGTTGGAGGACATGCTACGCATGTGCATTATTGACTTTGGAGGTGGATGGGAGCAATACCTTCCACTGGTAGAGTTTGCTTATAATAACCCCTACCAGTTCACTATTGGCATGGCTCCGTTTGAGGTGTTGTACGGTAGGCCTTGTCGTTCCCCAGCATGTTGGTTAGAGGTGGGGGACAACAAACTACTTGGGCCAGAAGTGATTCAGGATACTTCGGCAAGGATTGAGTTGATTCGGAGTCGCATTCGGGTAGCTCAAGATCGGCAGAAGAGTTACTTTGATGCGAAGAGATTTTTTAGGGAGTTCCAAGTGGGGGACCAAGTTTTGCTCAGAATATCTCCTATGAAGGGGATTATGCGTTTCGGGAAGAAGGGGAAATTGGCACGAGGTATGTGGGGCCGTTTCCTATTATTGAGCGGATTGGACCAGTTGCGTATAGACTCGGATTACCGAAGCATTTACACCGAATTCACGATGTGTTTCATATTTCCTCGCTAAGGAAATATCTCAGAGACGATTTGGATCATTCTCACATCGCTTTGGAGGAGATTGATATACAGCCTGATAGCTCCTACGAGGAGGGGCCGATTGCTATTTTGGACCGAAGTGAGAGGAAACTGCGGTCAAAGATAGTTCCGTTAGTGCGTGTTCAGTGGCGACATCACAATGTCAAGGAGTCCACATGGGAGCGCGAGGATGAGATGCACGAACGTTATCCAGAGTTATTTTGAGCAGGTACTTTCTAGTTCCGAATTTCGGGATGAAATTCTGTTATTAGGGGGAAGTATGTAATACCCCGTATTTTTGGCGATATTTATTTTTGGGATTAATTAATTGAATGAGAATTAATTGGAAATTAATCCGGATAAAATACTAGCGAGATGTGAGTTGGTATTTGACTATATTGAGTATTTATGATGTTATATGAATATTGAATTATGAATTTGTCGTGAGATTGATATACGGCAATTTGGACATTTTATTGGGACGCGTGAGACAGTCGCGTCAGGATATAATTATTTTTTATTGTAAAAGTGAATTTAAATTCTATTAACCGTATGGTCATTTTGAGTGCACCAACGCGTCCGGAAGGGTCGAGATAGTCAGAAAACACTAGCCGGGGGTTTAGTTTGGGTCCCGGGGTATTTTTAGGTCATACCGGCATCTTATAAGGGTAGTTTGGTAATATTGTATTTTTGGGAATTAATAATGACGAAAATTAGGAGTCTTTATCTGATTGGGAATAGACCCACTAAACCCACTAACCAACCCTTAATGACCCAATAAGCTACGGGGGTTATCAGATTAGGTTTCCAAGACTTTCCCAAAGAAAACCCTAGCCACCTTTGGAGAAGAAGGCTTGTAGAGAGAGAGAGAGAAGGAATTCTGCAGAAAAGCTTCATCAAACCAACACCAAATTCAGAGACACTAGAGGCAAGTGATTTAATTTGATTTAATTCAGAGAATGTTTCTTCCATGTTAGATAAATTGAAAGATTTACATTTGTTTTTGGAAGTTAAATAAAAACCCATGTTAATTGAACTTAGGGCTTGAATTTTGAGGACAAATTGCATGTAGAATAGTATGGAGATGATTATTCTGATGTTAAAATATGTTGGATGTAACAAAAACGGATCTAGAATGGACTTATTGAGGATTTAAAATTCTAGGGTTTATGTTCTTGAAAATTTGGGGAGAAAGGGTAGAGATTTGATGAATTAATGATGTTTAGGATGTGTTAATTCCTTAAAAGATGTTAGTATATGATCTTAGTATGTTTTAGGATGATTGGAGACCTTAAAACATTGTTGGGACGAATTTTGGTTGAGATTTGAGGTGTAGAAATTGATGGAAAAACGAGACAAGATTTCTGGGCTTGAATCTGGTCACTCGTTAGAAGACCTACCCAGGTCGTTCGAACGAGCTCGTTCGAACGAGCTTCTAACGAGTTGACAATTTGGGGTTCTAACGAGAGGGAGGTTCGTTCGATAATCTCGTTCGAACGAGATCTCGTTAGATAGCCCAGTTCGTTCGAACGAAATCTCATTCGAACAGCCTCGTTCGAACGAGACTTCTAACGAGCTGGCATGTTAGGCCTTTTTGGCCTGTTTTGATTTTGGGAGTCCCGTAAACTTGTTCGAGGATAGAGATAACATTCCTTTGATGGTGTATTAGTATACTTGGGACATTTGGGTTATATGAGGAGTAAATTATATAAGTGTGGATCAAATCAATTAGACATTTGAGTCGAGACGTGAGTGCCTACTACAACGTGAGAATAAATTATGGCGCGTATAAATATGGACCGGGATTATATAAGTTGTATATATATTAAGTTGGTACGAGAATGCGATAAGTACTACAATTAAACTACGGGATTACTAAGATGTGTGCTTACTTAGTATTGGTATATGAATTGTGTGTATGACATACCTACCATACTTGCTATCACGGGAGGTTTGCGTTCACTTAGGGCCCTCTAATCCTTGTGTTGCCCGGATTTAGACTGGTTACCTCGATGAACATAGGTCAGAGAAGGACTTATTGGGATGTTAATAAGTCTGCTGATCGTGGGAGCGCAGGTATGTGCGTGACCCATGTGATGTGACTGTGTTCGCCTCCATTATTTGTGATGTTGTTATCTGTGAACTATTCCTGAGAGATTCGGAATATGTGATCCTTATGTACGTGATGTACCGGGATGGATAGCAGAGTATGTGTGCACCGCAGCTTAGTCTCAGGGTGCTTATATTGTATATTTATGTTGCGGAAAATATACGCTTAATAAACTGGGAACTTTCATATGGTATTGGGTGTATAACTATGGAATAACAAAAGGGATGATCTATAATGAGTTGTATTACTTTTACGTGAGAACCTGAATTTAAGTTAAGCCCCTATTTAATTGCGAGCGTTATAATGTTAATGGGAACCGAGTAATAAGGGTAGAACCTATGACAGTCTAGCTAGATATGATGTCACGTAGCTAGTGGTTTGTGTCATTTTAGATGGGTACTTACGTTAGGAGTGCACAGTTAGACGAGAGGTGAGAATTTCATGTGAGTTCACGTCCTAACATGTACTTTGCATTTAATGTTTTAAATGTTTTTAAAGCACTTGCAGGTTTTTAAAATATCTCCACATTCGGGCTCTGACCCGTTTGCTTTCAAATCTATTTTTTTGTAAAACCATTTTAGGTGCTCAGCCGCAAGGACACCATGCATAGGATACTCATTCAGATGGCGAGTTGTAGCTGTTTGTGGAAGTTACAGGGATTTGCTTTTAGACGCTTCTATCATTTGGATTCCATATTCAGTATTCCTCAATTTTAGGGCATGTTGCCCAGTTCCATTAGAGTTACTTTTCCATTTCAGTTTTTCAGACTTTGGCATGTATTGATTCAGTATTTAGTTTTTCATTTCAATTGTGGAGTTTGTTGTGAGGAGTTTTCCTCCGGATTTATTTATATTATGTGATGGTTATTCTATTTACTTCGGTATGGTGAATGGTGTTATTATTCTTCATTACACTTGTTGCATGTTAATTACACTTATTAAAATTTGACAACTTACTTTTTAAATACTAGGTGGTTAGTAATAATAAAAAATGTTTTCGACAGTGATGCTATTAGCTGAGCCAACTTGGCATTTTGAATTAATTTAATAAAGGAGTAGCTACCCGGTATTTAATTAGTCGGGGTGTCACAAGTGGAAATATATAATACCCTGTATTTCTGCGTATTTAAAATTTAATTAATGGAGTAATTAAATAGGAATATATGATTTAATTTAAATTATGCGAGTGGAGTAATTTAATGTGATTTAATATTTAAATTATGTGAGTGAAGTAATTTAATGCGATTTAATGATAATTATGATTATTAAGTGATTAAATAATAATTGTGATTGTTAAATATTAATCGAGAGATAGACACTGATTAAAATTATGACTCAAATTTACTAAGTGTGAATAGTAAATATTAATAGTTAATTTGTACGACATAGCAAGTGATATGGACGTACTTGATTATATCTCAATCGGGTGTCGCGTGTAGACTAAATTGAGGATGTGATAGGAATTTATTTTTTAAGTGACTAAATGATAATTTAGAGGTCACAGATGATTCCGAAAGGGTCGAATTAATCGAAATAGTATACCCGGGGGTACTAGTCGAGTACTACGACATTTTTAGGCTAAACCGAGACCATACAGGGGCGTTTTAGTCTTTTGACATTTGGGGGTGAGTAGACCTACGAAATTACAAACTCTAAATCAGATTATAAGAGTTGGAGGCTGGGGTTAGAGGAGAGAAAAAAACTCACAAAAACCATTAGAGATAGAGAGAGAGCTATTGTGAAGCCTAAGAGAGATTTAGAGAAGATTGGAGGGTGTTCTTCCACCATAAGCATCTTCGGAAGAAAGAAATGAGAAGAAGAACATCAACCCTCCAACAATCACGAAATCAGGCCCTACTATAATCAAGGCAAGTGGTTATTTGAAAATTAAATTGAGTTATAATATCCATGTGTAGGATTTATGAATAATATGATTTGATGAATATTCTTGGAGAAAAAGAATTGAATAAAATGCATGTTGGTTAGGGATTTTCATATAGAATGATTTAGACCTGCAGAAGATTTGAAATTATAGAAGACTTGGTGATTAAAACAAATTAAATCTGGATTTATGATTGAAAGTATGGGAAGAACATATTAAATTAGGGTTCTTGAATAATTAGTGAATTTGAATTATTCTGGGCTGAATTTGTGATGGTATGTGATGTTTAAAATCGTTGGAAATCATCCTAAGGTATGTAGGAATGGTTAGGGATAATCAGTTGCAAGTTTGGTGTGTTATCATGAGAGTTTGATATTGAATATGGTGAGAAAACGTAGAAAAATGAACTTGGTCAACTCTGCACCTGATTGATCGATCGATCGACTGATGAATGTCGATCGATCGACCCAGGCTGATTTTGGGTTCTTTTGTTAGTTGAGTTTTAAGCAATTACCAATGCTTAAGAAAAACCTTAGAGATAATATTATATCTATGTACGGACTTAGTGAAGACCAGTAGGTATTTAGTGGGGGTCCGTTATAATTATGGGTGTAAGATATGAAGAGATCGACCGACGAAGATAAATCGACCGAGTCGTGTATCGGGGAGTACGGATTTGAGTTACGAGGGAAGCTAACGTCAATCCAAATTAATATCTGTAGGTTAGATATAGTTTAGCTACTGAATTGAATGGAGGGGTAACTAGGTCCCTTAGAGTGGTGTGAATACTCAATTAAATTGCCATAGTGAGATAAATCGTAAATTAATAAGTACGGTGAATATTAAAGAGAAAATATTACATACGAGCACTATTATTCGGCTGCGTGTATACCTACTGAATTTTATGGATACTTAGGTTGAGAGAATACTTAAAGTATAATAGCATATATTAGTGTCGAGGTAGGATTCCGAACTAATATATGGAAATAGTAAATTGGGGTCGTGATGAAAGAGTTTCGAACCATTATATGTATAAAATTTCATTAGTGGGGTTGAGGTGATTTTCTGAACCAATACATGAAATCAACTTGGGGTTGAAGTGACATTCCGAACAAATCCTTTTACTTGGTGTCTATGGACCATTCCGATCCAAGAGTCCTTGATGTGTGTTAAGAGGACATATCAGTGATGAATGAATTTATAACCATCTATTATGTGTGAAATGTATACTGTGTTAATAATCTACTTATACGAGTTAGTAGATAATGAGATGCCGTGAATACATCTAAAAGAAAATTAAGTTGGGAAACTTAATTATAAAAGTTTAAAGATAACAAGGCATGAACAATTATCTAAGTATATAAATCATGAGATATGGTTACTATTACATACTATATGGGCGGTATAGGAACTTAGTCATGTAGATGATTTCAGTTGAAATCTATAGTCCAAATAGCTTGGGTAGTACAACTAGGTGGGCTAAGTACGGGACGTTAGGCGTGTATTATAGATGATGGGTGAGGTAACTCAAGAGAGTATACTTAAAATCTTAACATGTGTAATCAATAACTCATCTTACTATGATAATAACTTGCAAAATATTTTCAAAACATTTTGAGTACTAAGTCTTGCTATCAAAATATTTTCAAAACCCTTTTAGGTGTTCAGCCACAGGGATGCCAGACTTGAGGATTCAGTCCAGGGACCCGTAGCTGCAGCATTGTGGAGGCTGGCAGGACTTTTCATAGATGATTCATTCATTCAGATCTAGTATAGGATCTTATTTTAGTACTCTTTATTGGGATATGTTGTCCATAGTCATTATTTCAGATATTCAGTTTTGGATTATATGGGTTTTATTTAACACTTTTGGATTTTAGCCGATTGTTGACTCGGCAAGACTTTATTCTTTATATATTGCGAGATGGTTTGAATTATTGTATAGTGTGAATGTTTATTTATTTTCCGCATGAGTAATTTTCTCGGGTTAATGAAAGATAAAATTTGGCACCAGTCTAATTTCACTTCAGTGATTAGTAATTAAAAAGTTTTCGACAATGGTGCTAAGAATGAACCAATTGAGAAACTTGTTTTAATTTAGGACTAGTCACCCGGGATTTAATTAGGCAATCGATGCCGAATATGTCATCGTAGAACCACGAGAAGACATCCGCAAATTCCTTTTGCAAATCTTCGAATTGCGTGTGCTTATGCTCATTAAGGGTGGATCCTATCCTAATCTCGCGTTGTTGGCGATTTAAATAGAGATTGATTACAATAGTTTCATTCTCTTTAATTTGAAAACGCTTATGTTATTTGATATTAACATTACTAAGATCAGTTGAGAATTATTAATTCGTAAAATCATCATTATCAGGAGTTTGATTAGAATCAAGACAATTAATGTAAGGCACAACAAGATACTCAAAATCCTCATTTATTTCACCTTTGGGAAAAACAACATTGGGAACCTCATTAAGGAGGTATTAGTTACATTGATTTCAAAAAAAGGAAAAGAAACAATAGATAAAGAGATAGGGTAAACAACAAGGTTGGGTTGAATCTCAACAGGTGGGGCTGGTATAGAATTCCAGTTGAGAAGTGTCTCTTTGACAACCTTGATCAGAATGGACGGGTCTGAGGTGTAACATCCAAATGGATCATACATAGAGTCAACCCTAGTGTCTGCAGGTTGAATGAATCTTCAGAATCATTTTACTCGAGATCTCGACAACGTCTATGACTTTCTGGGTGAGAGGTTGTACTTTATGTTAGCATTCTTTTCCTCAAGAGTGGTTGTTTAGAAAGAAAATTTGCATCCCCAATTTCATCATCTTATCCACATGGTCATTCCATGGTTCAGGAAAGACAAAAAAAGGGAAGGCTTCACCCTCCTTGACGAATCTTCCATTAAGAGAATCCCTCAAAACAGTCTTGGCATTTTCTAAACTCCTTTTTAACCGTAACTGGCGAAGCATTCTGAGTTCTTTTGGTGAAGGTTGATAGCCCAGGCCACATGGTGGAAAGGTCTCTTTCAGAACTATAGGCTCAAGTATCCCTTCCTGACATCATACCAGCCCTAGTCCAAGATTGGAATGAATGTTATTGAACATTTGTATTATATCGACATTCCTGCGAGGGCCGTGTTTCGAACAAACTTATTCTTTAAAATTATCCCCAACGGGAAGGGGAAGTGTATCAACCCTGAAGCCAGTAAGGAGCATGTCATTTGTCCGATATTGTATTTTCAAGCTTGGATTACTGGTATTAGCATTTTTTGTACCATCATCATCCCCCAAAATGGCGATGACTTGTCTTTTGGCAAAGAGTTTTAACTTCTGATAAAGGGAAGAAGATACTCATCAGATGTTGTGAAACCATGGCTGACCAAGAAACAGGTTGAAGCATGTAGGTATGTCAATGAATTTAAATTAAGTAATCGGGTCAATAGGGACAACCCTTATTGTGAGTGTTATGGATCCCATCTCCTCTCAATGGGTATTATCGTAATCACGCACTGTGAAGGAAGTAGG
This sequence comes from Sambucus nigra, assembly GCA_949130495.1. Classification (NCBI taxonomy): domain Eukaryota; kingdom Viridiplantae; phylum Streptophyta; class Magnoliopsida; order Dipsacales; family Adoxaceae; genus Sambucus; species Sambucus nigra. The sequence continues at coordinate 346,775,626 of OX422222.1, read as the reverse complement.
ATTAAGGTCACTGACTTTTAACCCCAAGTAATTGAATGTTTTGACCAAACAAACATTGAGGGTAGATCCAATGTCGATGTGTGAGAATGAGACTGTCTTTCCCATTACTTTAATAGAGATGTTGAGGTCATAGTTATGACGGGGACCAATCTTCAAAATTTATTTTTTAGAGAAGGAAATGAGTTTAGTGGATGTCAATGACCCAAACAAATTTATCGCTTCTTTGGGAGTGATGGAAGGAGGGACAGTAGGCTCAGTAAGTAGCTTTATCAGAGAAGTACGACATAATTAAAAATATATAAAGAGTCCCCATAATGTGATATTAACTTGAGTCTTCATGAGTTGGTCGAGGATCTTGCTTTCCTCAATGATTATTTTTGGCATGGGAAGTTCTTTGATAACTCTATTTCCCTTACTTGTCCTGGACTATTGAGGATTTTGATCCTTGTGGTGTCTCTCTGATCTTATCATGTGGTTTATTGAGGCAGGGAAGAACAAGAACCTCGTGTCTTCATCTATTTCTGGCTGAATGGCTACTTTACTAATTTTTCCCAATAAGTCTTCGAAGGATATCATTCCACACATGCTGAATTTTCCTTGATTCGGTTTATCATTTGAGCTATCAAGTTTATCCCCTATCTAATGGTGATGATGTCTTCTTATCAAGAGAAATCAATGCATTCTACACCCTCAATGGCTTCATGATATATTTCCCACTCAATAAGGAGATGTAGGAGTGAAGGGACCAACCGCCCTTGAAGCTTCAAAGCAGTGAGTAGTTTAGAAATGCTATAGACCTCATTAGTCTATCGGATAATGTCGACCATGATCTGTACCACATCATAAAAATTGATTTTTTCAGCAGGTACCACCCATTCGTTTAATTTTTGAGCCCTTTTTTGGGCTTTTTTTAATAAGCCACTGAATTTGTGATAATCGATGGCCATTTCAGTGGGCAATTTCAACCCGAACTTCAAGAGTTGATTCAGTACAATAAGTAACTCCATATCATTCCCTCCAGATTGGGTACGGACGAATATACAAGCCCTTATGATGAGTCCCATAGTTTTACCGGTGAAGTAGTTAGGGTGTAGGAGAAAATATGGACAAACTTTGAGCGATTTGGGTAAGATTACGGGTATGATTGGTGCTTTACTGGGCATAATTTGAGTAGATGGATTGAATTCTGGGTAATTCTCTAGAAAGATGGCATCTACATGGATTAGAAGTGGGTTATAAGTGATAATGGGTTTAGGATTGGCTGGTGCGATAATGCTACCCCGGTCAATTAAACCTTGGAATAGATTTTGAAGATGGAAGCATTGGCCAATAGTATGGCCGATAGATTGGTGAAAGCCACATTAGGCACCGATTTTGAAGTTCTTAGGAAGTGTGTTTGGTTATGGACAGGGATCCAAGGGTTTAATGAGGTTTTGGCTTAATAAGGCCTGATATACTTTGAATAAGGGAGAATAAAGCTTGGTCTATTCCTTTCTGACTGGATTAGGGCAGCTTTTTATTTCCCAAGAGGTAACAGGTTGGGAGATATTGTTGGTGGTTAAGACTGTAGCATTCGTAGGCTTCTCATATTTTTTTAGGAACAAACGTTCGGTCACCTTCTTTGGCTCAGCTTCTACCTTGGTAATATTTTCTTCAATTTCTACACCCTCTTACCGGAGGGCTCAAAAGTGCAGATAATACTGACCTCCCATAGTTATTCGGATATGGGGCAGGAAATTCTTCTTCACAATACTGGCTTGTTCTTCTTCGGAGGGTCGGTTGGTCATAGTGGCAGTTTTCTCTCTTTATCTTCCTATGAAGCTAATGATTATTTCCCCTAGGTTCTGATTAAGAATCTTTAAATCACGATGTGTAACCTCTAGCTCCTCATTGTATTTGTATTAGGACATAAATTTCCTAGTGCAATCTCCTAACTACGGATTTTGGATTCTTCAAGGGATAAGAACCATCGGAGGGCGCTTTATTTCAATGTCTGTTGAAACATCTGGTATCTGTTCAGGTGCCCCAAAAAAGGTCATAGCTTGGTGATAACTTTGAAGGTGAACAATTGGGGGCCCGCTCCACCCAAATTTCTTGATGGATGGCATCTTAAACTTCTCCAACAACCTTTCTTTGGGATAGGGAGACATATGTAGTTCTCGAATATTCTATTTTGGTTGAATTTCTTGGATAATAGTTTGAGATCACTTTGTTCAGTTCTTCCTCCTTGTGATCAACATGCACTGACAAGTTAGGCGATGTGATATACACAAGAGTGACCTCATCCCAGCCTACAACTCACTCGGCCAAGGCCGACCTTATAAACATGGATTCTACATAAATTCAACAATAATAGTCTCAATCTCTTCTGTCCTCTTAAGCCGAGACCTTCCAATATGTACATCAGTCCTCATTAGTCTTGTCCTATCCTACAATCTGGACACACCTACTGACATGTTATCCCACACAAGCTCGTCTTGGACAGACACCTATAGGATGTAGAGACTACACTTCAACATTCTCCAATAACTAGTTAAATAGAGCATTTGAGGTATCATACTCGGCCCAGTCGAGACCTACCTAGACGACACCCGACAACATGTGACATGAGTTTTTAGCATGACTAATCCACGTGGGCAGACAGATATAACAGAATTACACGAGCATATGAGGATAATGTTTGCATTATCATTACATGCACATGCCCAAGACCAGTGTCTACCCCTCATTGGATGTCTCAACAAGTGCATGCTCCATGCATGCTTGGGGGTGCATTTTGCAACCCAATAACTATATAAACCCATCCTCATCCCTAGGAGAAAGGATATAGAAGTAAAAAAATATAGCAAAACTCTATCTCATTTACAGTAGAGAGAAAAAACTTGAGAGCTGTGTATTTCAGGCCATTAAAGCCTCATTTCTAGTGAAAACCATACCAATCTGCACAGTAGAGTAGGATGATATATCCAAACCACTTAAATTCTATTGTCTTTCCTTTTATCCTCATCCGATTCTCATATTTACATTACTATGTTGCTATATACATCTCCATTATTGTGTGTGCTTGAACTTGAGCTTGAGCTTGAGCTTGAGATGCTGATATAAATTCAAATGGTGACTTCATAGCGTCATCATTTTGGTGTCATCTATGGGAACGAAGGTTCTTTATCTTCGTCATCTCTATTTTTAGCTTGTTTCTTACTTGATTCTCTGGTAGTGACCCAGTTCCACACTTGGTTGGATCTATAATTCCAATGAAAGAGCTCTTGTCACATTTTTAAGCTTTTTTCTGCTCACTTGGCTCAACTAGCTCAACCCTTTGTTCTGTTCATTAATCGAAGAGGATGGCCTTTGATTTGACCCATGACACTGGCCCCAACTCCATCTAAGAACCTCCTCAGTCATAAATGGCTGAGGTTATGGTGGAACTGCGCTCGCTAGCTGCCAACCTATAGAAAATGAAAGAATAACTTGTTACCTTTAGTCAAACTATGATGGTTAGACCCACCGATGCTAGTGGAGATAATAACTTTAATTGCCATGGAAATGGATCCGGTGATGGGGGGACCACCCCTGTCCCCACATAAAAAAGTGCCACAATAGTAAAGACGCAAAGTAATGGATGACCTTAGGTGATTATGCCTGGGAAGGGAAGGGAAGAAATTCTCAGATAACTAGTGTTGTGATGAGGACGAGTACTGGGAGCCCTATGAGATTTTTTGAAATACAGTGCATCCAGTCCCAGTTAGTAGAGGAAATAGTGATCGTCCAAGCTGAAATGGCCAACCCCGGGCTTCAGCGCTGGATAGATTGAGCAGAGGGTCAACTTTCGACTAATTCAGCATAGTTGGTGACCTACTACATCGACTCTCCAAATCATGCAGTAATGCATCCTCCCGGGGAAATAGAGGTTATGTTAACCATTGGCCTCCACATGGCTGAGACGTAGAATAAAGAGAAGTTAATAGTCATTCGAAGACCATTGGCAGAGAACCTATATAATGCCCAGCTGACAGGGAATAAATTGGGGATAATGTTATGGCAGCCAAGGGGGATAATGTAGCATCAGCCGAGAAGCCATGGAACATCTCCATTCAGAGGATAGAGGACAAAATATGCAATATTCTAAAAATTTGAGACCCCATACAAAGTGGATATATATAGGGGTATCCATTTGTTGCAAAAATAGTGAGATACCCAACTTCGATCAAGTTCAAACCGTCGACTGTCACACCGAAGTACGATGGAAGCACAAACCCCGTTAATCACATTAAGATGTACCAATCTATGATCAACATCTACTCAATGTTTGATGAGATGAGATACCGAGAATTATCTAATACTCTCACTGGTGTAACCCATGTATGGTAAACTTCCCTCCCAAAGAAATCCATAGAGAACTTCAAATAACTGGTGAAGAAGTTCATTCACAACTTCTGCTTCAGCTTGAAGCCTCGAAAAAAGGCTACCCATCTGTTGTATGAAAAGTAAGGGAAGAACGAGTCTCTTAGAGACTATATTGTAAGGTTTAACAAAGAAAACCTGTAAGTTGAAGACTATAAGGAGAACATTTCCATGACTTCCCTCATGAAGGATTACAAAAGGGAAAATTACTTTAGAAGTTGGCTAAATATCCTCTAAAATCCATGGTTGAACTCCTAGCTACGAACGTGAGAGTCATGAATGCGGAGGAGGCCATGGAGGCCAAGAGAGAGGATGTGAAAGAAGCCGGTGGAAGTAAATCTTACAAATCTAAGGGAAAGGATGGGAAAAAGAGGTCGGCTAACGACAAGTTTACTGACTATACTCCTCTTATGGTAAAATTTTAAATGAAATTAAGGATAATAGAGCTTTGAGATGGTTTGAAAAGCTGAGGTCTCCTCCTCACGACAGAGACAAAAGCAAATGGTGTGACTTTCACCAAGATCACGACCATAACAACGATAAATTCTTTATATTGAAAGATGAGATTGAGAAAATTCTCAAATAAGGAAATCTTTAAAAGTACATTGACCAAACTGGTTTCAAAGACGACACCCAAAAGAGACAGGGCGGGTCAAAATATGAGAGGCTGATGTGACAACTTCAAGAAAATAATAAGGATGAAGAGTCTGACGATGATGGTGTAAACGGACCAAATCTCCTGCCAAAAATTCTAGATCCAAAGCGATGTTTCAATATGATTTCATTTGATGTCAAAATGATTAGTAGGGGAATGGCCGGTGGAGGGCTAGATCTGCCCGACCGCAAGGCATATGTAGTAGAGGCCAAATTAGCACCAAAGAGAATGAAAGTTAACTTGGCATCATCTGAGATGAAGTCGGGAATGATAAAGGTGGATATGGATACTCTGGGGGTAGTATTTTTTAGGTTGTACTTCAAGGGAATTTTGGCCCCCCATGACGAACCTTTGGTCATCAGAACCAGGGTTCATAGATATCCATTATTTTAGTAGATGATGTATCCAGTATTTTAGTAAATGATAGTAGTTCGATCGATGTTATGTTTTGGGAGTGTTTCAAAGCACTAAAGCTCAACAAGAAGAGGCTGATCCCTTATCATCATCCCTTGATAGGGCTTAGTGGAGAGAAAGTGCATCCTCTGGGAGTGTAAAAATGGAAGTTTGCATGGGCACCTAGCCTAGGTGCCTAACGAAGAAGGTGAATTTTAATGTTATGAATGAAAATGTGGTCTCAGCTTACAACATCATCCTTGGCCTTGTAGCTCTTAAAGAGTTTGAAGATGTTTCCTCTACTGTACACCAGATGGTAAAATTCCTAACCCCTTATGGGGTAGGGAAGTTCAAGATGATCAAGAGAAGGCCAAGGAATGTTACTTCAGCTCGGCTTAGTAGAGGGAGGACTACAAAAAACTCACCACCTCATACAACATTTATACTCTCAACCCAAGGAATGGGAAGAAGCTAAAGAAAGGCAAAGCCGTGAAAGAGGTAAAATCAATTGTCCTCAATGTGGACGAGCCAAAAAAAACTATCCAAATTGAGTCTTCACTAAAAAGAGAGGTGAAGGAGAAATTGATAGAGTTGTTAAAGAAGAGGCATGGTGTTTTTGCATGGAGTAAGAGAAGATATGTCAGGAATAGACCCAAAGGTCATCTGCCATTAATTGAATATTGATGAGAAGGCAAAGCTAGTTAAGCAAAGGATGATAACTTATGCAAGAGATAAGTACAGAGTCATCCAAGAGGAGGTTAAGAATCTCCAGTCAACAGAGTTAATCAGAGAGGTGCACTATCCAGAGTGGTTATCTAATGTTGTGATAATCCCTAAGGCTAAAGTAAAATGGCATATGTGTATCAGCTTCACTGATCTAAACAAATCTTATCCTAAAGACACCTTCCCCTTGCCTCGTATAGATAAGATGGTTGATGCCATAGCAGGGTGTAACAACCCCTATTTTCTTGTGAAAAGGCTGTCGAGGCTTGATACGTAGAAGATGGGGCTCATCAATAATTTATACCAATCTCAGCATAATCTTATATACATATGGTTATTCAAAAAGGCCGATACTTTAAAATTTTATGATTATTTTCATAACAGTGAATAAACTCATCCAAGACAAACTAAAATAATTATTTAAAGCATTAAGTAAATGTCACACTCCAACATGAAGTAAATGGATACAATAAATCTCAGAATTATGCCCTTATAATTGTTCTCAAGTGAAATAACTAAACTCTGGAAGAAAAGCACCTTGGCTAGAGTCAATGGTATGGAACACTGCTAGGCATTGAGAGATCGCAAGGCCGGTACAACAACAGTCTTGCTATCACTGTCTAGAAAATAACGTGGGGGAAACATTTATAAATTGGGTCAGAGCCCAAGGTGTGCAAGAATTAACTTGAATAATTTAAAATCATAATAATACAGTCAATGCATAATAACTACCCCCTTTTTCATCACTCACATGTGTATAACACCTTGCCTCTCATCAAAGTGTGATAATAATAGCACCCTAATACATCCCAAATAATGATTTATGACATCATCTCAATTCTAGGAGGAAATTCATTCCTAATTAATTTTAATTCAATACAATACCTACATTTAAATTACCAACTTACATTAATTCTAGCCTCCTAAATATCAAGGATAAGGCATAAACATTTAATATGCATTATAGGATCTAAATATTATTCAGTGCACATATCCTCAGGCAATTAAATTTAATTTCCATAAAATTCGGGTAAATAATAATATATGTCATTCCATATATGTGACACACAAGGGCATCTACCGTTGGTGTCAAATTCGTGCTCTATCGGCAAATCTAGGGGTGGAAGCTGCACGGGTTTTTACCGTACCGTACCGTTTTGGTCCGAAAAAAAATGGTTTTTGTTTCATATATTAAAATACCAGAAACCAGTCTTATCGAAACCGAAATTACCGCAAAAAAATTGGTTGGTTTTGGTTTTGATATTTAAAAAATCGATTTACCGAAATTACAGTACCGAATTTTATGAAACCAGAAAAAAAACGTACCGAAATTACCATACCATATCGAATTTATCGAAACCAGAAAAAATCGTAGCAAAATTACCATTCCGTACCGAATTTACCAAAATTATCGTACCGAATTTACCAAAACCAGAAAAAAAAGTTGGTTTTGGTTTTAATATTTAAAAAAGTTGGTTGGTTTTGTTTTTGGTTTTTGGGGACTTTTAGTGTTGTTTATAGAAACATAAAAAATCGAAACCAGAAACCAGAAAAAACCAGAATTTACCGAAACCATAAAAAATCGAAATTACTGAAAAAACCGAAATACCAGCCGGTTTGGTTTTGGTATTGATTTTGGTGTACCGGGTGGTAAACTGGTATGGTTTGGTTTTACCATCTAGAGTTTGGTTTTGGTATTGGTATCTACTATTTACCGACCAAACCGTACCGCTTACACCCTTAGGAAAATCTGAAGGAATACTAACATCCAAATCAGACAGTCCGAAGGAATTCTGACATCCTACGCGGACACCACAAAACACACACAAGTTTGGGGCGGTACCTACATAGGATATATGTATATGACCTATACCCAACGATCATAGAGGAACAGTCAGCGCCACACCTACCTCTCGAGGGTGAAGCCTCTACGTAGTACCTATATACCTACACAACATCAAGCCCAGCTGTACCGACGTGTGGTCACTGGCCCGAACGCGTGAACCCCTGAGCCTATAGGAAAGTCCACTGGTATGTCCACACACAAATATAATATAATACATATTATTTTTCCTATAATATGTAAAGGCAATTGTTTCTAAATCACCATAAAGTTCCGTCCAAATCCCATACCCTCAATCACCCATTAATAATTTATCCTCTAATAAATTATTAATTATATCCAGTAGTTAATTACTTAGCCATCTAGTTATAGGTAATTATTATTAACTTAGATACGGGTAAAATTTTATTCCATAATTTAAACCTAACCATAACATTTTTAAGTCCCAAATTAATTTCCAAACTTGCACAATGACACCCATAAGTTAGTCACCAGAACCAGATTTTTATTTATCAAGAAGCTTATATAACTTTCAGTTCATTATTCGTCGTCGACAACCTCTACAGTAGCCATAAATTCATCACCAAATTTCTATTCAGCCAAACCGATTCGTTCCAGTTATATCAGTTCGGTTTGCCCTTTACAGAAAGTTTTTACTCTGCCAGATCAGTTTATTTTTCATTTCCATCGATTTGGTTCTACATTTATAGAAAATTTGGCCCACACCGGACCGGTTCTTTTTCTTCTCTATGGGTTCGGTTTGGTTTAAAGGAATCTAACCCACAAATATTCACAATTATCGATTCCTAATTTTTGGAAATAAATTCTATACGTGACTCATTCCTCTACATGCATATCATCATCAAATTCAATTTATCATTCCTCTACATGTGGGCATTCAACATAAGATCAAATCTAATAAACCCTATTTTCCAGAAATCAAAGGGAATAAAATTCTGCATTGAGAAAAAACTTATAGACATAAATTATGCAAGAAATTTTTGCCTTGTAAGTGTAGAGGAGATCCCCTTTAGTATTCCTCTATGATTCCTCTTTAGTTCCAGCCCCTTTTTCCTTCCCTTGCTATTTCTCCCTTCTCTCTCCGGTGGCCCCTATTTTAGGTTTTACTTTATATTAGTGGGGGAGTGGTACCACCACTTAACCACTTAATTAATAAAAATTACGAATTGGGTCAAAAGCCCAACTTCTGGACCTCCAATTATGCCCGAAACTATAACCTATGAGAACACACTATATATTGACTCACTTGAGTCTGCATATATAGGAGTTCTAACAAGTGTGGATATCTAGACAAAATTGGTTAGAATAGTTTAAGAACTCCATCTCCTCAAAGGTACAAGCTCCATGAAGAAATCCAGTCCAAGAGAACCTTCAAAGGGAAGTTAATTGTAATACCCCGTATTTTTATGCTATATTAATTTGGGGATTCATTAAATATAATGTGAGTGAATTATTTAATAAAAATCCAGAAATTAATTATGTTATAATTATTAACGTGACGAGAGTTAGTAATTATGGGAAATTTGTTGAATATTACTAATGAGCAAAGTAATATGTAATATTGGTTATATTGAATGTCACGAGAGAATAAAATGACAATTTTGAAAATTTGAGTCGGGACGCGCCCGTGTCGCGTTGGGATTAATTATTGATAAATAAAAAGTGAATATATTATAAGTTGTTCGTATGGTCGTTTTAAGTGCGCCAACGCGTCCGGAAGGGTCGAGATAGTCAGAAAAGTGTACCCGGGGGTTTAGTTTGGGTCTCGGGGCGTTTTTAGGCCTAATTGGTACCCCGGGAGGGCGTTTTGGACATTTCACCTTTTTGGGTAATTAAACCCACGAAAATCAGAAACATATATCAGCCATTTAGGTTAGTCAGCTAGGGTTAGAAAACTCAAACACAAGTGACGGCCATTGGAGAGGGAAGAAGAAAGCTTCCAAGGCAATTCAAGGCCCCAAAAGTCATCCGTTTGCACCACAACCACCACCAACGCGTAGATCGCGCAACGGGCTACGCAACCACACCAAAAACATCTGCAAATCAGAACGTCGAAAATCCCAGGCAAGTGTTTATCTTGTTATTTTCTTTGGTGCAATTTCCATATTAGTTTAGGAATAATTAGGGATGAAATATATGGAAGAAAACCCAAATTGTGATAGGAATTTGCATGGAGTAAAGACTTAAACCTTATTCTGGAAGTCTCTTTTGATGTAGACAGATAACCCACGAAATTTTGGTGTAGATAAGAAAGAAATTCTGGGATAAAACAGATTAGAAACATGAGTTAGAGATTTTTAGGGTTCTTGAGTTTTAAATGAATTATGGCATGATTAATCCATGTTTAGTGATGTAAATTGACATGTTTTACGTTAAAAATACCTGATATGATGATATAAGGTTAGTAGTATCAATTCTGGGGTGATTGGGATTAGGAAATATGGAATTGGTGTAAGTTTGGAGATTAAACCCGTAACTGCAATTCTGCACGTTCCGCAGACCTGCTTGATCGATCGATCGAGCCCAGAGCTTCGATCGATCGAAGGTTCGATCGATCGAGCCCCAGACCTCGATCAATCGACCCCTCCTGGCAGACTCCTATTCCCTTTTGAAATGAGTTAAATTCAATTTATCGTGAGATTATTCTTGGACATCCTCAATAAAATATTTTGGGAGATAGGGAAGACCAGTAGGGCATGTGAATAGATTTTAGGACCCTTGATGTCGGTCAAAGATTGTATTTTGGGAGAATTACATAAGGGTCGGTAAATTTATGATTTAAAGAGAGAGACACGTAAGAGAGTTACTTTGGGACAAATGTGTATGCCTACTGAATTTTATAATTGAGAGGATAGAATCCATGAAGCGTTATATATTAAGTGGAAAAGTTCCTCAAATTAAAGTAAGATGTGAATGGTTATACGTGATAACTATATAATGTGAAATAAATGCGAATGACGTAATTATGAGAATTGAGAATTTACCCATTTTTGATATGGTAATATTAGTATAGTTATATGTTTGTGTATGCATATACTATCTATGTGTGAAAATCATGCCCACGCTACTTGCTATCCCTGAGGTTTCCGCGCTGGGACAGTCTTATCTCGATGGGACCTTTATGGGGGATATTGACTTGTACCCTAGAAGATAGATATCCTTGGTACAGGCTATCAGAATGATAGTTCAGACGGTCCTAAGAGATGCGGGTATGTGATTTCCTCTTAGAGACTTGGAATCTATGCTTCGCCTTATTTTGTTTGTGTATAGATATCCTTGGTATAGGCTATCGCAGTGATAGTTCAGACGGTCCTAAGGGACTTGGAATCTATACTTCGTCTCAATATTGTTTGAGTATGTGTTAATACAATTCAAGAGTGATTCCGAATTTGTATTCCCCTTAATGTGAGTGATATGGATTTTGGATAGTAGAGTATGCCCGCACCATAGTTATTATGTGGTGTGCTGTTTTGATATATATATATTTTCGAGTAGTTAATATATATCTATGAAATTATAAAATCAGGAACTGCCTACTGTGATTTGATATGTAGGACATGGTTGATGACTCAAATTGTAAATACTTGTTTTGAGAAAGTATAATATGAAATTGGAAAGCTTTATTGATTAATAAAGTCAAAATGAGATCTTCGGTTACTAATTGAAATATTCTTTTCAAACAATTAAATCGTGAAATTTGAATCTTACGAGTAATCTAAGATAAGTTAAATCATTGGTAAGATTAGTGCGATAAATGATAAGACAAACCGTTGGGAAGGTTAGTGTGATAGGTGTGCACATTAGAAGAGAGTTGAGAATTTCTCAAGAGAGTGTCGCACTAATATGTTGTTGCATTGGCCTGTATTAATTTAAATACTTGCTAAACGTATTTTAAATCAAACACACTTTTGAGCTCTGACCCGTTTTCCTTTCTCTCTCTCTCTTGCATATATATGTATGTATTACAGGTGCCCAGCCACAGGGGCATCTTGCTTAGGATCTCTTGGAAGGAACGCGTTGCAGCTTAGGTGGGAGTTGCAAGTCTCTTGATTAGACGACTCGTTCATTCGGATCCACTCTTAGTACTTTTATCTAGTTGGGCATGTGTAGATCTTTCCATTATTTTATTGTTATTGGACATTTGTATTTCAGTTATTTCCAGTACTGTTACTATGGGATTTATTCAGTTTGGATGTGTGGCTTTAGATTTCGTATGTTGACATTCGATTGACAAATGTATCAAATTAATTAGATTATGTTGCAGAATTTATTGTGGTGTGATTTCTTACTTATTGAATGTTGTTAATGAAATAAATGATTTTTCTTTAAATAAAATTTGGAAAGTATGTATGAAAATGGTTTTGACACTTTGCTTAATTAATTAGGGTGTTAAATTGAAAAAATTTATTTTTCGACAGTGATGCTAAGAATGGACCAACTGCTCACCTTGATTTAATTTAATAAATGAGTGATCGCCCGGTATTTAATTAGGCGGGGTGTCACTTTAATTCTAACCCTAAAACCACAAATAGGACACTTACACTACATACTACATATCGTCTATTTTTTTAATGTTGTTTCAATACTTCAAATCTTTTTAAAATCAATTTAATTTAATTCAAATCATTTTATATAATTTTAAACAATTTTCCAATGATTTTTGAATTAATTAAAATGTGTTTTTAAAAGTGTTGTGGGTACAAATTGAATTTCATAAACTTGTTTTTTATGCTGATTGTTTGCCTGGGTAGAAATTGAAAGCGCTAGAGAGTTGAAGGTGTGCTTCATAATTATTTTCAATACGTGTCTCAGCCTTCATCTAGTGCATACACGTGTTGGTTGCATATCGGTTGGATTTGTGTTTTCTGTTAGACATAAAACACTTGCACATCCTCAGCCCTTGGATCATTTTAAATAACGTACTGCCTGAGTTTTATTTCAATCCGTGTGAACCTAGCCTTACCCAATTAGTGATCATTTAACCTAGTGCCTGTGTTAAACAGTTGGATTTAAGTCAAATCATTTAGACTTAATATCAGCCTTAGGATTGAGGCTGAAGTTCTCGATCCTTTTAGGCTTAGTATAAAAAGAGACTAAGCCTCAGCATTTTGAGACTTTTGCCATTTTATTAAAATTGAAAGAAAAAAAGAGAAGAGATAGAAGGGAGAAGAGAGGGAAAGTAGAGAGAGAGAGAGAGAGAGATTAAAAGAAGAAACCCTAGTTTTCTTCGTAGTTCAAACCTCTGTGAGTCTTCCCCTAAACCAAAACACCAAAAACCTATGAGTCCCTACATCATCAAACCCATCTTGTGAGAGTTAGATCCTTCTAGGGTTTTTCTGTTGTTGGTTTTGTGTTTTCGTTTGAAGACCTCTTCAAATATTTGATTCTCTCAGAACTCATCCCTAAGAGAGATTTAAGTTTCATCATTGAAACTAAGTCTTTTTAAAAAAGAACATCACACGATATATTTTATGTTCTCATTTTAGATCTGTCATTTAAGATCTATACTGTTTCAACGAGTTTTTTTGAAATAAAAACTTTTAGTTTCAAAAATAATTGTTCAGATCTAGTGAGTTGTCTATTTCTAATTTTTATTTCATATTTTCTGAAATAGTGGTGTACAAAAATAAAAAGAACACAAAAGAAATCTTGCTAAAGTTTTAAGGCGTACAAGTCTGAAAATAGGTTTTATATCAAAACTTGTTGAATCAGTCATTCCATGTTAAGTCTGAATCTATTTTGTTAAAGTAGACTTCTAGTCTAGTTTGGATCTCAATTGGAGGTTTACAATTTCAAAAATATTTTCAAAACTCTGAAATTGTTTAAGACCTTGAACCGTCTTCTGAGCAAGGTATCCTTGAGATCTGTGGTTAAATAAAATATTAATAAGTCTTTGCTTGAAAAATCCAGATTCAGAAATAACTTTCATCTTAGAACGTGTGTAATTTATTAGGAAAGTTTGTATAAATCTTGAGAGTGTGAGTTGCATGTTTGCATGTAGTATCACATCACAAACACTATCTCACACGAACACTTAGACACTGTGGTTCTGTTTGAGAATCTTTAATTTGAAGGAGTTGCTGGAATTACAATTTAAAGAGAAGGAGATCAAGGAAACGACAAAGAAGGAGCAAGAAAAGATCAAGTTCCAAGTCAGAATACTTTTGGAGTGGAGAATCTCGTGTAGGTACATTTTGAACTTAGGTTAGGATCTTTGTGGTTTGCTTAAGTGTTGTAACTTGATTTTTATTCTAGTGGATTTTCTTTTTTACCTGTAGAGGGCACCGTGGATGTTTTCATTGTTTAAGGATTTTACCACATTAAAATTCTTGTGTCTACTTCTTTGAAAGTTCTTAACTGTTGCTGTGATTGGGACTGCATGGTAACGTTAGTAGATGTTTATTAAAAATTAAACAAAAGGTAATCAACTATCGAATTTAATCCATACATTCAGAAAAAACTTTTATAACACATCTTATGTTTTTCGAAAAGAGTTTTGCCCAAAACGTTTATTCGGAGTTTACTCAGCTTATAACTATTTGTTATTAATCTTGTAAACAAAAGCTTTTAGTATTAAGGTTGTTTTTTAATTGGTATCAGAGCAGGAACACCTTTTGTGATCTTGAAACTTGAGAATTTTTATTCAAAATTTATTTCTGAAAAAATATTTGAGTATGGAAGAAAAATTTGGGAAGTTACGTAACCTATCCAGACCACCACTCTTTGATGGAAATTATTTTTCTTACTGGAAAGTGGGAATGACTGCTTTCATTCAAGGAACCCTGGGTGATGAAGTCTAGGAAATGATTGAAACAGGGTTTGAACATCCTACTAAACCTACCCCTGCCACTGATCCAATAAGGATTAAGAAACTTCTTAGTGAATTTACTAAGGAAGAGAAAAAACTATCTCTTGATAATAAAAAAGGAAAGAATGCCATATTTATGTCCATTAATGAACATGAATTCAAAATAATATCCATTTGTTCTACTTCTAAAGAGGCATGGGACACTTTAGTCATTGCTCCTGAGTGTCAAAGCTGGAAAAACTCAAATTCTTATTCAGCAATATATCACCCTGATTATGAATGACAATGAATCATTTGGTGATTTCTACATAAGGTTAACTGATATTTTTACAAAACTTCATGCAAATGGTATAACCTACAGTAGAAAAGAAATTGTGTCAAAGATTCTTAGTTCATTACTATCTAAATTTGACAATAAGAGATATGCTATTGAGGAAATGAATGACCCTAATATGACTCCTGAATTACTTAGCAGGAAACTTAGGACTGTTGAATTGGAACTGGACTTTAAAAAGTAATTGACCAGATAGACTAATAAATCCTCTAGTTCAAATGTTGTGTTTTCATCTAAATTACCAGTTCCTAAATTGAACTCTATAGACTTTGACACCGACTGTCTTGACAACTATGATTTGAAAAACCTTGACAATGAAATAGCTCTTATGAGTAAGCATTTCAAAAAGATTTTAAAATTCAGAAATGTTGTAGCCTCTAAACAAGGTAAATCAAATTATCAAGGTAATCAATCTCACAGACCTCATGCAAGAGACAATACCAAACACACTTATGACAATAGGAGGAATTATGACCCCAATATACCTAAACATGACATAAAAGATGTTAAGTCTCATAGTTGTGGTAAACTTGGTCACTATGCTAGTAAATGTCCAACTAGTTTTAATAACAATAACAAGGCCAATATGTGTAAGACATGGGACGACTCTAGTGATTCTGATGAGGTAAAACTGAGTCAACCCAAATAAATGAGTATTGCATGTATTTTTTTGCTAAGATAATATATAATGATGATGCACGCTTGCCTGCTCATGAACTTGAAATGCTTGTTGATGATGTTAATAGTTATGCTGATAATTTTGTTCCTATTACTGCTGAAAGATTATGTGTGAGTCAAAGTGAGAATGTTGATGACGAATTGAACGTGTGCGTGAGTAAAGAACCCATCAAAAATACAGGGGACAATTCACACAATGGACATAGTGAGTCTGATGATGATCTGCTTGATTTACATGAATTGTACACTAAAACGATTAAGAATAGTGCTCGCCTAGAAAAGATGATAAAAACCTTAAGTGAGCCTATCGATTTGCTTAACCAAACCATTAGGAAGAACACTGAAGATTATACTGCCCAATGTGTTTCTCATGAGACTGAGATTGAGAATTACAACTTGAGAATAAATTCTTTGATTCAAAAGAACCATTAATTCGAACAAAAATACGAGACAACCCTTATTAAACTAGAATATTCAAAGAAAAAGGTTTCAAATGTTTTTAAAAAATGTCAACACTTTGAAACACAAACCAATACTTATGAAAAAATTATTACTGGAAGCAAATTTGACTCTAAAGATAAGTCTGGCCTAAGTTTTGGAGAAATAGTGCACACAAGTAAGACTAAAGTTTCTCCTGAAAATGTCATTTTTATAAAACAAGGCCAAACTTCTCAAAATGTTCAGAATGGTGAATCTAATCTCAATGTCTCTCAATCAACACATAATCATTACAATCAACGGTTGAAACTAAACTGTCAAACCAAATATGTTTGTCCTTCTGCCAGAGACCAAAGACAACAACTTAAACCTAATGATGATTGGAGTATTGTCACCAGTAGATCCAAGCCAATTTTCAAAGACTTTAGTAAGAAAGTTAAGTACTATACCCATCAGTACTGTTCCTACTGCGATATTTTTGGACATAATCTAGATGAGTGTTTCCAGAAAAGGACATATACTCCTACCTACCAGAACTTTAACTATTATAGGAAATCCAAAAATACTTATATACTTCCTAGACAGCCCACAAACAAATCTAACTCTAAAAAGAAAAAGGGAGGGTCCAATACTAAGAAAAAATCATTTAGAAATACCCCTCAAACTTTTTCTAAGTCAAAAGGCCACAAATTTTTTAAAACGAGGCCTATTTGGATTAGAAAAGATGATTTACTACCCCAACTCACGTGCAACATTGTCATTTCTGCTTTAAAGGCACAAAGCACTTCAACTGGATGGTATTTAGACTCCAGATATTCTAAACATATGACCTGGGACGAAACCAAATTGAAGAACAAGACAAACTTCCATGATGGGCGTGTCATGTTCTCATATCATAGGTAAAGGAACATTGAGTGAGCAAGGTCTTCCTGAACTGAATGATGTTCTATTAGTTAAAGGCCTTAAAGCCAATCTCTTAAGTATATCACAATTTTGTGATTCCAGTCACTCAGTTACCTTTTCTAAAAAAGATTGCAAAATTATTGATGAAAAGGGTAATTGTATTTTAATAGGAAACAGAACCCCAAAAAACTATTACATAGTAATCCCAAATTCTGAATCTTATTATGTTGCCAGATTAGAGGATATTGATCTATGGCACAATAGATTGGGACACACAAATTATGATAACCTTAGAAGATTGAGTTCCCAAGAGATAGTTACAGGTTTGCCAAAAAATATAGATTCTTTTACTACTGTATGTGGACCTTGTCAGGAAGGCAAAATAAGTAAATCCCCACACAAGAAAGTTAAAGATATCCTTACCACTAAGCCTCTAGAACTTATCCACGTGGACCTCATGGGTCTTTCAAGAACTATTAGTTTTTGTGGAAACTCATACATCATAGTTATAGTGGACGACTATAAGAGATATCCATAGGTAGATTTTATGAAACATAAATCGGAAACGTTCAATGAATTCTTAAGAATCCTCCTGAAAATTGAGAATGAGAAGGCTACCCAAGTGTGTCGAATTAGGAGTGATAGAGGTGGAGAGTATAAGGACTCTGGAATCTCTGAGTATTATGTAGCTAATGGCTATAAACATGAGTTTAGCGCTCCCAAAACCCCGCAACAAAATGGTATAGTTGAATGCAAGAATAGGACCTTACAAGAAATGGCTAGGGTTATGTTACACGCTAAAAATCTCCCTAGATAATTTTGGGTAGAAGCTATCCAAACCGCGTGTCACATTATTATTCATATCTACCATAGAAAAAATTCCAAAGAAACATCTTATGAGTTATGGTTCCATAAAAAGCTAAACTTGAAATATTTTAAAACCTTCGGTAGTGTCTTCTATATCTGCAAAGATAGAGGGCATCTTTCAAAATTTGATACCTGAGGAGAAAAGTGAATTTTTTTGGCTACTACCAAAATAGTAGGGCTTTACTTGTTTTTAATTATAGAACCAAAACTATTATGGAGTCAATTAATGTAATTGTAGATGACACAAGTGTTAGGAGTAGTGACACTCAATCAGTAAAATTTGATGAGGATGAACCAGTTTTATCCCCTGATCCTCAAGATGATATTGATTCACTGCCACCTGAGAATCCTTCTAACCAACTTGGGTTTCTAAAGAACATCCCACTGAAACCATGTTCAGTAATCCTTCGGAACCAGTTAGAACTAGATCCTAACTTCGACAAGTGGCACAATTTTCTTATTTTGTTTCTCTAGATGAACCTAAAAATGCTTATGATGCCCTTAATGACTCATTTTGGATAAATACTATGCAAGAAGAGGTAATCCAATTTAAGATTCATGATGTTTGGAATCTAGTTCTTAGAGCAAAAGATTCGAAGGTTATTGGCACAAGATGAATTTTTTAAAATAAAACAGGTGAAAATGGGGAGGTCGTTAGAAATAAAGCTAGGTTGGTTGCACAAGGATACTCCTAGATTGAGGGAATTGATTTCGACGAAACTTTATCCCCTGTTACTCGTCTAGGATCAATTCGTCTCCTCCTTCCAATTTCTTGTCATATGCAATTTAAATTATTCCAAATGGATGTTAAATCCGCTTTTTTAAATGAAATTTTGTCTGAAGAAGTTTATATAGAACAACCCAAAGGATTTGTTGATCCTGTACACCCGTACCACATCTTTAAGCTTAAGAAAGCTTTATACCATTTGAAACAAGCTTCTAGAGCTTAGTATGAGAGATTGTCTACCTTCTTAGTATCTCACAATTTTGTCCTTGGCGGAAACGATCAAACATTGTTTGTTAGAAAGGAAAATCAACATGTATTAATCGCGCAAGTATATGTGGATGATATTATTTTTGGTTCCACCTGTCCCAAACAAGTAGAGAATTTTTCTGATATCATGCATACCGAATTTCAGATGTCTTTAATGGGTGAACTACAATATTTTTTGGGTTTACAGGTAAAATAATGCAGTGATGGTCTTTTTATTTCTCAATCCAAATACGCTGTAGAGTTAGTTAAAAAATCAGTTTAGAAAATGATAAAACTTCTAGAATTCCTATGAGTACTTCAACTAAACTTTCTAAGGATGATATTGGGAAAAGTGTAGATCCCACCATTTATGGAAGTATGATAGGGAGTTTGCTACATCTTTACCGCGTCTTGACCCGATATATCTTTTGCCATGTGTATCTGTGATAGATATCAAAATAACCCTAAAGAATCTCACTTATTAAGTGTAAAAAAGATTATTAAATATATTAAGGGTACTCTAAAATTTGGTATTTAGTACACAAATGATACGACTAGTTCTATTATAGGATACACCGTTGCCGATTGGGACGGTTAGTCTGACGATATTAAGAGCACTTCTGGTGCTTGATACTACGTATGAAATAATCTCATAGGTTGATCGTGTAAGAAACAGAATTGCATTTCATTATCTAGTGCTGAATTCGAATATATAGCCGCTGGTAGTTGTTGTGCTCAATTACTTTGCATTAGACAAATGCTTAGTGATTATGGCCTCACAAAAAAATAATTAACCATGTTTTTTGATAATCAAAGTGCTATTAATATTTCCAAAAATCCTGTACTGCATCACGTACTAAGCATATTAAGATTAGACATCATTTCATCCGTGATCTTGTGGGATCCAAAGATCTTGTTATTGAATATCTGAACACTCAAAAATAGCTCGCAGATCTCTTTACCAAACCTTTAGATAACATTCGATTTGAGTATTTGTGAATAAACATTGGCATGATAACTCTCAATTAATCTCTATGTTTTTGTGATTTATACCCCTTGTATATTTGAGAAAAATTGGGGGAGAAGATCTTGAGTATTGTTTAGCGATTTATCTATCTATTCCTAATTCTAACTCAACTAATATGCCAATTTAGTGTTTATCTTGTTACAGTCATTTCAGACCCGTTGCACATCTTGATTATATTTTGTAGGGTATTGGTCTGTATGTATTTGAGTATTGTATTTTCTTAACCTTATTTTCAGTTATAGGATGGGAAAAGGTAATTAGAAATTTTGTATAGGACACATAGGATTTTTTTTTTATTTTGACCCAAGACAACTGAATACTCAAGGGAATTTTGTCTCTAATATCCAAAGGAGAACACACTATATATTGAGTCACTTGATTCTGCATATATAGGAGTTCCAACTAGTTTTGATATCTAAACAATATAGGTTAGAACAGTTTGAGGACTCTGTCTGCTCAAAGGTACAAGCTCCATGAAGAAATCCAGTCCAAGAGAACCTTCAAAGGGAAGTTAATTCTAACCCTAAAATCACAAATAGGACACTTGCACTGCATAATACATATCATCTATTTGTTTAACGGTTTTTCAACATTTCAAATCTTTTTAAAATCAATTTACTTCAATTCAAATCATTTTATATAATTTTAAACAATTTTCAAATGATTTTTGAATTAATTAAAATGTTTTTTAAAAGTGTTGTGGGTATAAGTTGAATTTCAGAAACTTGTTTTCTATTCTGATTGTTTGCCTGGGTAGAAACCAAAAGCGCTATAGAGTTGTAGGTGTCCTTTGTAATTATTTTTAATATGTGTCTCAGCCTTCATCTGGTGCATACACGTGTTGGTTGCATATCGGTTGGATTTGTGTTTTCTATTAGAGACAAAACACTTGCACATCCTCAGCACTTGGATCAATTTAATCAACATACTGTATGTGTTTTATTTCAATCCGTGTGAACCCAACCTGACCCAATCAGTGATCATTTAACCCACCGCCTGTGTTAAATCATTGGATTTAAGTCAACTCATTTTGACTTAATCTCAGCCATAGGACTGAGGCTGAAGTTCTCGATTATTCTATGCTTAGTATAAAAAGAGACTAAGCCTCGACATTTTGAGACTTTTGCCATTTCTTTAAAACTGAGAGAAAAAAAGAGAAGAGAGAGAAGGGAGAAGAGAGGGAAAGTAGAGAGAGGGATTAGAAGAAGAAACCCATATTTTCTTCATAGTTCAAACCTCTGTGAGTCTTCGCCTAAACCAAAACACCCAAAACCTAAAAGTCCCTATATCCGAAAACCCATCTTATGAGAGTTAGATCCTTCTAGGGTTTCTGTGTTGCTCCATTCTCATTATATGTGTTGCGTAGTACAATATAATTAGGACTAAAGAGGCGTACAAGTATGAGAATAGAGGACAGTACATGATAACAATGATTTCGTGTTGTCGGAGCTATGATGGAGGTGCTATGAGTGAAAGCCTCTGACGAGGCAGAGAGAGAGAGATCAGCTCTAAGCTATGTCCTCCAATAAGGAATAATGAATCACCCAAATCTCGTGGTGTGGATCTATATTTATATGAGGTATGTGTGTCGTGTCACGTGCTCTAAGCACGTGACGTTTATCAAGTCCGAAGTTACTGTAATAGAGAGGGATGCAACCTGCAAGGCAAGTATATATGAGACTTGCATCACACGAGGCTATAGCCAAAGGTGTCGCGCCTTGTTCTTGGTAGGGTTGCGGACTGTATATAAGTCCAAATGATAAGTGACGCGCCCTAAGCTAAGTAGGGCCGCACCCTATGCTGAGTAGGTCCGCGACCTATAAGCCTCTATACATGCCTGAGTAACTTCCGCGGCAAGGTACTATATTTATATTATCAATTAATACCACTTTTATCTTTAAATTTGATATTCAGAATCATTTGAGTTGATCACTTTGGTGATTACCAAACTATTCATTATCTGAATATTACATTATTTTATGAAATGCAAATGATTTCAATAATCATTAATGTTTTCAAACGGCATACTTGGGCAGTGTCCTTATAAACTAAAGAAGGATATGGACTCTTTGGAGCAACTGATACCATCCTTAATAAACGAACATATTTCCCCTTAATATTAACTTCACCATTGAATATGATTCTTTAGAGCAGCGAAATCACAACGGCTTAATCATAATGAAATCATTTAGAATTTGAACAATCAAAATAATATTCAGACTCTTTGGACCAACCAAAATATTGTATTTGAATGTTATCACAAAATTCAGCATTTAAAATTTATTAGATTAGACCATGTTGGTGGAATCGTAACCTAATCGTTATATAAATAATGTGAAAACCTTAATGCATGACAAAACATAGTATTTAAATGTTATCACAAAATTCAATATTTATATCTTATTAGATTAGACCGCTTTAATGAAATCGTAATCTAATCATGATATCAGTACTGAGAATAGAACTTTAAGGCATGCTTTTAATATTCCATTACTCATATTAGACATAATAAGCGTATGCACATAATCTAATATTCACAATTTGAGCACCGAATTAAATTTCATGTAAATATTAGTTTCGAGGAAAAAAATTAAATTTTTTGAGGTTAAATTGATGCAAAAAAAAATTACTCATTAATGTTCATTTAATAATCGTAATTGTCCCTTTAAGAAATCTTACAATGAACAAGTCACATTATCATTGCATCCATAATCTAACACCCATAATTATATTACAAACATTAAATTTTATATACAATAATTTAATATTTACAATTATAGACCATGGCATATTGATGAAAACCTAATATAACATTGTGGAATAAAAAAAATATCACAATAAAGAATTTACGAAGAACAATCACAATCAAGCAAGAAAGCATATAATCGCACACCCAACACAACTATCTACGTGGTTCGATAACTTGCCAATGTCCACGGAGAGGTCTACTATTTTATTAAGTATCTCTCAATATATTATGCTTGGTTACATGCCTCAATCCAGGAGTTATAATTTATAAATGTAGAATTTTAGTTAGCAAAGTAACTCCACGATGTCCATGATGGGATGAACCATGTATCCCTTGAATATCTCCACGAGATTATTGGGGATTGACTTGGTCCAGGAGCGGTTTAGATAATATATACACGTATCTTTATTCCATGATTTGGTTCGAGCAACCTTTTAGATTTGTTAGGCTTGGTCAGCTACTCTCGTGGGCTGATGATATGATGAAAATATTGCATATTTCACCCATTAACCTAGCGTTATTAGCCCCCTCGAGTATCTTAACCCCTATATTTATGCTCGCTAACTAGACAACCTTAGATTTCTATGTTAACATGTTTTTCAGGGGTTAATTGAGATTTTATAGGTATTTGGATGCTTAGTATGAAGTTTGTATGCATTCCGACGAAGTTTCGTACACAATCGCACCTGCAAGGGCATTTTAGTCATTTTACAATTTGGTCAACTGGCCCAATGTCTTCATAGAATTTTATCCCTCTGAAGAAGCTTCTCGTGGCTGCAAACGGTGCATAATTCCGAGTCCGAACGAAGAAGTTATGGTCTTTTTAGGGGAAGGGAATTTCAACATACCAAAAACAGGGGAAGGATTCAAGACCTCTAGATCTGAATTGATTCGGCCCAAATCCGAATTGATTTGGGTTAAGATAAAGTTCCAATTCTTCCATTTCGAATTGATTCGGATTTCATCCAAATCGATTTGGACCTGCAGATATTTGTTTTTCTTCTCTTTATTTTCAAGTTTGTCAGGGGATATTTTGTATATAACTCGTTTCTCTCATTTGGGAGAGGGATATCTTTCATTTTAGCTTAGTTCAAGGTTTGGTTTTTGGATAGATCTTCTTCTTCCCCATTTGGTTTGACAACTTTTAGGTATTGTAAGTTGGATTTTTCATTACCCCTACCATTAATATAGTTGATTTCTTGCTTTATTTCCATTAATGTCATTTATATCTCTTGCCTAGATTAATTTATTTTTTCTTAGATTAATTTATTGCTTTGTTAATTAATTTCATTTATGTCTTGCCCTTAGATAAATAGGGTCGGGGTTGTGTTCTGCCATTTACGGGTTTGGACCTCGAAAGTTAGGTTTTGTGTAACATTGAACTTGATTGAAACCTCGCGTATTAAAGTCGTATTATTATGCGTTTAACTTTCTTTTTCATGCAATGTTAGTGTTTATAGCGATATTTCAAATTTAATCCGCATGTGACCGTTTTCTGTTAATTGTTTAACCTTGCAACTTTGGTTTGAATTCCTTATTGTGTGATGTTTATGCTTAATTGAAAATGCTCGATTAAATTGCTTTTGAGCCTTAACTCTAATTAGTAGTTGTTTCGATCCGTGTAGTAGAATGCGATCCCGATCCTCGCTTTACTTTTGTGTAACGTAACTTATTCTTTTCTTTTTTCACAATATCCACACATTACCTTTTCTTTTATTTATTTTACACTTGTATTCTTGAAGTTTTAAAGCAATTAAAATCTAAAATTTAATCACCCCCTGTGGATTTCTTACAATACCTGACTTACCGCTAGGCTTGCTTGTCAAGTGTAGTTGTAGCTTAGGTTTTTGCATCGCGGCGGTGAAACACACAACGATTGTGTCCTCACACGAACACACTTTTATCGCTCGACCAAAATGGCGCCGTTGCCGGGGAATGTGTTTAGATAGTAATTGTTTTATTATTTCGTAGCATTTCTTTTATTCATATTTGTATTCTTTATTTTCTCCTTTCCTTTTGACTTGTGCTAGATTATTTCGAGAAATTGAAATTTTGGTGCTTGTCGCTTTATTGAATAGCTTATTTTGAAATATCTCTCTATTACGCTTTAGATAATTGTTATGAGAATTATTTTCCAAGTTATACTACCAAAACAATGAGAGAATGCCTACAAATCCTTGAAGATGAGCGCATTGAGCGTGAAATTCAAGAGTATGTAAGTAATCCCTCATCGCCTTGTGAGGGTAATTTGGAATGCGGAGAATCCATTAGCTATGAGCAACCTGCACAAAAAGATATAATGTCTTCTTGTTCGTTTGATTATAAGTTAGTGATTTAGGAAATCAATGGCCAATTCGAAAGTTCTCAAGCTTGGTTGTTGGTAAATGATGCCATACTCGATGAGATTATTTCTTTAGAAATCGGGTCGAGGTTGAAACTTGTGTTTCATCTCCACCCCTTTTTGTTGAATAAATAATTGAGAGTAAGTCAAGCTTTAGCACTTTCGTAATTTAACCTCTTATTAATGCTTTCGATTGTATTGAGGTCGGTGGTCCTTCTTTTCCTTTATTCCCTAGTATTCCCGAACAATTAAATTTATCACAAGAATCGGTTCAAAGTCTTGAGGACTTTGACCCGATTCTTGAACGAGAATGTTATTTGGAGATGGTTCATCTCATGGGCTATTAACTTGCACTAGACACACCTCGCCTTCCAATTGAAGAACCTTGGGGATGTGATTTCCATTTTCCCGAGATCAATGTGGTCTTGTCCCCCATTTTATCCAAATCCCCCATCGTCCCTCTCAAATTTTTAATTGATGATGGTTCATTTCTTACGCCTTACACAGGCCTTTCATTTTTCAAACGGAATTATTATTTTTCGGGAGGCCTGTTCGCTTTGGAGGGTCCGTCGTTGATCTTTCAAGTCAAATCCCTTTTTGGGTGGACCCTCAACTATTTAGACTTCTAGTGTATAATTAGTGTGAAGCCTAAATAGTAGGTTGTAAATAGTTAGCTTTTTAATTTTCATTCTTTCCTATTTTTCTTTCCTTTTTATTTAGTCTAATGTAATTAGTTAACTTTTTGTTATTTGTTTTTTCTATGCTCAGTACTAACTTGTTTTGTAGATTTCATTGGACTTGTGCTTATGGAGACCACTCTAATTTTGGGTAATTTCGTTCTTTTCCTCTCTTGGTGTTGTGTTTTTAATGTGCAGTGAGAACAATGCAATATTTAAGTTAGGGAGTGTAGGATATTCTATCCATTTCATGTGGAGTCCATTGATTTGCTTACTTGTTAGTTACTTAGCATGCTTTTTGAGTAAAAATAAAAAATTTCAAAAATATTTTCTTTCTTTTTTCTCCTTTGTTGGGATTTTTACCTCTGTTTCCAATGATAAATTTCAATAATTTCACAATCAAATAAACATTCAATGATGCATGTTCTCGATTTTAGAAGTTATTAGACTTTAGTACTCAAATCATTGATATTATGAATAACTTCATGAATTAAACTTTATCCCATGATCATATGCGCTTTTCTTGTTCTATTGATTTGGTTTAAGTTTTTTATAACTCGGTAATCTTTTGTTGCATTGTATATACTCACACCGAGTAAGCTTTGTACCTTTTGTCATTTGTAAGTGTATACACTATTCTTTCCTCTTTTAAAACGTTGAATTCGTCGGTAATCTCACTATTCTTTCATTGATCGTTCATTAATTGAGTTTATATCTTGAAATATGTTACTTGAGCATGATTTTTATATATTATTTTGACTCGAGAATTGCGTAAACTTTATGAAATTATCATAGGCAATCTTTGTTATATCACCCATATTAGCCTTAACCTCACCTTATATGTTTCCCTAGTCAACCCCTTTGAGCCTAAATATAGCCTTTCTTTTCATAACCCAAAATTCCATAACCAACTCCAAATTGGAGTTATAAACCACACATATTACCTTCCATACCTTTGTTTGGAATAATACTTGGGATTAAATTATGTTATTATTGTGTGGTTGCAATTTGAGCATGTGAGAGTCAGAAAACAAGAAAGTGTAGTGAAAAAGAAAAGAAAAAGAAAAAAATTATGAAAAGAAAACATGAGAAAAAGAAGAAAAGAAAAGAAAAGAGAAAGTTGTATATGATGTATATAGTGTTCAATAAGCTTTGATTACTCTCCAATTGTTATACCTAATGCGTGATTATGGAACTTGTTTTCCATTTTTGTTATTGCCCGCATGTTTCCATTATCTCGAGTTTTCATCCCCGAACACTTTGAATCCATACATATACCTTTCGTTTCGTATGTTTAACCCCAAACCTATATTATAACCCTATCAAGTCCTATGTTATCTTAGGTTGATTTAATTTAAAAGTTAAAATAGTTTTGATAATATGTGAAAATGCATTTCACCTCCTTTAATGAGCGATATCTTTCATTGAGATTACATTTTTTCATTTTATATATAGCGTTCTTCATTTGTGACATGTGTGCAACCTAGTTTCCATTTACATTTACTCATTATGCCCGCATGTCCCATGTGTTAGCTCCCTGTTTCGAATGAATTCATTTGATGAGTGTAATGCCTGTGAGGATTGAATGTATGCTTGATTTATTTAGTATTCGATTTATTTAAGTTTTTGCCAAATCATATTTTTCATTTTCTCTCCCCCCTCCCACTTTTAAAGTTTCAATTCTATGAGGTGAATTCAACCTATTAATAACAACGGACTTTAGCTTGAATTCATTCAATATGCTAATAACGCGTTTGAAATATTTTTCGTTGTTGTTGAGTTTGTCGCATGTTGGGTTGGGCATATTTTGAGGAAACTATATGATGCTTGTGGGTTTCATCCCTGAAAACCCTCACGAGATGACACTCGTCCACTAGGGTAACCTAGGGGTTTAACGGCTTATTGCATACGCTAAATGAAATCGTTCACCCGCCAAAGTGGCCTTATCTTTTTAATTACTTTTTCTTCCCATTTTGTACTTGTATCATGCTTTTGGTTCGCTTGTAGTTCTTGTTGCATCCTATTAATTTGCTAAGGACTATCAATGTGTAAGTTAGGGGGTGTGATACGAGGCAAATATTGCGTATTTCACTCGTTAACCTACGCGTTATTAGCCCCCTCGAGTATCTTAATCCCTATATTTATACTCGTTAACTAGACAACCTTGGATTTCTATGTTAACATGTTTTACAGGGGTTAATTGAGCTTTTATAGGTATTTGGATGCTTAGTATGAAGTTTGGATGCATTCCGGCGAAGTTCCGTACACAACCGCATGTGCAAGTTCATTTTAGTCATTTCATAATTTGGGCAACTAGCCCAATGTCTTCACAAAATTGTATCCCTCTAAACAAGCTTCGCGTGGCAGCAAACAGTGCGTGATTCCGAGTCTGAACGAAGAAGTTATGGCCTTTTTAGCGGAAGGAAATTTTAACATACCAAAAATAGGGGAAGGATTCAAGACTTGTAGGTCCGAATCGATTCGGACCAAATCTGAATCGATTCGGGTTGAGACAGAGTGCCAGTTCTTCCATTTTTAATCGACTCGGATTTCTCCGAGTCGATTCGCCCCCCCCCCCCCTTTGCGAATCGATTCTGATTTCACCCGAATCGAATCGCCCCTTTGGCAGCCTCGAGATATTTTCATTTGAATCGATTCGGTCCAATTTCGAATCGATTCGGCCCTTCAGATATTTGTTTTTATTCTCATTATTTACAATTTTACCATGGGATATTTTGTATATGATTCATTTCTCTTATTTGGTAGAGGGATAGCTTTCATTTTAGATTAGTTTAGGGTTGGGTTTTTGGATAGCTCTTCTTCTTGCCCATTTGGTTTGACAACTTTTGGGTGTTGTAAGTTGGATTTTTCATTACTCCTACCATTAATATAGTTCATTTCTTGATTTATTTCCATTAATGTCATTTATATCTCTTGCCTAGATTAAATTATTTCTTGCTTAGATTAGTTTATTGCTTTGTTAATTAGTTTCATTTATGTCTTGCCCTTAGATAAATAGGGTCGGGGTTGTGTTCCACCATTTACGGCTTTGGACCTCGAAAGTTAGGTTGTGTGTAACACTGCACTTAATTGAAACCTCGCGTATTAAAATCGGATTATTATGGGTTTAACTTTCTTTGTCACGCAACTTTAGTGTTTATAGCGATATTTCGAATTTAATCCGGGTGTGACCATTTTTCGTTAAATGTTTAACCTCGCAACTTTGGATTGAATTCCTTATTGTGTGATGTTTATGCTTAATTGAAAATGCTCGATTAAATTTATTTCGAGCCTTAACTCTAATTAGTAGTTATTCGATCCGTGTGGTAGAATATGATCCCGATCCTCGCTTTACTTTTGTGTATTGTAACTTATTCTTTTCTTTTTCCACCACATCCACACAATACATTTTCTTTTATTTATTTTACACTTTTATTCTTGAAGTTTTGAAGCAATTAAAATATAAAATTTAATCACCCCCTGTGGATTTCTTACGATACCCAACTTACCGCCGTGTTTGCTTGTCAAGTGTAGCTGTAGCATAGGTTTTTGCATTGCGGTCGCAAAACACACAACGATTGTGTCCTCACATGAACACACTTTTACCGCTCAACTAGATGAGAATTAATGGGTTCCCATAATTTCCCCTAAAATCTTTGGGCCATTACTTGGCCAATCTGGGAGATTTGTATGACCCAAAAGGACCTAATAATTTCTAAAAGAGTCATGTTCCTCCTTTCTGCTATACCATTTTTCTGAGGCATACCAGGGGCAGAAAATTGGGATATGATCCCATAATCTTCTAGATATTATCTAAACTCCCCTAAGAGGCACTTGCCACCATGATCAGATTGTAGTGTCTGATACTTTTACCTTGATGTTTCTCCACTTTTGCCCTATAAACTTTGAATTTCTCAAAGGCTTCGAACTTATGGTCCATTAGGTAAATGTACCCATAGATTTTGTAATCATCTATGAAAGTCATAAAATACTCAAACACGCCTCTTGCTCAGGTTATCATCGGTCCACATAGATTAGAATGAACCAATCCCAACAGTTCTTTAGCTTTATAGCCTTGGCCGAGAAAGGCCTCTTGGTCATTTTACCTTCTAAACATAATTCACAAATTGAAGGTACCCCCACTTCTAGTGAACTCAGTTGTCCATTTGCTATCAGTCTATGAATCCTTTTTACATTAGTATGACATAGGGATAAGTGTCAAAGATGTGTTTACGTCATTAAGGAGGGTTCTTTTGTCTTTAAATTTTGCCCAATTGAATTATGTAAAATATTAATTTGTTATAAGGGATACGATTTACGATATAAAGATTATCATCTAATGAACCAGAACAAATAAAAGATTTATTTTTCTTAATAACCAAGAGTTTATTAAAAGAAATTGAATATCCATAAAAGGTTAAGAAAGAAACTGAAATCAAATTCCTTCTAATAGACGGTTCATACAGACAATCTTTTAAAAATAAAATCCTATTGTTATTAAAGCTTAAATGAACATTACCCACAACAACTATTGCTACTCTCATAACATCTCCCATTGTTAGATAAATCTCTACATCACTTAGTCGCCTTGTTTTCAGGAACCCCTGTAAATAATTGCATACATGATTAGTGGATCCCACATCTACACCCCAGGTACCGGCAGTATGAACCACAAAACATGATTCAACGACAAATGAATAGAATTTACCATCACTATTTTGTTTACTGAGAAAAATTGAATAATTATTCTTCCAGTGTCGTGACTGAATATAGTGTAAACACTTGTCCTTAGGCTTTTTCACACCACCTTGAGGCCCATGAGCTACCTAAGGGACCATAACCTCTTTCTTAATTTTCTTTTTCTTTTTATTCTAGCCCATAGGCTTATAACTAGAACCTTTCTCAGCAACAAAATTACTTCTTGACTTTTTGATGATACCCTCAGTTGTTTGTAGTTCTTTAAATAGTTTCTCCAAAGAGTAAGAAAGTTTGTCCATGTTGTAATTTTGGCAAAACTGCTTAAAGGAATCAGCCACCAACTAGAGAACAATATCAACCTGGTTTTCCCCATCGATTTTTTCTCCAAGGATTTCAAGATCTTTGAGAAGAGACATCATCCTTAAAACATGTTTCCTCACTGGGGTCCCTTCAGCCATGTTGGTGTTCATGAGTTCTTTCATGGAAACCTGCCTTGCAGCA
The DNA here is from genome assembly GCA_949130495.1 of Sambucus nigra. NCBI lineage: Eukaryota > Viridiplantae > Streptophyta > Magnoliopsida > Dipsacales > Adoxaceae > Sambucus > Sambucus nigra. The sequence goes on along the minus strand of OX422222.1, from coordinate 346,744,593 downwards.
CGATTCTGATCCCCAAACATATCTTTGAGGTTTAGCATTATATCATAGGAATGGTTCATCGACTAATGTTGATGTTGCAAAACATTTGACATTGATGCTAAAATGTAATATCGTACCACCTCATCAGCCTTCATCCATTTCTGGTAAGCCTGGGTTTCTTTTTTTATCGCCCCTCACTAGGTTACTCAGGAAAAATTTCATAGAGCACAAACTTGTACCCTTTAGCAGTTAACATATTATCCAAATTCCTTTTTCAAATCAATATAATTAGGTCCAGTTAATTTATTTTTCTGGAGAATGACAGCAAGGTGATTGGAAGAGCTTCCCATCTTAATATGGAGAATCAAATAATAAAATAAATTATTATAGGCGTAAAACCTTTTGAATTATAAATTAAAATATGGTTCCCTCTATCAATTTTAAAAGAATTCTTTGTCATCCAGATTACCATTTGAATAGTATTCCTATTTAGAGAACCTAATATCCAAAAATAATTAGGCAGGCTAATTCCTTTTAATCTTATTATCTAGACAACACCTATGTCAAATAAAATTAAATAGCCGACACTTTAGTCCCACAAAATCATAGCATTCCTCTTTGGAGAACCTATAATTATTTTATGTTTGAGTGTATACTACCAACTAATTTTAGATTATCCCATATCACATAGACTCCTCCTTTAAGGGATGCCTATGTAAATAATGAATCAAAAACTACCCGTAAGGAAACTTGTATCAACCACCACAATAACTAGCATTCCTCGCTAGAGGATCTACTTATTATTGAAAGTTTACAAATCGTTGATGGAGACTGTGGGATTTTCTCTTGAAAAACTCCCTCCCCCACTTAGTAATTTCAAAAACTTTGTGAGGGTTATTACAAAAATGTGTCTATAGACACTCCATTCTGTTACCCCCTAACTCTCCTTAGGTCCCTAGTACCTCCCTTCATCACTGTAAACCCAGGTCATGTCCCGAGTACTGACTTGGAGGCCATAGGGCACTCCCCGGCTCAGTTTGACCCAAAAGTCAAACTCTTCGTCTCGACCGAGACTGAATGAATCTTCTAAGGGAACTGAATACCCTTTCCAACGATCTACCCCATGCGCGATTACGACTTAATATGCAGAAGAATGATCCGTTTGCGTCCGAAACTTGACCCAAAGGCCATCGGGGGCTCCCGGGCTCTTTTTGACCTAAGTCAACTCTTCAGCTCAACTCAGGCTGAATGAATCTTCGAAGGGCACTGAATACACTTTCCAACGGTCCATACCGTGCACGATTCCAACTTTCCATGCATACGAACGATCCGTTCGACTCCGAGAGGTCACCGAACGCTTCTCGGGCCCAGTTGACTAAAGTCTGAAGCACCTTATACCTTTGACTTACTTAAGTCTATATTGTATAAGTGTTCATCTAATTTGGAAATAGTGACAAAATTTGTTGTCTAACTTAGAATCCAAAGAACCTCAGACTTATTCTCTCTAATCCTCTTCAATGATCCAAACAAGGTATAAATTGATTCACACTACACACATTAGAAGTGCATACATGTGTATATTTTGCTCATAATTGATTGTGTGTTAAATTCCCCTTAAAATGTTGTTTTAATAATTTTTGGGAATTTTTAAACATTTTTAAAATAACGTTTTCTTTAATAAAAGTGTGTTTATAAACTTTGTGTGGTTAAAATGCTATTATGAAAACTTAGTTTTTCATTAGAATGTTTGCTTGGGTACAATATCAATGCGCCAGAGACTTCAGGGTGTTGCATGTAATTACTTTGGACGCGCGTTTGCCAGCCAATGAAATGCCAACACTTGTCATGCTCTTGTTATCTCATTTGTGTTTGTTTTGTGAGAGAACTGCCTGGTGTATTGTGGATCGTTAGATTAAACCTTATCTATGGCCTGCATGTGTTTTAAGTCTATCCATGTGCTATCACTATGGACCAATCGCCTTCGTTTTAACCCACCGCTTTTTTACCACCCTTGGATCAAAGTCAATATAAGGAAGACTGAATCTCAACCGTTGATTGCTATCAGCGATCCAGAACCTTCCTTGGCTCCTATATAAACCCTCTCATTCTCAGCATTTTAAGACTTTTGGCAGTCGTCCAACTTGAGAGAAAAAAAGAGAGAAGTGAGAGAGAAGAGAGAAAAGAAAAGTGAGAAGAGAGAGAAAGGGAACTGAGTTAGAGAAATCCTAACCCTAACCCTAAACAACTTCAAACCATATTCAAACCTTCGTACTTTCAGAAATCCAAACACAACCTTGAGTGTTTGAGAGAGATTGGTGTTACTGGTTTGATCGTTTGTAGCTGTAACCTCTTGATCTGTGATCTTATTACCAACTTAGACATTTTGGTGAGATCTGTATTTCTTTTTCATAGAAATCTTAGATCTACACTATTGCATGTTATATATCACTAGATTTGCATATTTGTTTCTCGTTTTAAGAAAATCTTTGCTGATTTAGATCCATAAATGTTTTATGTTTTCTGTTCTTATGAAACTAAACCTTGACCTAGTTGGATTCTCACTTAGAGATTTTCAATCTCAAAAATATTTTCAAAACTGAGATAGATTAAGATCTTGACCGATTTTAAAGCAAGATATCCATGGAATCTGGGATAGATTAAAAGGTCAAAAAGGTTCTAAGTTTTGTAAGAAAGAAAGAAAAGAAAATCACAGCATATAGTCTTTATATGTAATTTTCTAGGACTGCCTGTAAAAACTAAGTGTGTGTGAGTTCATGCATGTGAATAGAAATCACATCACAAACACTTGACACACTACCACACTGAAAGTGTTGGGTATAAGATCAAAGATTATTGAGTCGACGCAAAGAAAGCTAAAGCAACGGGGAAGTTATCAAAATGGAAGAACATCATCAACAATCAGATCTACAAGAAGTTAGAAGGACACCAAGTGGGGTATATTCCTAAACTTAGAATAGGCTGAGTTGTGTGCATGTATGTTGTATTGTTTGTAACTGCTATTTGTTTTAGTGGATTTTTTACTTTCGTGACTTAGAAGTCACCGTGGATGTTTCCTCTATTGGGAGAGGTTTTATCACGTTAAAAATAGTGTGTTCTGATTATCTTCATCTCCTCATCTCATTCTATAGTGTGCTGATATTTTGAAACTATCTTAGTTTTAAAACTGATTACAAAGTCTTGGTTATTCTCGTACATAAGTTTTTTGTAAACACATCTTGTTGTTTATCATTTTTATTTTCAAAAGAAAAGGGTTTATTCAACAAACATCTCGGAGTTGCTTATACAGTTTAATCATTGTATTAAACGACATTAGTAACGTTTTTCAATTGGTATCAGAGCCCTGTAAACTTTTATTTCAAAAAAGGATCTTGTGTTTCTGAAATCATTTTCTGAAAATCATAACTATGGACGAGAAGAATGAAAGGTTTGGTAATCTGTCCAGACCTCCACTCTTTGATGGAAACAACTTTGCTTACTGGAAAGTAAGAATGGTTGCCTTCATCCAAGGGACTTTAGGAGATGATGTCTGGGACATTATTGAAAATGGATATACTTATCCTAGTAAACCAGCCACTGAAGGAAGTGATGAGAGGGTAAAGAAAATCTTAAGTGAGTTTACCCAAGAAGAGAAAACTATTTCTTGTAATAACAATAAAGGCAAGAATGCCATCTTTATGTCTATTAATGAGTATGAGTTAAAGAGAATCTCATCTTGTGCCACTTCCAAGGAAGCTTGGGACACATTAATCACTGCCCATGAAGGAGACTCCAGAGTTAAAGCTGCTAAAACTCAAATGCTTACCCAGCAGTACAACTCTTTAATTATGTCTGACTCTGAGTCTTTTGACGACTTTTACATGAACCTAACTGATATAGTTACTAAGTTGCATGCTAATGGTATAACATATGATAGGAATGAGATTGTTTCTAAAATCCTAAGATCATTACCACAAAAGTTTGACAGCAAGAGGTATGCTATTGAGGAGATGAGTGATCAAAACCTCACCCCTGAGTTACTTAGTAGCAAACTTAGGAATGTGGAAATGGAATTAGACTTTAAGAAACAATTAAATCAGTCTCAAAGAAAACAACCCAACTCTAACTTGAGTTTTTCCTCTAAGATATCTAAACATGAGACTAATTTGACAAACTGTGACTCTGATGAGGAGTGTGATATGGACAAACTAGATAATCAGATTGCCTTAATGTCCAAAGAATTTAAGAAAATTGTTAAATTTAGAAACAAACAGGCATCTAAACAAGGCAAGCCTAATTATCCAACTGTGTCTAATCCCAAACCTCATGAGAGAGGTCTTGACAAACATCCTAAGGACAACAACTTCAGACCTAACAGAGATCTTAAAAAGATTGAATGTTTTAGATGTGGCAAACTAGGTCACATTGCTCACGATTGCAAAGTTAATTTGAATAAAACCAACACACACAATAGAGCCAATGTCTGTAAAACTTGGGATGATTCAAGTGACTCTGATGAAGAGGAACTTGAGTCATCAAATGTACTTGACCCTTGCATGTCCTTTTTTGCTAAGATCATTTACAATGATGATATGCCTGTGTGTGATAATGATACCTCTACTCCTGCTTTTGTGAATACTGCTTTGACTGGCCTAGATGCCTTGTTATCTGAAAATGTTGCTAGCTCTAGTTTCGTGTGTGTGAGTCAAAGAGATCTCGATAACGACGATGTAAATGGGTGTGTGAGTACTAAAATCGAATCGTTAGGGGTCACTACACACACTTCACTTAGCGACTCAGACACAGATGACCTCCCAGATATTCATACTTTGTATGCTAAAACTCTTAAAAAATGCACTAGACTGGAGAAGACTGTTAGAGACCTGACTAAGAAATTAGATGATCTAAGTCTTATTGTGAAGCTGAATGCCGAAGAGTACACTAACCAGTGTCTAACACATCAATATGAAATTGAAACTTTTGATCAAAAATTAAAAGAGTTGAGTAAAACTAATGAAATCCTGGAAATGAAATACAAGGGAACATTATTAGAACTGGAAGAAGCAAAAACAAAGACAGCAACTGTTTTCAAAAAAATTTCTAAGTTTGAAAACAATTCAAATTGTTTCACTGACTTTGTTGTTGACTCCAAGACCAATTCTGATGATAGAACCGGTATTGGATTCTGCCCTAAGAATAAACCACAAACTAAAAATCTTGAACCTATTAAGTTTGTGTCTGGGGGCAAAAGACCAATCGAAACATGTCCAGATTTTCATTTTATTAAAAAGGAATATGATCAAAAGCAACAACAGAAAGACATTGGAGAGTCTAGTAACTCTAAGGCTGACAGTACACTTGAGACTAAATACGTCTGTCCTTTGATCATAAAGGCTGAATCTACCTTTAAAACCATACCTCCTAGGAATAAGACTTCTGAACAGAATCCTATTAAACCCATCTTTAGAAGTTTCCCTAAGGAAGTACATCCCTCAAGCAATCAATATTTCTCCTACTGTGACGTTTATGGTCATTCTTTTGAAGGTTGTTATGCTAGGCGTCTAAACACCCCTGTGTACAACACTCCTGTTTACAAGAACTTTAACTATTCTAGGAAAAATCGTAACCATTATGTCCTTCCAAGACAACCTGACAAGAACTCTAACTACAGGAATAGAAAGACCAAAACTAAGAGTTCATTTAAGAGAAAGGCTCCCAGAAAATTTCCTAAACCAAAAGCTCAACTTTTCCACAAAAATCAGTTTGTTGCTCCAAATGTTTTTTGACAAAAAGCTGCTTCTCAAAAATTTTATCAAATGAGAGCAAACTTGCGCAAAATTAAAACTAGAGCTATTTGGGTTAGAAAAGATGATCTTTTACCCCAAATGAAGTGTAACATTGTTATCATTGCCTTAAAGGTTGAACACGCTTCATCTGGTTGGTACTTAGATTCAGGATGCTCCAAACATATGACAGGAGATGAAACCAAACTCTTAAACAAAACCAGATTTGCTGGAGGTAAAGTAGTTTTTGGCGACGGAGTTTCATCCCAGATCATAGGTAAAGGAACCCTAAAGGAAGAGGGAATGCCTATTTTGGAAAATGTACTTTTAGTTAAAGGCCTTAAAGCCAACCTCCTAAGTATATCACAATTTTGTGACTCAGACCATACAGTTACCTTTTCAAAGAACAATTGCAAAATTCTAAATGATAAAGGTGAATGCATTATTACCGGATTTAGAACTCCTGACAACTGTTATACTGTCAAGACTAGTTCTGAAACCTGTAACATTGTCAGAATGGATGACAAGAAAATCTGGCATAATCGTATGGGTCACCTAAGTTATGATATCCTTGGTAGATTGTCTACTCAAGAGATAGTTAGAGGAATTCCTAAAATTAAACCTATTTCCAGTGTTGTTTGTGGTCATTCCCAGGAAGGAAAAATAGTTAAGACTTCGCATAAAAAAGTTAAAGACATTCTCACCTCTAGACCTTTAGATCTCATCCATATGGACCTTATTGGTCCCTCTAGAACTGTTAGTCTTTGTGGACACAGTTATATCCTAGTCATGGTTGATGATTTTACACGATTCACTTGGGTTGCCTTCTTGAAACATAAATCTGACACGTTTAAAAAAATTTTGAAAATTTTGCAAAGAATTGAAAATGAGAAGGACACACAAGTCAATCGCATTCGTAGCGATAGAGGGGGAGAGTTAATAGACACGGGAATAGTTGAATATTTTGACTCCAACGGTTACAAACACGAATTCAGTTCCCCTAAGACTCCTCAGCAGAACGGTGTTGCCGAAAGGAAAAACCGAACTCTTCAAGAGATGGCGCGTGTCATGTTGCATGCCAAATCTCTACCTAAGTACTTCTCGGTAGAATCTATTAGAACTGCATGTCATATCATTAATCGGGTTTACCTTAGGAAAAATACTAAACAAACCTCTTATGAGTTGTGGTACGGTAAGAAGCCTAATCTGAAATATCTAAGAACTTTCGGAAGTTAGTGTTACGTCTGTAAAGACAGAGAACATCTGTCCAAATTCTAGACGCATGGAGATAAAGCCATCTTCTTAGGCTACTCTCGAAACAGTCATGCATATCGTATATACAATCTGCGTACTAAGACCCTTATGGAGTCAATAAATGTAATTGTAAGAGACACTATTGTCGAAAATAAGATATATGAATCACCTATTGTGGTTGAATCTGAAAATGATTTCAAAACTGATTCACCAGAAATAGATGACTCATTACCTATTGAGAGTCCAGAAGTACCTGGCTGGGTCTCTAAAGATCATCCCATTGACAACGTGGTCGGTAATCCTAATGAGCCAGTCCGTAATAGATCCCAGTTAAGAAATTATGCTAATTACGCATATTTCGTCTCCCTTGTGGAACCGAAAAATGTTAATGAAGCATTGAATGACACACACTGGATTTCTGCTATGCAGGAAGAACTTTTACAATTTGTCATTCACGATGTCTGGTATCTTGTACCGTGGCCTCAAAACAAAAATGTTATTGGCACACGTTGGATCTTTAAGAATAAATCTGACGAAAATGGGGTAATCCTTAGAAACAAAGCTAGACTAGTTGCTCAAGGTTACTCACAAATAGAAGGGATAAATTTTAGCGAGACATTTGCCCCACTCACTCGTCTTGAATCTATTCGACTTCTTTTCGCCATAGCGTGTCACTTAAAATTTACACTTTATCAAATGGATGTCAAGTCTGCCTTCCTCAATGGAATTCTATCCGAAGAAACGTATGTAGAACAACCCAAAGGGTTCATTGACCCAAAATACCCAGACCATATCTTTCATTTAAAAAAGGCTTTGTATGGCTTAAAACAAGTTCCTAGAGCTTGGTATGAACGCCTATCCAACTTTTTGTTGGATAAGGGTTTTAAGAGAGGAGGAAATGACCAGACCCTCTTTGTCAAACATTTTGATAAAAACATTATTATAGCCCAAGTCTATGTAGACGACATCATCTTTGGGTCTACTTCAACATCTGAAGTTAAATCCTTTTCTGCTATTATACATAAGGAGTTTCACATGTCCCTTATGGGGCAGCTACAACTTTTCTTAGGATTTCAAGTGAAACAGAATTCTGATGGATTATTTGTCTCTCAAACTAAGTATGCCTTAGATCTTGTTAAGAAATTTGATTTAGATAATGCTAAAGTTGCCAAAACGCCTATGAGTACTACTGTTAAATTATGTAAAGATGAAAATGGAAAGTCAGTTGATTCCACACTTTATCGTAGTATGATTGGTACTCTACTCTATCTAACTGCCTCACGACCAGATATAATGTATGCTATATGTCTGTGTGCTCGTTACCAGAATAACCCTAAAGAGAGACATTTATCTTGTGTAAAACGTATAATAAAGTACATAAAAGGCACTCTTAATCTTGGACTTAGGTACACTAGTGATACCTGCAGCATCATCATAGGGTATACTGATGCTGATTGGGCCGGTTGTACTGATGACAGTAAGAGTACATCAGGTGCCTGTTATTATGTCGGCTATAATTTAGTAGGTTGCAGTAGCAAAAAATAGAATTGCACATCTTTATCTACGGTTGAGTCCGAATATATAGCAGCAGGAAGTTGTTGTGCTCAATTGTTATGGATAAAACAAATGTTAAGCGATTATGGGATTAAAGAAGATCAGTTACAATTGTATTGTGACAATCAAAGTGCCATTAACATATCTGAAAACCCGGTTCAACACTCGCGAACTAAGCATATTAAAATAAGACATCACTTTATACGCGAACTTGTTGAGACTAAGGAGTTAGAAATTGATTACCTACCTACTGATCTGCAACTTCCAGACATGTTCACTAAACCTCTAGACTATAACAGATTTCTGTATTTGCGTAATTCTATAGGTATGGTATATGCTGGTTAAACTCTTAAGACCGTAATTTTTACCCTTTGTCCATTTGAGACAAAATGGGGGAGAAATTTGAGTCTTACGGGTTCAATGTTTTGTTCACATTTCATCTAAACTTCTTGATCTTAGTGCATATTTGAAGGAACCGTTTCTACTGATTTTCTACCATTTCTCTCTAGTGTACAAATTTTTAAATAGTTGAGTTATGTAATTTTTGACTTTCTAGGAAATGGGTAGACAGTATCTTTTGTATAGGACTAGGTTTTATTTTTTTGGTTCCCTAAGAGTTTAAGCTAACTCAAAGGAGATTTTGTCTCATATTTCCAAAGGGGGAGATTGAAGCACCTTATACCTTTGACTTACTTAAGTCTATATTGTATAAGTGTTCATCTAATTTGGAAATAGTGACAAAATTTGTTGTCTAACCTAAAATCCAAAAAACCTCAGACTTATTCTCTCTAATCCTCTTTAATGATCCAAACAAGGTATAAATTAATTCACACTACACACATTAGAAGTGCATACATGTGTATATATTGCTCGTAATTGATTGTGTGTTAAATTCCCCTTAAAATGTTGTTTTAATAATTTTTGGGAATTTTTAAACATTTTTAAAATAATGTTTTCTTTAATAAAAGTGTGTTTATAAACTTTGTGTGGTTAAAATGCTATTATGAAAACTTAGTTTTTCATTAGAATGTTTGATTGGGTACAATATCAATGCGCCAGAGACTTCAGGGTGTTGCATGTAATTACTTTGGACGCGCGTTTGCCAGCCAATGAAATGCTAACACTTGTCATGCTCTTGTTATCTCATTTGTGTTTGTTTTGTGAGAGAACTGCCTGGTGTATTGTGGATCATTAGATCAAACCTTATCTATGGCCTGCATGTGTTTTAAGTCTATCCATGTGCTATCACTATGGACCAATCGCCTTCGTTTTAACCCACCTCTTTTTTACCACCCTTGGATCAAAGTCAATATAAGGAAGACTGAATCTCAAACGTTGATTGCTATCAGCGATCCAGAACCTTCCTTGGCTCCTATATAAACCCTCTCATTCTCAGCATTTTAAGACTTTTGGCAGTCGTCCAACTTGAGAGAAAAAAAGAGAGAAGTGAGAGAGAAGAGAGAAAAGAAAAGTGAGAAGAGAGAGAAAGGGAACTGAGTTAGAGAAATCCTAACCCTAACCCTAAACAACTTCAAACCATATTCAAACCTTCGTACTTTCAGAAATCCAAACACAACCTTGAGTGTTTGAGAGAGATTGGTGTTACTGGTTTGATCGTTTGTAGCTGTAACCTCTTGATCTGTTATCTTGTTACCAACTTAGACATTTTGGTGAGATCTGTATTTCTTTTTCATAGAAATCTTAGATCTACACTATTGCATGTTATATATCACTAAATCTGCATATTTGTTTCTCGTTTTAATAAAATCTTTGTTGATTTAAATGTTTTATGTTTTCTGTTCTTATGAAACTAAACCTTGACCTAGTTGGATTCTCACTTAGAGATTTTCAATCTCAAAAATATTTTCAAAACTGAGATTGATTAAGATCTTGACCGATTTTAAAGCAAGATATCCGTGGAATCTGGGATAGATTAAAAGGTCAAAAAGGTTCTAAGTTTTGTAAGAAAGAAAGAAAAGAAAATCACAGCATATAGTCTTTATATGTAATTTTCTAGGACTGCCTGTAAAAACTAAGTGTGTGTGAGTTCATGCATGTGAATAGAAATCACATCACAAACACTTGACACACTACCACACTGAAAGTGTTGGGTATAAGATCAAAGATTATTGAGTCGACGTAAAGAAAGCTAAAGCAAAGGGGAAGTTATCAAACTGGAAGAACATCATCAACAATCAGATCTACAAGAAGTCAGAAGGACACCAAGTGGGGTATATTCCTAAAATTAGAATAGGCTGAGTTGTGTGCATGTATGTTGTATTGTTTGTAACTGCTATTTGTTTTAGTGGATTTTTTACTTTCATGACTTAGAAGTCACCGTGGATGTTTCCTCTATTGGGAGAGGTTTTATCACGTCAAAAATAGTGTGTTCTGATTATCTTCATCTCCTCATCTCATTCTATAGTGTGATGATATTTTGAAACTATCTTAGTTTTAAAACTGATTACAAAGTCTTGGTTATTCTCGTACATAAGTTTTTTGTAAACACATCTTGTTTTTTATCATTTTTATTTTCAAAAGAAAAGGGTTTCTTCAACAAACATCTCGGAGTTGCTTATACAGTTTAATCATTGTATTAAACGGCATTAGTAACATTTTTCAAAGTCGACTCTCCAAACCGGGTCAAACTCTTTGGATTGTCGAAGTACGTCTCCTGACCTTTCCAACGGTCCTCCCCGTGCGCGATTTGGACTTACCATGCGTCCGAACAATCCGTTTGCGTCCGAACGATTCCCCGTCCAATAGACCGACAAATGCTTCTGAGCCATATTTGACCCCAAGTCAACTCCCGAACCTGGGAGCGGTCCAAAGGACTTTCAAAGGTCTCTGAATTACCGTTCCAACGGTTTGCCCTCAGCGGTTGATTTTCAAAAAAACCTGAAGCGCACTGCCAAATGGCAGGTTCCAAACCCTGCCTATTGGCACCTGCTCATAGGCAGGAATGGATATATGCCAATCGGAACCTACCGATAGGCAGGAACAGATATATGCCGATCGGCACTTACGTGGGCCTATAAAAGGAGGCCTTCACCTCATTTACAAGGGGAGCCCAGATCTGATAAAAATCTCTCTGAACGAATCCCAAAAACCTCTCTCGAAGGCAACGTGATTTCAACTTCCAAATTCCTTTTTTACTTCCACTTTTCATCATCCTTTTCATCAAACTTGGTGAATTAACCGCTCTCCATCATCATCCAAGTGCAAGGGCTGCTCTCCAACATTCAAGATCAGGCTCAAGATCTTCAAGTAGGTCCAACTTTCTCAAACTCTCTCTTAAATTCTCTTAAATTCCCAATAACTTATTTTTTTATTTAGCACTTTTATTATCTCATCTGACACATCCTAATACACTTTTTATTTAGTATTTTTGTACATCTTTTATTTTCATAAAATCCAAAAAACAAGAAAAAGAGGGTTTGCTCATAAATTCCAAGTAGGGATTCTCGCACTTTTTCCACACTTTTCTCACAACTAAAACACTTTTTCTACACACACACACACACACTTACAAATAAGAGATTCCCCATTTGGATTTATGGGATAAACCCCACCCCTCATTTTGTATGCGAACTACATGGACTTTGATGCCTTTATAGGCTACGTAGGCGTCTAGGGGGTAAAACCCGAGACTCGAGTCCTTTTTCTCACTTTTTCTCTCATTTTCTATCTTCTCTAAATCCAATTTCCTTATATTCTATATACTTGCCCTTAGTGACGCATTACTCCATATGCGTTATCGTTCCATTATAACGATCAACGTAGGGGTAATCGCGTAAATCTTATTTTTATAATATTATTCTTATATATTCCTACGGATGATTCGCTTTGTCTTTTCCATGATACAAGTCGAGGATTACTAACTCCATTCTATATATACACATGCACACATATCACGGGAGTAAATATAAAGGAAAATAACAAATATCCATGAGAGATCTAAAGGGCGGAATGGGTACCTAACGCCTTCCCATTTCGTCACTAAGCCTCCGAACCCTTATCGAATCATTTTGGTTTTGCACACACCAGTATGTCTTTGGATGCCATCCTTCGGGGTGGCTTCCCATTCTTTTGTATGTTTTGAGTAAAATAGACTGGCGACTCTGAATATCTTTATATTTTTACACCACATCTCAAATGACGCTGGCCGAAGCGCTCCCGAGAGGGACGCGCGGGACCCGAAGGATCCTTTCCTCCATGCGCCCACCTGCATGGCAAGGATCGGGGATGGCCACAGTGGCGACTCTGCTGGGGATATATTTTTGTTTGTGGGCTTGACTCTATTTATATGAATGCCATATTTTGCTTATGTTTCCCCCCATATTTGCATGTTCCCCTTCCTCATATGTATCCCATGCTTATGCTTATGTTCACACACTTGTAGAAAATTCTCCATGTACACTTCACACCACGTGCACCTAGGATCACATATATCCCCATGTTGCACGCATCACCTATCCATACTTGGTGTATCTTTTGGGGTACTTGTACTTTGCTCCCTGTTTGGCATAATCAAGAAAATGCATTCTCATCATAAGATACTAATAAGAGAATCATGCATGATTCACACAATATCACCAAAGAGCATTTCTATTGACCAAATTTTACCCAGTAACTGGAGGGTCACTTCGTGATGGGCGTTGGTCCGACAGGTCACAGTTAGCCTAAGCGATATGACTCTCACCTTCCATTGGCCAAGTACCTTTGACGTATATCAAATGGTTCCCCCGCATCATACCGCTTAACCGAAGTCATGATGGGAGGTATATCGCAGGGAATTCATTCACATACGTCGAGTATATCGAATTCGCTCTCACATGTACCGTCCCCATGAGGTATATGGTGAGGAAATTCACGTACACTCAGGTATATCAAATGGCTTGTCCACAGGTATCGATTCCCGCAAGAGCAAGACGTATATCGTGGAAGTCACGCCAAAGGGGGAAACCCATGCTGATTCACCCAACCAACTGCATACCCGTATATAGGTGTCAAACCTAGGACACGCACTTTCGATTGTCGATTTCAACCCGAAACTCTACCGAAATTCCGGGTCGATTTGCCATCCAATTTTCATGCATTTTTAAAATGGGGCCCTGTCCGTGAGCCTGGTTACAAGTCCAAACAGTAACTTTGCATATATTAAGACCCCCACTTTTCCAGACTCGGATCCCGTCCGGTATTGCATTTAGGAGAATTAAATACAAGTGAGAACATAATAATCATAATAATCATGCTGAGTTCCATATCTAAAATCATTTTCCCCTTCTTTATCAAAAATTTAAAAACATTTCTCCTTTCTTTATCAGAAAAAAATCCAAAAACATTTATCCCTTCTGTATCAAAAATTCAAAAATATTTCTTCCTTTTTTCTCAAAAATAAATCTCATCTTATGCCTTCTCAGGTCGATCGCAAGACCTTGGCCTGGCTCCCTGTTGGCTTCGGTCTTTAGTCAAATCACCCCGGAGTTTCATCCATTCCTCTACTACTTCTTTCGAGTCTGAAATCCATCCATCTTCCATGGAGAATACAGATCAAGCACCAGTCATACAGCAGTATCTGACGATAGTCCTAGCTCAGCTCGTGTCCAAGATCGACAACCTCCAAACCGAGGTCTTAGAGATGCAACGAAACCAAGTTCCTATTCCTCAAGAGCTTGAGGCCATATTCCCTCGTGCTATGGGTCCACCCGAGCCTATCTGGGTTTCGAAAGAATATCAGTGCGCTCCACGTAACCCTTCTGCTAATGGGTCGCCACCTGCCCAGCCAATGGCTAACTGCATGTGGTCGTTGATCCAAAGGAGGAAGATTTGAATAAAGTCAAAGAGGATCTCAAGATGCTCACCAAGAAGTTTGACCAGGTTAGGATCTCTGGGAATTACATGGACTACACCCACATGTCTCCTTATCCTAAAGCAAGGTTACCCGAGAAGTTTAAGATGCCAAATATCGAGAAGTTCGAAGGGAGTGGACCCCCAATTATTCATGTTCGCAGTTATCATCGATCCATGACTCTAGTAAGGGCTTCTGAAGAGGTGATGGCCAAATTATTTCAACAAACTTTGAAGGATAGTGCCCTCCGATGGTTTTTATCTCTTGAGGAATCCAGAATCCGTAGCTGGGAGGATGTAGCCCGAGAATTCATGTCATAGTATAAATACAATGAAAAGCTTAAGGTCACCCATCGTGATTTAGAGCTGCTCAAACAGAATTCTGGAGAATTAGTCAGTAACTTCATAACTCGGTGGAGGGAGCAAGCAACTACCATGACTAATCGTCCATTAGAGGAAGAACATGTCAACACAGTGAAGAAGAACTTCTTGCCCCATGTTCGAGCAACGATGGGAGGACAATACTATTCCCACTTCTGAGCTCTCAGAGAGGCTGGAGTGGAAATCGAGGAAAACCTCGTTAAAACAGAGGTTGAACCAAAAAAGGTGTTCGGACAATTCACCCTAGAAAGTATGACAAGCCTGCCAGTGCTACCATCTCGACCATCAATAAAATCTCTCAACCAACCACATCATGGGCACCAGAAATCCGCCCTGCCCCCATCCGAAGGGAATACACTGATCTCCATACTCCCCTCTCCAAAGTTTACCAAGCCCTATTAAGCCGAAACCTCATTAAGCCCTTGGATCCCCGTCCATTTCCAAATCCACTCCCAAGAAACTTCAAGGCCGATGCTCATTGCGCCTTCCACCAAACTGTCGTCCATACCACCGACCAATTCTTTCACCTTCGAAACATAATCCAAGATCTCATTGACCGGGGTACCATCGCCCTACCAGCCAATCCTAAACCAAACACTACTCACAACCCACTCCCAAATCACACCAATGCCATCTTCTTGGAAGAAAACCCAAATTTCGATCCCTCAACTCAAATCACACCCATATACTCTCCTAAACCTCTTAAAATTTGCCCATATTTCCTCCTATACCCTACTAGCCTCGCTGATCAGGCAGTGTCACTCCTTACCATAGCATGCATCGTTATCCGTATCCGTTTTGAAAATGGAAGTATGGAATTGTCAAAGGTGTTAAACCAACTCCTAGAGTTCGGGATGAAATTGCCCTCACAGATGGTCATCGATTGCCAGAGATTCAGTACACTGTTCCTAAAAGCACATAAATGGGCCCGAGATTCAGACAAGTGGGTGGTACCAACCGACGAAGTCAGCCTAGATGATGTTGTCCGGACTATGGCAGAATTATTCGGGCAAACCAACAGCATTTGCAGTATCACTGGGTTACTTGACACTTTGAAGCTACAAGGGCGCTTGGTCCCTTCAATCACACATATCCCCACAGAATCGGAGAACTTGTATGAAGAAGTCGTTGAAGTTGTGGAATGCATCGACTTTACATGGAAAGACAGAGTTGCTACCACCGGGTGGGGGGAAGAATTTGAAGATTCGAGTGAAGAACTAGTAGCCGACATATGTCGAATGATATCATTTGGATAACTCCTCGAAGAAATAAATAGGGTGGCAGCACAACCTGAGATTGACGAGGAAACGAGATTCATGTTCTTTCCTGCTTCAGTAAATCACATGACCAGATCAGGGAGACATTACCAGGTTCCAAACTCACTACCAGAAAATGACAAAGGGAAGGGTGTTGAAAACCTTCCTATGCCAGAGATGACCATTGAGGAGAGCAAGATCCTCGATCAACTGAAGAAAACCCAAGCTAACATCACTCTATAGGGGCTTTTCATGTCTTCTCAGCTGCATAGAAATGCTTTAATCAAATTACTCACTGGACCCATAGTTCCTCTCTCTACCACACCAGAAGAAGCGGTGAATCTGGTCGGATCCTTGATCTCTACCCGAATGCTATCATTTTCTGAAGAAGAAATCCCCAGAATTGGGCCGAATCACAATCATGCACTCAACATCTCCGTCGAAGTTATGGGAAAGGCCGTACCACTCTCTCTTATCGATAACGGATCTGCCTTGAATGTTTGCCCATTGAGAACCGTCAAGTGTTTAGGCCTGAAAGAAAGCAACCTCGCTCCAACCTTCGCCGTTGTGCGTGCCTACGATAATACCCATAGTGAGGTGAGGAGATCCATAAAACTTGTAATAGGGGTTGGCCCTATAAACCCTGTCGTTGAATTCCAAGTCATAAACATCCCAGCTTGTTTCAACTTGTTGCTCGGACGCCCCTGGCTCCACAATATCAAGGGTGTGTCTTCCTCACTCCATCAGAAATTGAAGTTTTTCACCGATGGGTGAGTCATCACCATTTTGGGCGACGACGAAAATGTCGGGGGGGGGGGGGGGCAAGACCAGCAGTCCAATTCTCAAGATACAACACGGGTCAAATGATATGCTCCTATCAGGATTCTGAGTCGAACCACTCCTACTCCCGACAGGGGACGATTTCAAAGAAAGGGTTTGTCCATAATATGACCCTCATGGCAATGTCAATGTGATTCAGATGTTCAGAAACATGCACTTCATGACCGGACTGGGGCTAGGGAAAAGGCAACAAGGGATACTTGAGCCCATCGAACTAAAGAAAGCTTTCCCTCCTTGCGGCTTGGGGTATCAACCATCAGAACAAGAGCTCAGAACGATCCCCCAATATCGACCAAAGAAAAGATTAGACTGTATCTGAACTATCTCAGGAGACTCCTTGAATGGACGATTCATCAAAGAAGGCGAAAACTTCCCCTTTTACGGTTTTCTAGAACCATGGTATGACCACACAGACAAGAAGATGAGGCCGGGAATGGAGATCATTTTCAAAGACAGCTAACTATGGGCCAAGATTTTCCCACATCGCGTACAATCGCTCATCAAAGATACCAAAGAGATTGAGGAAAGTGATTCCGAAGATTCCTTCAACTTACAGATACTAGGGTTGGCACTCTGCATGGTTCATTCAGGCACTACATCAATGGACCCATCCCGTCTGATTGAAGCTGCTGATACACCTCTCCTCAACTGGCACGCTGCGCCAGTTTTACCTCTTGAAATCTCCCCTAACCCCAATGTTTACCCTATTTCTTCTTCTGTTATCTATCCTTGCTCAAATGTAATCGAGACCTCTTTTGATGAGGTTCACAATGCTGTTTTTCCTATCAATGAAATAAATGAAGATTTTGAGTATCTTGTTGTACCTTACATTAAATGCTTGAATTCTAATCAAACTTTTGATGATGATGATTTTGCAAATAAATAATTCTTAACTGATCTAAATAAGGTTAATAATAAACAACATAACCGCGTTTAAGTTAATGAAGAAGAGACTGTTGTTATTAATCTCGGTTCTAGTAGCCAACTACGCGAGATTAGGATAGGGGGCACCCTTGACGAGCATGAGCTCGCACAACTCAAAGAATTACTGAAGGAGTTCATAGATGTATTCGCATGGTCCTATGATGATATGACCCACTCTCCCAGATTACAAGCCGATTAAACAAAAACTGAGAAAACTCCTCACCGAATGGTCACTCAAGGTCAAAGAAGAGGTGGTCAAACAGTTAAACGTGGGTTTCATTCGGGTGGTCGAATATCCCACATGGATAGCCAACATTGTACCTATGCCGAAATTAGGAGGGAAGGTTCGAATGTGTATAGATTACCGAGATTTAAACAAAGCTTCTCCAAAGGATGATTATCCTCTACCGAATATCGGCATGATCGTGGACAACACATCTAGTCATGCTCGCAAGTCATTTGTCAACGGGTTTTCCGGATACAACCAAATCAAGATGCACCCAGACCACCAAGAAAAAATTGTATTCATCACCCCATGGGGAACCTTTTGCTACACCGTTATGCCATTCGGTCTCAAGAATGCTGGGGCTACCTACCAAAGGGCTGCCACAACCATACTGCATGATCTGATCCACAAGGAGGTCGAGGTTTATGTGGATGATATGATTATCAAGCCCAAAACTAGATAAGCTCATGTTCCCGCTCTCCAGAAGTTCTTCGAACAACTGCGACGATATCAGATACGACTTAATCCACAGAATTGTGTCTTTGGCGTTATAAAGGGAAAACTCTTAGGATTCATGGTCAACAAAAAGGGGATAGAAGCAGATTCTGCAAAGATGAAGGCCATACTTGAGATGCCACCACCTCGAATAGAGAGAGAACTCTGAGGTTTTCTTGGGAAATTAAAATATATCAGCCGGTTCATTAGCCAGCTAACCTCCATCTGTGAACCGATCTTCAAGCTCCTCTGAAAAGATTCAACTAAGGTTTGGAACGAGGCCTGCCAAGAAGCTTTTGACCGAATCAAACAATACCTAACCCAACCTCCAGTGCTCATGCCACCACAGTCTGGTCTCCCTTTGCTCCTATACCTAACCATAACCGACACTACAGCCGGGGCTTTTCTAGACTAATACCTTGAAGACTCACGCAAAGAAAGAGTCATCTATTACGCCAGTCACAAATTAGCTGGGTACGAGGTCAACTACACTACTTTAGAAAAGGCATGTGTTGCACTTGTCTGGGTCACCTAGAAGTTACGACACTACATGCTCGCCTTCCCCATCAAACTTATATCCCGAATGGATCCCATCAAATACCTACTTGAGAAACACGCCTTATCTAGTCGAATGGCCCGATGGTTGATACTCCTAACTGAGTTCGATATCGTGTACGTCACACAGAAAGCCATTAAAGAAAGAGCCATCTCTGACTACCTCGTCGATTACCCCATAGACGAAGAAGATGTCCAAATCTTCGAATTCCCAAATGAAAATATCCTCTGCACCACTCAAGACCGCCTTCGATGAAAAATGTTATTTAATGGCACTGTCAACCAAAAGGGATATGGCATTGGGATACTCCTGATCACCCCAGATGACTCCCACACTCCCATCGCCATAAAATTGGATTTCCCTTGCACCAACAACATGACGGAATACGAGGCATGCACAGTGGGCCTCCAAGTTTCTCTCAAGAAAGGTATTCAATACCTTGATGTCTATGGGGATTCTGCCCTTATCATCGGTCAAGTGCTCAGAAAGTGGAAAGTCAAGGACGAAAAGATTCAACCCTTTCATGCCCAATTAGAAGAGTTAGCCTCCTGATTTAGAGATATCACCTTCCATTACCTACCCCGAGCAAAGAATAACCTAGCCAATGCTCTCGCCACCTTAGCCTCCATGGTCAACATGCCCGAAGGAATAACAATGACCCCCTTCCTAGTTCAAAACCAAGACAAACCGACCCATTGCTACCATATTGAGCTTGTCTCCACCGAAGATCCTGAACTAGCCGATTATTGGTACTATGATATCTGGTGCCTCCTTAGACATGGTAGGTATCCCGAGGGTTCCAACAAGAAAGATCGAATGACCCTTCGAAGACTGGTCGACCAGTACATTATCTGTCATAAAGCCCTACTCAAGAGGAACTTCGATGGAACTCATCTACACTGCATCATAGGGGCTGAGATTGAGAAAAGAATACAGAAAATCCGCAGCGGGGAATGCGGACCCCACATGAATGGTCACATGCTCTCCAAGAAGATCATCCGACAGGGCTACTAATGGACCCCCATGATCCAGGATTGCACCGCCTATGTCCGGAGGTGCCTCAAATGCCAACAATTCTCCAATATTCAACACTTGCCTCCACGAGAATTATACAACATGACCTCTCCTTGGCCATTCTCCACCTGGGTATCGACATCATTGGGAAGGTTACACCAAAGGCTTCAAACGGACATGAGTTCATCCTGGTTGCCATCAATTACTTCACCAAATGGGTCGAGGCTGAGTCATACGCAGTATTGAATGCCAAGAAAGTGGCCAAATTCCTCAAAAAAAATATCATCTGCCGATATGGGGTCCCGCATGAGCTGGTATCAGATAACTAGTTGCATTTTGAAGAAAAAGTCACAGAAGTAGTCAATGAGTACGGGATTCAGAGACACAAATTTTCTCCCTTCCGACCTCAGAAAAATGGTGCAGTTGAAGCCGCCAACAAGAACCTCAAAGCCATCATCAACAAGATGATCGAAAGTTGTAGGGATTGGGCCGACCGGATCCCGTACGCCCTCTGGGAATATCGAACCTCTACTGGGGTTGCCCATTACTTCCCGGTCTACGGCATGGAAGCAGTCCTACCTGTGGAGCTGGAAATACCCTCGCTACGCGTCATGCTCGAAAGCAAAGTTAGTGAAGAATAATGGTGCCAAAGCCATCTTGATGAGCTAGCCCTCCTATATGAAAGAAGGTTAAAAGCACTCTACCACATACAGGGGTACCATCGCCGAATAGCGCAATCATTCAACAAGAGAGTCAAGGACCGCGGTGTCCGGGAGGGGGATTTATCCCTCAAGGAGATAATAAAACCCATCTGGGACCCTGGAGGGAAATTCAAGCCCAATTGGAGCGGCCCCTACATTGTGAAGAAAATCTTATCCGGGGCCGCCATGCTCACTGACCTAGATGGGGAGGAGATGGCTCGTCCAGTCAATTTGGACCATCACAAGAAATTCTCCCCCTAGTCCAAAATCTCGGTGTGCTACGACTCTTCTCATCCCCCTTCTATTCTAAAAAAAAGGCTCTTCATTTATCTCTACCCATAACTACGTGGGCCTGATCCTCTATAAAAACTATTTAAAACTTTTCAAAAAAACCCAGAGGTACGTAGGCAGCTCATACTCCTCACATGAGTGCGGCCCTTTCTTTTCGACAAAATACTATTCTTATCTTACCTCCGAGAACAGCGTTTCATTCTAAAAATACTTGAACAAAAGATTATGTATGCCTTAGCGATCAGTATAGATAATTCAAAATACAAAACTCATAAAAAGGCACAGCTGGGTGATCAGAAACTTATTTATTTCATTAATAAGAAATTACAGTACGGATTACATAACAAAAGTAACGGATAACTCCCTTCCCCCTACTACCATAAAAAGCCAAATTAAATCCCCACATCTGTTACACAAATAAACTCTCCAAGATTCATACCCACAGCTACCAGAGGAGCCTGCACCCTCATCATCTACATCCTGACGCCCCCAAGTTTCCCCTGCTTGAATAGAGTGCCGTAAACATTCCATGGATCGATGAGCCTTAACCATCTTCGAAAAGACCACAACACCCCCTTCCATGGTGTTAGATAAAACAAAGAATCTTTGTCCAGTCTCTACTTCCGACTACTTTACTCCACTACCACTTCATATAATCTTTGGGGACATGCCAAACCTTCCCGACAGACTGAGAGGGACGGGTCGATGGACGTCAATTTCCCCACAGAGACCCAAGCAACAGACGCAGGCGCTCAGTCAAATCTTCTATTGGAAAGAAATTTGAGGTCCGAGGGGGCACGACCTGCGCCCAGCCAAATTGGCGCAAAAGCCACCAAGGAAAATAAAAAGAGGTCTGCCTGAGGCCAACCAACCGCATATATGAATACTCTCCTAGCTCCAGAACGGGCTGCAACGGCCCCCACCAAGGCACTGACCAATACAGCCCACGAGACCCATATTCCACAAGCCAATTTTCCCAGTTCTCAATATATAGGCCAATGATGATGAAGTAGCGTGAAAAGAAGTTGGGTACGGCCGACAAGGGATACTCTGGAGGAGTCGCCAAGAGGAATCTTTCAGACAACTACATAAATAGCATCATAAGGCTACCCCTCAAAAATTCAGAAAGGCCTTCTCTCCAGGCATCCAAGCCATTCAGGGTCTCCGCCAGTATCACCGCCGCAGGATTGCAATGTTATGACATCCATGAGGTAATGGCTACAAGTTGTGGGTCCACTTGAACCTCCCCATTCACCAATAGCAATTTGGAAACAAGACCCAAAACCACGGCTCCAGTATAGCCAGCATCACCTACTTCCCGTAAATGCACGGACCGCAGCACCGTCGGGAGGGAGATCATTCCTCCAGCAACCAATGATCTGGCCGCCGAAGGCGAAATACGAAGAAGCCCGGCCAACAAATCCCTAGGAGAGTGAGAAAATTCGAGCAAAGCTGCAGCAACTCTGGGATTTACACCTAGCATGGCAAAAAATTCCTCGTAGGTAGGACAAACTTCTTCCAACCCAAAGTGGAATACATGGTCTTCGAGGTACCAGAATTGTACCGCCGCCGCCACCAGCACGTTCCACTCAAGAGGTCGATTGCATCACAAGGAGACCCGACGCATGTTGAAAGCATCATAGTCGACATTATAAGAGCACATATCTTCCAAGGCTTTGAGGTAATTGGCAAACTCAGTGCTACCAGGGAGAGTCATCTTGAAAGGCTAAGAGATGGTGGGAAAGTAGGTAAGAATGCAAAGGTGTGATGAAAACACTCCACCCTTACCCCTTTTTATACTTGAAACCCCTCACAAGGGACATCATCCCTGCAGAAATTGGAAGGAATCCTACCCCACAAGGTACCAAAGGCAGAGGAGGGTACCATTCAAAGCTTTCAATTGATGGGACTGGAATGAACTGCCTATAGGCAGGTCAGGGTGCTTTCCGATCTGTAACCCCCCCCCCCCCCCCCCCCCATTTTTGGAAATTTCCCTCTTTTCCTCTTTTGTCTAATCAGAAAAATCAATAAAAATAAATTGATATTCTCAACAGAATTTCAAGAATCCCTTTTTTTTCTCCTTATATAATTTTCCTTTTTAATTAAAAATTTTCCTTCAAAAAAATCCAAAAAATATTCCTTTTTACGATCTCAGCAGCAAAGTAAAAAGCGCATGCATTCATTCATCATTAAAGATGGTCAAAAAACTCCATTGCATTGCATATATCTGTTTTTTGTGTTACATAATTTTGTAGGAAATAGAAAGAAAAGGAAAAAACAACGGGACTCAGCCCGAACCCACATTCCCTCTATCTCACTAAGATCTTCCACCACTGCTACGTGCTCTCTTCCCCCTACGGCGAGATGACGCACCACCATTACCCGAGCCAGAGTCCTCTCTAGATGAGGCAGACGGCACCAATTAAGAAGGAACAGGAACCGCGTCCCGAATATGGGCAGTCGCCGAAGATATCCAGTCTCTGATGTCCCTTAGGCAAGTGGTCGACACCCATACTTGTTGCAAGAAAAGGCGAAATCAGTATCAAAAACAGGATGACCAAAATAGAAAAGAAAGAAAGAAAGGTATACCGTAGGTCGATGGACCTCCTCTGTCAAACCCAACTCCTCCAGATCCATCGCATGAGGATGGTGCAACATAGGCACCATCCCTCCATCAGCCCGTCGAATGTTGTATGAAGGGGTATGCAACAGCACAAAAGGGACCTCCGAGGTCGCCGCCGCCGCAAATGCCGACGGACCACCACTGCTGTGGGAAGATCCCACCGCCCGACTCGAACCCGTCGGAGGGAAGGGAAGTGCATCAAATATGTTGGGCGCCATCAACTAGCTCGTCATAAAATCCATATAGTCATACGGCACAGCCATATCGTTGTATAGAAAGTAGGACTCGCCGATCATCGCCGCGATCCTCTCATCCTCCAACATCAGTCACTCTTGCATCATAGACGTAGGAGGCTGCGCGGGCTGCACCACCACCTCCTCCTCAGCAATCTGACGAACCACCCTCTCCTTGAGGTACCAGGAATGGCCGAACTCATGTGACAGCAAACGCCTCATCCGCGCGTTCACCCCGGTCGCCCCCGCATCCTGAATGGCTGTCCCCCATGGGGAAAAGGTCACTTGAAAATCTCCGAGCGAGCATAATTCAATACAAGATCAGAAGGAGTAAAAACCAAGATTGAAATGGAAAGAGTCTTACCCTACCACTGCTCAGGTCATTTAAGACGTGACGCACCGCCTCCAGGGAGAGAGATCCCTTCGACTGCCGATTGGCCTTACGCCATCGATACAATCGACAGACGTCCCCAATAGTGTCGTCCTTCAAAGAAATTAGCGGGGTGTTGCACCCAATCACCTCATAAAACCACGTCTGAATTCGCAAACAAAAAGAGACGCATAAGGAAAATACGAATGCAAGAAAAAGAAATGCATAGGCTAAAGAATACCTCAAGAAGGTACGTGGCCCCAGTAAAAGTCTACCGGTAGCACCGACTGAATGCATCCAGAGAAAAGTAAAGGGTCGCCAAGGTCAAACTCCCCCAATCATAGAAAGGGATGTTCGAAAACATCCTCAAGTACGGCAGAAACCATAAATGAACGACGTCGCCGCTCGACGCCACCATGAAACCTCCCAGTACCAGAAGAATGAATTATCGGTCCATATGCCTCACTTGTGGCCCGTCCTCCACATCAATCACCCTGCTCAGCAGAACATCCTTCAGCAGGGATAGCCAGATTGAATCCCCAGAAACTATCCTCCCTACATCACTAAGTGCCGCATGAACTGCCTCCGGTCTCACCCGTAAAGAGAGATCCACCTCTATCTACTCTCCATCACAATCCAGTCCCAGCAGCTGCTGCACGTCTATGGGAGTCACCGTCATCTCCCCGAATCCAAAATGAAAGGTGTGGGTAGTGTCCCACCACTTCTCTCCCAAAGCGCACAAAACCGCTGTCGAATGAGGCATCTCATCCAACACAGATGCCAATCGCCCAAAATCCACTGATGATACCATCCAACTCACCACGGGTGGGAGATGCTCCTAGACATCCTTGAGCCCCGTTATCCCACGGGCACGCATGTTCTTCAAAGAAATATCAAACTAGAAAAAAGAAAAATCTCATCAAAGGTCAAAAAAGAAAGAAAAATCACCAAAAAGAGAAGAATGCCAAAGGTCGGGTTACTTACATAACCACCGGGACTCACTCTCGAAGAGCGATGACGCGATGGCTCCCGCAGCAAGGTCCACTCATCCGTAACAAGCACAAACGCATCAAAGGAGTTCACACTCCCCAAAGCAAGAGGAGCCTTAGCCCTCCACTCCACATTCGCCCAATCATCAACGGTCAACCACTCCCGGTGGACTGCAGTGCTCACAAAGGCGCCCATTTCTTGAAGATCGGAATGATAGAACGATTAGCAGAAGAATCGCAGAGAGAGAGAAAGAAAAAGAAGCTCTGAAAAAATGAGGGGATTCGCCCCCTTTATATAGGATGCCAAGCGCCATGCCGATCGGCACCTCCCCCCACCATACCGATTGGCACTGACCCCTTGCCTTCCCGAGATAGCCCAAAAGTCCGTGCCACTGCCGAATGGCACCCCTCATACCATGCCGACCGACACCCCCCCCTTAAATTTCGTACAGAAATTCCCAGAAAATACCAAAAAACCTCAAAAAATCCTCGAAAAATTCCCAAAAATCCCAGGAAGGATTTAAAGCCTTTTTACCAAGAAAATTTTGCATTCCCTCAAGCGTAACCCCTCTTCCCCAGCGGAATCCTCAAAAACCAAGTGAAAACTCCTCCCGACAAAGCTCCAGAGGATCCCTAAGGATCACATGATCACTTCCCCAGCGGAATTCTCCTACAGCACCCAAAAGAGGTTGTTCCTCCCTGCGAGGTCTCCTAAAAGATTCCCCAGCTATCAGCTCCCCAGCTCAGATCAAAATCACAAAGCTCTTTCTCCAGCAGAATTAAAATTCAATCTTTATCCACTCTTGGGTCAGAATTGACCCGGGTCTTGGATCGTCACCTGAGTTAGGTCAGAATTGACCTCGGTCCTCGGTTGTCACCACTCTTGGGTCAGAATTGGCCCCGGTCTTGGATCGTCACCTGAGTTAGGTCAGAATTAACCTCGGTCCTCGGTCGTCACCACTCTTGGGTTAGAATTGGCCCTGGTCTTGGATTGTCACCTAA
This sequence comes from Sambucus nigra, assembly GCA_949130495.1. Lineage (NCBI taxonomy): Eukaryota > Viridiplantae > Streptophyta > Magnoliopsida > Dipsacales > Adoxaceae > Sambucus > Sambucus nigra. The sequence goes on along the minus strand of OX422222.1, from coordinate 346,718,275 downwards.
GTTGGGTCAGAATTGACCTCAGTCCTCAGTCGTCACCACTCTTGGGTCAGAATTGGCCCCGATCTTAGATCGTCACCTGAGTTCGGTCAGAATTGATCTCGGTCATCGGTCGTCACCACTCTTGGGTCATAATTGACCTTAGTCTTGGATCGTTACCTGAGTTAGGTAAGAATTGACCTCGATCCTAGATCGTCACCACTCTTGGGTCAGAATTGGCCGCGGTCTTGGATCGTCACCTGAGTTAGGTCAGAATTTACCTCGGTCCTCGGTCGTCACCACTCTTGGGTCAGGATTGGCCCCGGTCTTGGATCGTCACCTGAGTTAGGTCAGAATTGACCTCCGTCCTCGGTCGTCACCACTCTTGGGTCAGAATTGGCCCCGGTCTTGGATCGTCACCTGAGTTAGGTCAGAATTGACCTCGATCCTCGAATGTCACCACTCTTGGGTCAGAATTGGCCTCGGTCTTTAATCGTCACCTGAGTTAGGTCAGAATTGACCTCGGTCCTCGGTCGTCACCACTCTTGGGTCAGAATTGGACCTGGCCTTGGATCGTCACCTGAGTTAGGTCAAAATTGACCTCAGTCCTCGGTCTTCACCACTCTTGGGTCAGAATTGGCCCCGGTCTTGGATCGTCACCTGAATTAGGTCAGAATTGACCTCGGTCCTCGGTCGTCACCACTCTTGGGTCAGAATTAGCCCCGATCTTAGATCGTCACCTGAGTTAGGTCAGAATTGATCTCGATCCTCGGTCATCACCACTCTTGGGTCAGAATTGGCCTCGGTCTTGGATCGTCACCAGAGTTAGGTCAGAATTGGCCTCGGTCCTCGGTCGTCACCACTCTTGGGTCAGAATTGGCCCCGATCTTGGATTGTCACCTGAGTTAGGTCAGAATTGACCTCGATCCTCGATCGTCACCACTCTTGGGTAAGAATTAGCCCCGGTCTTGGATCGTCACCTGGGTTAGGTCAAAATTGACCTCAGTCCTCGATCGTCACCACTTTTGGGTCAGAATTGGCCCCGATCTCGGATCGTCACCTGAGTTAGGTCAGAATTGACCTCGGTCCTCGGTCATCACCATTCTTAGGTCAGAATTAGCCTCAGTTATTAGATCGTCACCTGATTTAGGTCAGAATTAACCTCGGTCCTCGGTCGTCATCACTCTTGGGTCAGAATTGGCCCCGGTCTTGGATCATCACCTGAGTTAGGTCATAATTGACCTCAGTCCTCGGTCGTCACCACTCTTGGGTCAAAATTGGCCTCGGTCTTGGATCATCACCTTAGTTGGTTCAGAATTGACCCTGGTCCTCGGTCGTCACCACTCTTGGGTCAGAATTGGCCCCGATCTTGGATCGTCACTTGAGTTAGGTCAGAATTGACCTCAGTCCTCGGTCATCACCACTCTTAGGTAAGAATTGGCCCCGGTCTTGGATCGTCACCTGAGTTAGGTCAGAATTAACCTCGGTCCTTGATCATCACCACTTTTTAGGTCAGAATTGACCTCAGTCTTGGATCGTCACCTGAGTTCGGTCTGAATTGACCCCGGTCCTCGGTCGTCACCACTCTTTAGGTCAAAATTGACCTCACTTATTAGATCTTTACCCAAAGCCCACAAATTCAGCTTTGACCCGCAGAATTGATCATCCCCAGCACACTCCTTAGGTCCTCGGAATCGGACTCGAACCTCTGAATCGATCATACTCCCTCAAAAGAATCATGTGGTGTCTATTCGACGGTCATCATTTGTTCCAAACTCACCCGTTGAGGGGCTCTATAGACACCCCATTCAGTTACACCCTAACTCTCCTTAGGTCCCTAGTACCTCCCTTCATCACTGTAAACCCAGGTCATGTCCCTAGTACTGACCTAGAGGCCATCGGGCACTCCCCAACTTAGTTTAACCCAAAAGTCAAACTCTTTGTCTCAACAGATACTGAATGAATCTTTGAAGGTCACTGAATACCCTTTCCAATGGTCTACCCCGTGCGCGATTCCAACTTACCATGCGGACGAACGATCCGTTTATGTTCGAAACCTTACCTAGAGGCCACCAGGCGCTCCCGGGCTCTATTTGACCTAAGTCAACTCTTCAGCCCAACTGAGGCTGAATGGATCTTCGAAGGCCATTAAATACCCTTTCCAATGGTCCATCCCGTACGTGATTCCGACTTTCCATACAGACGAACGATCCCTTCGACTCCGAGAGGTCACCGAACGCTTCTCGGGCCTGATTGACCAAAGTCGACTCTCCAAACCGGGTCAAACTCTTTGGAATGTTGAATTACATCTCCTAACCTTTCCAACGGTCCACCCCGTGCACGATTTGGACTTACCATGCGAACGAACGATCCGTTTGCGTCCGAACGATTCCCCGTCCAATGGACCGATAAATGCTTCTGATCCATATTTGACCCGAAGTCAACTCCCGATCTCGGGAGAGATCCAAAGGACTTTTAAAAGTCTCTGAATTACCATTCCAACGATATGCCCCGTGCGTGATTCTGACCAACGGTTTGCCCTTGGCGGCCGATTTTCCAAAAAAGCCTGAAGCGCACTGCCAAATGGTAGGTTCCAGACCCTGCCTATCGGCACCTGTTGATAGGCAGGAATAGATATATGCCGATTGACACTTACCTGGGCCTATAAAAGGAGTACCTCACCTCATTTACAAGGGGATCCCAGATCTGATAAAAATCCCTCTGAACGAATCCCAGAAACCTCTCTCGAAGGCAGCGTGATTTCAACTTCCAAATCCCTTTTTTACTTCCACTTTTCATCATCCTTTTCATCAAACTTGGTGAACTAACCACTCTCCATCATCATCCAAGTGCAAGGGCTGCTCTCCAACATTCAAGGTCAAGCTCAAGATCTTCAAGAAGGTCCAACTTTCTCAAACTCTCTCTTAAATTCTCTTAAATTCCCAATAACTTGTTTTCTTATTTAGCACTTTTATTATCTCATCTCACACATCCTAATATACTTTTTATTTAGTATTACTGTACATCTTTTATTTTCATAAAACCCAAAAAACAAGAAAAAGAGGGTTTGCTCATAAATTCCAAGTAGGGATTCTCGCACTTTTTCCACACTTTTCTCACAGCTAAAACACTTTTTCTACACACACACACACACGCGCGCGCGCGCACACACACACACACACACACACACTTACAAATAAGAGATTCCCCATTTCGATTTATGGGATAAACCCCACCCCTCGGTTTTTATGCGATCTACGTGGACTTTGATGCCTTTATAGGCTACGTAGGCATCTCGGGGTAAAACCCGAGACTCGAGTCCTTTTTCTCACTTTTTCTCTCATTTTCAATCTTCTCTAAATCCATTTTCCTTATATTCTATATACTTTCCCTTAGTGACGCATTACTCCATATGCGTTATCGTTCCATTATAACGATCAACGTAGGGGTAATCACGTAAATCTTATTTTTCTAGTATTATTCTTATAACTTCCTACAGATGGCTCGCTTTATCTTTTCCATGATACAAGTCGAGGATTCCTACCTCCATTCTATATATACACATGCACACATATCATGGGGGGAAATATAAAGGAAAATAGCAAATATCCATGAGAGACCGAAAGGGCGGAATAGGTGCCTAACACCTTCCCATTTCGTAACTAAGCCTCCGAACCCTTCTCGAATCATTTTGGTTTCGCACGCACCAGTATGTCTTTGGATGCCATCCTTCGGGGTGGCTTCCCCTTTTTCTTTTGTCTGTTTTGAGTAAAATAGACTGGCAACTCTGAATCTCTCTACATTTTTACACCACATCTCAAACGACGTCGGCTGAAGCACTCCCGAGAAGGACACGCGGGACCCAAAGGATCCTTTCCTCCACGCGCCCGCCAGCATGGCGAGGATCGGGGATGGCCACAGTGTCCAATTTTTTTAATTAACTTAAAAAATCTAGGATACTTGATATATTTTCAAAAATACGGGATATCCCTATTTTAATATATCAAGCAAATGTATGAAAAATAAAAAACTTAAATACTCTTGATCGTTATAAAAAAATATTCAATTTTTTATTCTTTAACCACATATATAAATGTCCATAATTCGAAATAATTATGAATTATTCACACGAGTATCTACATGATCTAAGTCTGGTTAGTATTTCATGTTGTCCATAATTTCAAGGGAACCGTTAGCACTTAATAACAACCCAACAATCAAAACACGAATAATAAGGACATAAATAAAAAAATTGAGATAAATAAGAATTTTATACAATTATGGTCTAGATACAACTCTGTCGTAGATTGGAGTTCTCAATAGTCCTCCTTGAACCCAAACACTTCATATTGCCACTATGCTGGGACGACAGGAGGTTCCACCTGCCCATTCAGGTGGCAGGGTCGAGGGAGGCCTCCCTCGCAGAGTTCCAGGGGAAGTGCCTCTCCGGTTGGGTCGAGGGGCAGCGCCTGTAAAATAATGCATTGTTTAACATTGCCGAAAATGATTTCTATGCCATAACAACCTCCTATCACCGATCTGGTTTCGCACTCCTCCGTTCAAAATCAAGATCAAAACAACTAGAATTTACACATTTCTTATGCCTCCATGAAGGAGTTCACATTCTTCATCAATATTACATTCATCGAGTGTAAAAAAAATAATGACGAATAAATCATTGTGGGATCCAAGCACATAAAACATAAACATATATATGTGACCATAATAGAGGGATTAGATCGCTGCAAAATAGAAGTGAAAAATGATCTATATTCTACCCAACATGTATGCACATATACAAACATGGTTGAATTCAACCTGTACGCGATACAATAGGGATTTGATACCAGTTGTTGGAGCGGTAGTCCAAGGGTCTATTCAATATACGTGTAGATCGAACTACAAAACAAAAGTACACATACGTGAAATCCTACAAGGTAGAATTGAGATTTACCTTTAGGATCTCTTTAATTTGATCTCATCTTAGCACGAACAGTATGTGATGACATTTGATGTAGAATGCTGGGCTGATGTACCTCACGATCTTTAACTATATTCCTAATATGAACAATCATGAGCTGAGTGTGGGCTCTTTCTTTGTAACCACCTTTTTATCTCTAATGCCTCTATTTCTCACAAATCCGAATTAGGGTTTTTGAGTATTAAAGAGTGAGTGCTAGCTTAAGAAAAAATGAGCCTTAGGTGCCTATAAATAGGCTACAATAGGGACCCTAAGGAGAGATAAGGATGTGGCTCCTAATGGGACTGAGAAAACCTAATCCTTCCCGGATTCTAATCCGTGTCCCTTAATTATAATTAATACCGCTAAATAATTATAATTGTAACTCCATTCCTTAACTCAAAATTATATTTTGAGATCCTCATTATTAATTACTTAATTCTCCCCACGTTAAGGTTACAGATATCCGTTATTAAAATAAATTATTGATAATTTATTTGATTAACTTCTTTAAGTCCTTGGTTCAACTTAACTTAATTGTAGTGTCGGATTAACATAATCTACCTGCAGAGTTCAAAACATACAAAATTATAAGCATATTTAACCATACATTAATCACCATTACCCAATCTATCAAGATTATTGATCCAATAATGAATCTCACCTAATAAGTCAAAGTAAGAGATAACTAGTGCATGTGTCCGTCAATCATATCCAGATTAAGAGCCTTGAGTAAGCATAATAATCACGAGGTGTAAATTGTTTTATAAAAGCAGTACGAAGAAAATGACCTCAAAGTGGTCCCATTCAAAACACATAAAGTGTACTAGCAAAATAATTTGAAACTATAGCATTTTTCGTAATCAAGATATACCTACTAAAATATTGTGCTACAGCCCTACTAATGGCATGTCTAGTTCCATCTAAGACTGTGAAAGATAAAACTTATATTCCACAAGAACTGGTGATATGATCCTCTGTGTGTAAGTTATACTCTATGCACCAGAACACCTAAAAGGAGAATAAAAGACATCGAAAATATATAAAATAATGCATACATTGTGTCTATACATGATTCTCATTAAAATAGGAAAAAATGATTTTAAATCAACAGTAAATCCATAAATAAAACTATGACATAATGCATGGTTTTAGTATATTTCCCTAATAATTAGTAAATTGTGAGTTTCTGTATGAGCCATTAGTGGTGACATCACATTCTATAGTTTGTGGTACCTTGGTGTTAACTCTTGATGATGTGATAGGCCTAGTATGCTAATTATTAAGATGAATAAAGTCCATAGAATTAGAGACATGAGTTATTTAAAGTCAATTATTGAGGTTAGGTGACTAGAGTATCATGCCTAAGCGATATTAGTTTTACGATAAGGATGCATTGAGTTCCTTTATTAGGTACGTATGGGTAGTTAATAATGATGATGTGATTAGGGGAACTTGATACTTGGGGCAGTGTGATGTCATGAGCATTTGAAAATTCGGTAGGCATGTAGACTCATGTTAGTCATTACTTGGGGATGTGTACTCAGGACTTAGGATATAGGATACTATCATTGTAGGTGAGTGCCTTAGTAATTTTCAATTGATAGATATATATCGTAAGCTATGATGTAGGTTACTAGCCATCGATGGTAACTGCATTGCATATGTAACAAGGATAAATTGAAGTGACGCGGGAGAAACTCTATATATTCTTCCATGGTGTGGTTGCAACATTTGAGGAATAGGATCCCTTTGAGACGTCGATAGTGTTAACTTATAGGATTATAGGTTGTATAGGACATCTTATATCCTGCCAGAATCCTAAGTAGTTTCAGCCTGTGGTTTGATACGTAGTATATGGCATCAACCATTTGGAAGGAAGTTTTCGAACAAAAAGATTTATTTTTCAACTAATGAACCAGAACAAATAAAAGATTTTTTTTTAATAACCAAGAGTTTACTAAAAGAAACATAATATCCATAATAGGCTACGCAAGAAACTGAAATCAAATTCCTTTAATGGTAGGTTCACAAAGACAATATTTTTAAAATAAACTCCTAGCGATATTAAAGCTTAAATGAACATCACCCACAGCAACTACCGCTACTCTCGTAGCATCTCCCATAGCCAGATAAATCTCTCCATCACTTAGTCGCCTATTTTTCTAGAATCCCTATAAAGAATTGCATACAAGATTAGTGGCTCCCATATCTACACTCTATGAGACTTGGGAACAACCTATACCCTAGGAGCCTTAGTTGGCTACTTATACTCTATAAGCCTTGGTGGGCTGTTAAATATACCTAATAAAACTACAACCATTAATATAAGACCACAGATTATGAAGATCGGTTATAACAGGTCATGGCATGGATGAAGACCATGCCTAAAGGCTTATGGGTATTAATACCCACCAGACCGTAGAGTTTTACTCAAAAACCCTGGGCATAACATATCGCTAAGGATGCCTCAATTGGACTCAATAACATGGTCACATTTGGAGAAAAAATCTCTTCATCCATAAGGCAAAGACCCCAATCAAGCAAATATTAATTATAAAATAAGCTAATAAGATCAAGAACAAATACAAATGTAGCCAAAGGAGGTTACAAGGCAAGCCTTGAGGGGTTACTAGTACCCCAAAGACCATGAAATTTAATCAAAAGCCTATGGAAAACAGTAAAGTCCATGCCCACAAGTAAGTAGGAGTAAAACTAAGTGCATAATTTAATAATAAGTTACTTCTATAAGCAATCAAGCTATAATTCAAATAATGCTACAAAGTGAAGACATTGGAGACCAAAGATTCATTACAAAGTACTTCATGTAAGACAAAAGCAAAGTAAAAAACATAGGGATATGGAGATATAAGTATATTCATTCATCATAATATAGTTCATTACAGGGCAGTTCAAAAATTACAAGTTCAGTAGAAATGAATAGGAAAAGTCGTGGAGTCTAAGACTTTACATCCACTTATTCATCGTCCTTGTCCTCAAGGTCAATTTTAGTCTCTTTGACCTCTTGAGAAGCAATCGTGGCCTCTTCCTTCTGTTTTTGGGAAACCTCTACGGCCTCCTTCTACTCCACCTCACACTGGGTGTGCTCAATGTTAGAGAACCTCCAAGCAAAAATGGCCTCTTTAGCCTCAGGAAATTTCTTAGTAACTATGTGCCTCATTTCCTTATTATTGCAGATGTAGGCCTAATTCTGGGCATTCCACAAGTTATGGAAGTCCTGAAAGACTCCATAGCATCTTCAATATCCTTCTTGTAACAACACGTAATTTTATCAGGTAAATAATTAAATTAATTCAGAATTCAAAAATCTAGCTTAAAAGACTCATAATATGAGTATATATAAGTCTTGGGTCGTTTAGAATAGTCCTACAAACATAAAACTCTCTAGGCAAAAAAATAGGGACAAAATAAAAATCCCGCTTCAGATAATTTTTCACCACAAGTCCATTTTCAACTTAGGGACCCTTTTTTTTAATTCTCCGTATCCACCTCATTGGGTACGAAGTTCGCTAAACAAGTCAACTCTCCTTCATGTCTGGCCACTGTCCGGCCCTTCTGAAGTAGGACTAAAAATTTTTCACCCCTCTATTTAAATAACCGATGAGGGTATTTGCGATTAAACCTCACCCCAATTTCCTCGTTATCAATGGTATCTCTACATGGTTGTCGTGATTGGCTCCCACCACTACTACACTGCTCCTATGAGCAAAAAATTTTGCCTGAAATTTAACCCTGGGTGTCACTGCACTCCACCCTACTCAATTTACTTTGGGTTATCTCTTTCCATTAACATGTTACACTCCCCCTCTTTCTCTAATCCTCATGGATGGCTCTTCAAAGGAGTTCCCCTGACTCCACCCCTTTACTGATTACACTGGGTGAGTCTGAATATGCACCACCGCTTTCTACGAAGGTGTTTAGGGAAACTAATGCACCATGTTGTTTATCCCAATGCCATCTATTGTAACTAATAATTATATTGAATTCTATCACGATCACTGTATCCAAAATATTCCATGCTTTCTGCTGAGCCTCCCCTCCTACAGTCCTTCTAACGACCCTCATTGGTCGTCCTAAAGTTGTTCGGTGTACGAAGCCCAACCGAACTCATTTATGAATCACATCCACTATACTTAATAGTAGGAGAGCGAAATTCGCATGCGTGAAGGAATACAACAATCCTATAATAAGGCTCTATAGCAAATAACGCTAAGCTGAAACGTAATAAGCCGCACAGATCCAAAGGACTCTAGAACCTAATGCTTTGATACCATTTTTTACACCTCGCCTACTAAAATACCAGGTGGCCAGCCCGTGATTAAAATAAAACGTTGGTCTCATATGGATCATTCTTAGCATTACTGTCGAAAACTTTTTAAAGTTACTAATCACCTAGTAATTTAATTAGTCTAGTGCCAAATTTTATCTTTCATTAATTAGCAACAGGCGAAAAATAAATAATAATAAAACCATCAACACATCTAATAACTGAATCCCACACAAATGAATAACATAAATTAAGATAACTGAATCAACTATCGGTTCAATAATAAAATACAACAGTAACTGAAATAATAACCTGGATACACAAAGTCGGATAAGTAAACTAAATACAAAATCTGAGGGCGACATGCCCAAATGAGTACTGAAAAGTTCCTACACTAGGAGTTAATGAACGAAGCGTCTATAACAAAGTCCTGCAACTTCCACATGAGCTGCAGCTACGCATTACTGGATAGAATGCTCTGACTGGACATCCTTGTGGCTGGATACCTAAAATGTTTTGGAAAAGATTTTGACACGAGTTAGAGCCCAAGTAAAATATTTTTGAAAATATTTAGCAAGCAGTTAAATTGCAATAATTAAATATGCATGCACACTTTTCATATTTAAGCTAGTGTCGCACTCTCTTGAGACATAGCTCACCTTTCATCTACTGTGCACACTTAACGCTTGCATTCTACCTTTCCTAGTTAAGCTACCCCACCTAACTATCCATAACAAGTCTCATTCCATATACTAACTAATTGTACCTACTCGTATTACCCATACAATATGTTATCGAATTTCCACTCCTTTTATCTCATTATAAATCTCTCAGTACATGCTTATTTCTCCCCATAATATAGTTATTTTAATGTCACTATCTTTCTCTTCTACTAAACCCACATAGTAGAATAAAATCACATGTATACATATATCACTTCGTTATATATATACTAACACTGCACCCCTAAGATGAGTTGCGGTGTGAGTATACTAGGCTATAATGTCCTGGTACATCATTTACAAAAGACACGTAGTAGAATAAGTTACAAGTATATATATTCATCAAGCTAATTATATGTATACAATACAACACCCCTAGGCTGAGACTTGTGATGCATGCATACTCTGTTATCAAGTCCCGGTACATCACGTACTGTATAAAGGACTACAGATCCCGAATCACTCTGGAATCGTATCAATAAAAATCACACATATTGGAGGTGAACATAGTTCACATACCTATGGGTCACGCACATACCTACGCTCCCATAGTCAGCTGACTTATCAACTCACAAATAAGTCTTCACAGTCCTATGTTCTTGAGGTACCAAATCTAAATCCCCCCAAAGGCACACAAGACAAGTTGTCCTCTTCTTACAACCTCCCGTGATAGTAAGTATGGTAGGTATGTCATACACATAATAAATTACAGAAATCAGTATAGGTATACACGCAACCTATATCATATATTCTACACATAGCATATATATCTCCCAAATATCCTACATATTATTTAATTTCAATTATACATCTCAAAATATATTCCCGAGTATCCCTTACTAGTTGAAGTGTGCCAATTATCCTTTAAAATATTGCAGTAGGTAATTCACTCATATCCTACTGATCTAAGTCATAGATTTGCTCATCCCCCGAATTCGTTACATTTCAAATTACACCGATTAATCTAATCAATTTCACATTAATTAATTTATTAAAGTAGTGTCACCCAACTACAATACTCCGACTCACTCATATGGTATGTATCTTCACCCTTTAGAATCTGTTACACAAAAATCAACTATTAAGGTTAACACCTCTCATTAAATTCGCTATTCGTTAATTTATTATATATCTCTATAATAAATTAAGCAGGCTAATCTGTGCCTAACTCCCGTAGCACTAGCCTGAGCAATATCAGAGTCAAAACCCCGACCCTTAATTTAATTACTAACACCTCATTTAATTTTTCTCCAAGTGGTATTACTTAACAAAAATCCTAGACTCCCTTTATCGGTCCGTATTTTAATCTTTTAATATTCATTTTATCAAATTCGGTTAATAAGTTTAACACCCTTATTAAATTTAATAGTCCTTAATACTCATCCCATAAGACTCTAAGTGTTAGGTTTCATTTAATTAATATCAATTAAATCCCATCTTAAGATACCAGCTCGTATGCTAAATTCATCCAAAATTCCCATTCGAATACGTTTGTATATTTTTTACATATATTATCGAGTGTCGTTCATTATAAATACTCCTAAATCCATACCCCGGATTCATCCCTATCTAATCCAAGGATAAAATAATGTGCCTTTATATTTTTTCAAAGTCCTTCACTCATCTACGGACATCTCCATATAACCCGAATTTATTTCTTCCTAAAGATGTCGACCCCGCGCACCCTATCATAGAAAAATCATATCAAATAAAAAAATTATAAAAATACGAGGACGGCGCTCACATGACCATGACAAAAAGAACTTCAATATCATGTTTTACAATAACTGAAGGGGTCGATCGACCAGATATCAGTCATCTTCCCCGAGAGCTTTTTTCACCATTTTTAAACACCGAAGCTTTCCAAATTCAATCCAGACCTTGATTACTTTATCTCCCATATTTATTTCATCTATAAACATATTCAAACACTAATATATGACATTAATCCTCAGTGATTTTCATTAAAATTCTAGGGTTCATAAATTGGGATTTTTCTCATATCCATTAAATCACAATTCTCAATTCAATTCAATAATCTGAATTCAACAATAATTTCTACAGGTTCTCGATTCTAAATCATATTATAGCCTCATATGATATTATTCTCACATTAATTAAACATAAATTTCACCCTTAATGCTTAAATCCCCCAAACCCATATTTAACATGTGATACCCTCCAAAAATGAATTTTTCTATAATAAATCATCCCAAAATGAATATGGCTTACACCCACCATGATATTAGTCGCAATATTGCAATTTAAATGAAAGTAAATTTAACTACTTGTCTGGATAGTTTTGTAGGGTCTGATTTTCTTTGTTGTAGACGAATGTTTGAGGAAGAACACACTCCTATTCCTTTAGTTTGGCTCCCAAAAGATCCCCAATTTGCTCTCCCAAACTTTCTATTTAGATTTAAGTTTTATCCCATTGAGTTATGGATTCCCCCAAATCCCTTAATTAGTTTTTATTGGGCTAATCCCGTTTTTAGACTAATGAACTTAATTAAAATGGCCCAAACACTCCCGTGTGGGCTCGGCTATGCCTAAATATGCCCCGAGACTCAATTTCTACCCTCGAGTGCTCTATTTTGACTATCTCGGCCCTTCCGGACTCAACCGTCCGCTCAGAATCATCATCGGAGTTACTTAACTGAAATCTCAAATTTCAACCTCAATTTACTTACATGTATTTTTAAAAAAAAATAAGTCGAATTAATATAAATCTCAATTCTCCAAACAAGCTGAATCTTTCAATTTAAATAAATTCTCCAAATTAGATAAATTATTTATCCTAAAAAATACGGCGTGTTACAAGGATTGTCGACACCCAAAATTGCACTCAGCCCACGTGAATTAAAAGTGCTCCATTTAAATTCGTCCTCAGTCCAGTCTGTCATGGGTTTTTAAGTAGTGATATTATTTGCAGTGACAGTGGGATGAGTCCAGCCTCTTTCACAAATAACCAAAATACGCTCATCAATGGCCTTTAACTATGATTTCATACGTTCTTTCCAGTAGGTATAATTAGACCCGTCAAAAATGGAAATCCGATTATATAAGTGCTCCATCGAAAATTTTTGATTTTTTACAAATTTGATTTTTCAAAAAATAAATATCACACAATTTTGCGAAAAATAAGGATCACTCAATAAATTAGAGAACCCCGCTCTGATAACAATTTGTGAAATCTAGGTGATCGATTAAATAAGCACTGATACCAGTTTGTAAAATGTATGTGTGATACTGATTAAATCGAATTTCCAAAATAATAATATTTAATCGGTGTCAATTTTTAATCCAATTTAATTCGTCCCTAAGATATACATCTAGGTGTAGTGGATCATGCCAAGACAAACAAATATGAACTATTGACTCACAGATTTTAGGAAAAATCCCCAAAGGGCAAAACCTTTTATATCACAAATATTACTCACAATGATTACAAGTAAAATCGGTAAAAAATTTACCACAACAAGCTCTCATAGGTCGCAACCTAAATCAGCAATGGAATTTCACAGCAAATCTTTAAGAATCGTAGTTCATTCAGCCCAAGAACACCCATGAGCACTCCCATTAACACGCAGTCACGTCAGCCAGCACCTCCTTCAAGTGGCACCTAGATCAGCAGTAGAGATCGTTTTTTCAAGTGAAACTTCACAAAGGTATGTTCTTGGGTTCCAAAACAATTCACATAAAGATTGGGATGATTTGTGAATTGAAAACAAAGGATAAAACCCTTAAAATTGAGAAGACAAATGTTTCTGACAAAGCAGTTTCGCAGGATTAAAATTCGTAGGTCTTCTGAAGAAAAATAAATTTGGACCAAGAAATTTATAAAAAAATTAACTCGACAGCTCGCTCAAACGAAAAACATATGTCGTTCAAATGAGACATCACGTGACATCTATTGTTTCTTAAAAGACGTGGCACAGTTGCTCGAATGACCGGAGCCGAAAATTATTTTTTTATTCCAGTCCGCCTGAACGCTTAGAAAAAATAGTTTTGACAAAAAACTCCGCTCTAACACTTAGAAATTTTTTTAGAAAAATTTTCCTAACACTCTAAGTGAATCGTTAAGGTATTTAAACATAACCTTACCAAAATTAATCTCACGGGGGCTTCTTTGTTCAAGAACTTTGATATCCGAATTCGTCTTGATGCATGATTGAACTTGAATAAGTCTTCGACGGTTGTAGCAGTATACAACATACTCAAATGTAAATAAGACTTATAAAATATTTCCTTACACATCGAGTTTAGGATTAGCAATCATGATGTGAGGATGTTTGGAATTGATTTGAGGACTTTAGTGTTGTGATGATTTTTAGGAGATAGAATCGAGTAGTGATTCGTGAGAGAGTACGTGGAGAAACATGCGGGTAGGATTGGGTGTGTATGGGCGCCTGATCGTGTTTTTATGGGTAGACGTTTGTGAACCATATTTTATCTTAAGCGTTAGACTTCGCAGAATTTCAAGAACGAAATTACAGTGCTAGTGGGGTTGTATGTAATAACCTGTAATCTTATCCGATAATTAATTAAATTAATTCTGAATTTGAAAAGATATCTTAAAAAACTCCTAATATAAGTATATATAATTTTTGGGTCTTTTAAGAAGAGTCCTCAAAACATAAAACTTTCTAGGCAAAAAAATAGGGCCAAAATAAAAATCCCGCTTCAGATAATTTTTCACGGCTTTAAAGTGTGACTGACTATTTATCATGCTTCTGGAGTGTGACTAACAGGCGAACTGTTTTAGTTTTAATAGAATTCTAATGCCACTTAAACTCTCTAATCTTTCTTCACTTAAATTAATATGGTGTTTGGACTTTTCAAACATATTTTCACAATCTCTAAGAGTAGTAGACCCTTATAAAATTCATCTTCTTCCTCCTACAAACCCTAACCTCAAAGTTATCAAGTTTTAACTCAAGATTTGAAGGCTTATTTGATGTTTTCTTGAGTTTGGTCTAGAATGAGTTTTGATTATTTTCATGAGAGGAACGTAGTGGTGTGATCAGAATTTTAAGGCAGAATCTTATGAGTTTCTTATGATGATTTTAAGGAATGGGGTTTACGCAATATGCTCCTAGAATCTCTCGAGAGTGGTCCTTTTGTTCCTCATTTATTTGTACTTATATTGTTGATATCATGACGTTTACTGGTATCTAAAATATTGATTCGATTTGAGATATTTTATTTGTTAATGGGCATGGTGTCACGAAATTTTTATGTAACACGGATAATGGTCACCCGCCAATAGTCCAAAAGTCCAATAGCCTGGATGAGGCTTTATGAAGCTTAGGTGGGGTGAGGTGAGGCCTGGTGACCTATTGATGTGTTATTGAGAAATTAAATTGGTATAGTGCTCGTATGTCGCATTGAATTTGAATGCAAGTTCGTATTGTTGTACTTATTCATCGTTATTGTTTTGAGCATCTATTTTTGTCCTATTGTGTACTTTCCCATGTTTTTCTTTTAGTGACAGGTTAGCGTGGATTTGGACGCTACAAATTTTGGAGGATTTTAGAGCTCGATGTTTGGAGGATTTAATTTTTTTGTTAATATTAGCATTGTAACTATTCGGAGAGCTTAGCATTATATTTAGAGGAATTAAATTGTAATTATTTTTTATTGGACGTTATGTAATTTTGGATTCTTTATATTTATTTTGTGGAATATAGTTGCTCTATACCAATTGTAGAGGATTTAGTTTAGTTGTAATAGTAGTAACGCCTCATGTTTTACGCGGGGTGTTACACTTCTTTAGGTCCATGGAATGTTCATCATCCATATTTTTCATGGTCGCGATGTGGTTTTATATTAGTAAGGAAATCTGGGACTCGATGACGGGAGATTTCTCATCACAAATCGTGGCTTGTTTTATTGTTTTTAGATATTTGGCCTCTAATACCTTGAGCTCCTCCGTGGCCTTCTTGAGTTTTCTTTGGCCTCATTCTCGGGGTTCTCAACAACCTCAGCCTTAGATGTGGCCTAAAGACTTGTAGCTTAAAAGGAAGCAATTGCGAATTTCTTGCCTGCTTCAAAATAGGAAGACCTTACTGCATCAACCTCTGCCTTGTGTGTTGCCTCTAAGGCCATGTATTGGACATATATATCTTCGTATTTTACCCTCTCGATCATTACAACCTTAAATAAAAAGAAAATAAAGAAGTTAGTAAAAGTAGAAAACATGAAGAAAAAGTTGTGAATATATACATGTGCTTATCCTGATAAGGCAATGAAGTCGATAGTTCTCTAATTCCTTGGAATCCTCCTTAAACGAATGTTAAGATATGAGGGGTTGGCAACCAATTTCATCTCAGAGACCATAGTGGACTCAATGTCCCATGTAGAACTTAGGTCTTCTAGTCATTTCTAAGGTTGCAGTCGAGAGACAAAGAACTTACTTTAAGGAGTTGGAATGTTCGCACCAGCTCCTGCTAACATTCATAGAGGCTTCTCACTGAGGGTCATATTCCCATAATGTACTGGATCTTTATAATTCTCCCCAACATTAGGATAAGGTAAGCCTTAATTAGATAAATTTATTGCGAAATCCTCAGCAATTGGTGGGTTTGAACCACTAGACGTGGCCTTAGTGGGGACCACATTCGTAGGTGAAGCAACTTTGTCTACGACTTTCTTCCTTCTTTTCCCCTAGTCTTCCTTAGGGATTGATTCATGTTGTGGATAATTTCTTCCAACTTGTCTAGTTAGGAAATAAGAAGCTTTATATTAATCTCCATTATTGGCTCACTGTGCGCGAAAGAACCTAGTTAATGAGAATATTAGAAAATAATGAAACAAATCCAGGGACAGTTGAAAAGTAATGGGTCAAGGCCTAAGAAAGTAAAAAATCACAATTTTATTTATACCTCATAGATCTTGATGCACGGTTGTAATGTGAGTCATATAATAGACAAGTAAATATAAATATCTCAGTGTGACCGCAGATGCAAGATTCTTCTTATTGTCTTAAATAAGTTATGCGCACTGTATCATTTTTCTTTGGCGTTAGTTAGGTGCCAAACATGAACGAATTGCAAAAATGATATGAAGTCAGAAAGAAATTTTAAAATATAAGGTATGTGGCCTCATTATGAAGATGGTTTTACTTTTGTTTGGGGGACGACCCCAAGAAAGCGAGATTTTTTCAGATCTCTCTCTTTCAGAATCCGCGAGATGTGTCTCCCACTTGTCCCTAGCGATATAAAAATATTTGCCTTTCTAGTTTTTTACACTGGAAGGCTTATCGGTCATAAGGTATTTACTTGCATTCCAAGTAGCCATGTTGTAATACCATAGATTATTAGAGACATCACCCTTTAGCCTGTAGAAGTCAAAGAAATCTGCGGTTATGATATGTTAATAAAATTTCTTCTTTTAGACCACTAAGGAGGCCAAAATGTCCTTCCACCCATTGGGATCAACCTGGGTCGGGGTTAGGTTCATCACCTTGAGAATTCTTCTAGCGGAAGATGGAACTAGAACACTAAGTCTGAAGAGGAAGGCGTGTACACGAAAAAAAAAAAATCATTAGGGATAGTGTAGCATTCTCTTTGATTCGCTAAAAGGATAGTGTTTAAATTCCCTTCGAGAAATTCACAGGCTATAACCAAATGAGATAGACACTCTTTTGTTATAATGAAAGCTTAGTGTAGGGCTACGGGGTACCGTTCTGTTTCAGTGTCATGACTAGAAGGCATGACTTCAGTGTTCTAAACTTTTGTGGCCATTTTATTCATCACTATCATTTGGTTGTTTGTTGACGATGTGTCCTCCTCAGTGTAACACCCAGTAATTGTTAATGATTTTCATATGGGGTTTAATTAAATAAAAAGGGGAAAAAGTTAATTCGGATTAAAATAAATATTAATTAAAGTGACAAGGGTTACTATTTATATGTGAGAATTATATTGAGAATTACTTAGGGAATGATAAGAATGTATTAAAACTATCGTGAGTGAGAAATACGACAGTTACAGAAATTTAGTTGGGACGCATATGTGAGTCGTGTCGGGACTTAAAGCGTATGAAAAAATTTTTGAATTATTTATGGGTCACACAAATGGTTATTTCAAGTGCGCTAGTGTATCCAAAAGGGTAGAAATATTCAGAAAAGTGTACTCGGGGGTTTGGATTGGGTCCTATGGCATTTTTAGGCCAAACCGGCACCCCGAGAGGGCATTTTGGTCTTTTGACTTTCTAGGGTAAAGAGACTAATGAAATTTGAAGTGATATATCAGTAATGGTAACTTATGGTTAGGAGTTACAAAATACATAGAGTCCATTAGAAAAGAAGGAGAAGCCATTTTTAAAGCTTTAGAGAGAATTCTTGAAAGATTCAAGCTTGTTCTTGCACCCATCATCATAGGGGAGTCGATTAGAAAGGAAGACAACCCAACTCATCAATAATTCACAAAATCAGATCATCAATCATAAAGAGGAAAGTGTTATTGCAATTTCTTTTGAAGTCAAAATACCCATGTAGTGTAGGGTTTTATATTTGATTATTTTAAATGAAGTTCTTGAAAAATTGATGAATTAAACACATGCAATTAGGTAGGATTGCATGTATATTGATCCATATATGTAGAGGATACGAAACTGGATGATATGTGATGATTTAGATAGGAAAACTTTGGGTTTTATATTGAGTATGAATGAAGAACATGAAAAGCTAGGGCTTTGATGAATACATGATTTGATCTGTTCTTGAATAAAATCATAGTGTTTGATGTTATAATCACATTGGAAATGAACAAAACATATGTAGATAACGTTTAGGAAAACAATTTATAAGTTTGATGAAGGATCATGGATGTTGTGTAAATGAAAAATGGTGAAAAATGCTAAAACCCAATGAAGACACCAACCTGCTACTATTCGAATCGATTTGATCTGCCCAGATTTGTGTTAATTCCCTTATTAAGACCTTAAAATGAGATTTATAAATAGGGAAAATTTTGGGATATCCTTATAATATAATGAGGGATATATTGGATGACAGTAAGACTATGATAGGTCTGTGACTTAATCTTAATGAGAGAATTAAGGTGAGGATTAATCGGGATAAAATCGAAAGATAATTTATTCTAGAGAATGAGGATGAGTTACAGGGATTTAAAATGGATGTATTATATTAACTAGTAGAGTATGAGTGAATTAACTACTTAATTCATGTAAGGGGGTAACTAGGGCCTTCGAATTGAGAATAATACTCGGGAGTTTACGATAGAGAGTTATAAATCATAAATTGATAAGTACGGTAAGTATTTAAGATATATATGCTACGTACGAATGATAATTATAGGTTGAGTGTACACCTATACGGATTATATTATAGGTTGAGTGAATATCTTTGCAGATTGTGTATACCTATACGGATGATATTTATAGGAGGATTGTATACCTCTACGGATGACATTTATAGGTTGTGTATATACCTATATGGATTATATCTATAGGTTGTGTGTATACCTATACGGATAATACTTATAGGTGATGTGTATGCCTATATGCGATATATGGATAGGTGGGGTGTATACCTATTATGTTCTTTCTTATCTGTATGAACATGCCTACACTACCTGCTACACCACCTATTATGGGCAGTATTATCTTGATGAGCCAATTGGGGGGACTTTTGACTTGTGCCCGAAAACATAGAATTTATGGATTAAGCACTATTTGTGTATATGATAGTGTGACCGGTCATTTGGATTCATTATGCGTGTGCGTAGCCTAAAGGTTTAGAACTATGTTCACCTCCATTGTATGTTATATGATTCATGGTTCGAGGGTGATATCTGAATCGATAGACCTTGAATGAGTATGAGAAGTACATGGACATAATATCAGAGTACGCAAACTCGTATCGTGGTTCTTAGCCCTGGGATGCTTGATTTATGTATATAGATAGTGTGATATATCTATGCGTACATTTTTTTATCCTACTTATGTGTGAAAGTAGTAGCTGTAGATAACATATATCTAAACGTGATGTAATTGTTGATGTAAAAAATTATATCACTCTAATAATTCAATCATAGATAAATAAATGAGACAAAAGATTTTAAAGTGGTTCAGCCTTATAAGAATGGCCTACGTCCACTGTTGTTTTATTATTGTTTGTATGGGAATTCTCGATTAAAAGAAATTCTGTTCTGGATCCCAAAGTTTGGATTCAGGATCTGATCCCTTACAATGAGGATTGTACAATGTATTTATAGCCCTGAGGCTGTAATGTGAAAGGGTAATACATTAAATGATATACATATGAAAGGTTAATACATTTAATGCCCTCTTTGCGTGTGCGTCTGAATGATAAGCATTTAATGAATCAGTTGAACTGTTGGTTATCCAGCTATTAATGCTTTGCTCGAGATGCAGCTCGGACCGCCTGAGCTTCTCGGTGCCAATGAGTTCCTCGGAGAGGTCTTGTTCCTCGGAGCATAAGAGTTCCTCGGAGAGGTCTTGTTACTCGGAGCATAAGAGTTCCTCGGAGCGTATGATCATCTCGAAAGTGCTTGTTGTTGCCATGTAGATAGCCATGTGTCTTCATATGGTTGATCCAAGTCAGCAGATTAAATTTGGTATTAACAGAAGCCCCCAATGTTTCATAGTTCGAAATTTGAGGAGTATGGAACATTTTTTCTCGGAATACGGTAGCTTTAAATAGTCTTCCTAATTTTTAGGAACGTTTCCCTTGTATTTATTTTCTCCTTCCAAATTCGTAGAATCATGCTTTTTTGGACTTTTCGGCGTGCTTCGATTCCCGCATTACTTTTCGTCTTTTTGACCGCTGTTTCTCGCTTTGGTTCCCGCGCCACTTTTCATCTTTTTGGCCGCCGGTAACGTAATCATTTTTTTTTAATCATTACTTCGCCAGTTCCCAAGGTAAGGTATTTAAACTTCACAGATACTTCATTCGTCTTCTACCTTTTCAAATTTTCATCTTCGAGTTTTTCATTGTCTTCTACTCTCTTGTGTATTCATCTCTTCCATCGTCTGTCGCCATCAGCTCTACTCTTTTCCTGTAAGATCTTCTTCCTTCATCTTTATTTCTTTATTCACCATGGTTTATCCTGTTGAGTCTCTTAAGAAATTTCGTTCTGATTTTTCCATTCCCTCTTGGGTCGTCTTGGAAGAGCTTTCTGAGCCTTCTAATTATTTCAATTTGGTTGAGGGACATTGGTTCCCCGGTCTCTTTTTTGCTGAGTGTGGATTTTCTTTTCCACCAAATTCTCTGTGTCTGGAATTCTGTCAGTATTTTGATGTTGTTCCTGCACGAATAGTCCCCAACACATGGAGAATAGTTAATGGGATGCATAAATTAAATCAAGTGCATGGAACTCGTATAGGAATTCCAGAAATCATGTACTGCTATAGATGGGCAGTTAATGATAATATTTACTATTTAAAAACTAGGTTTATAAATAGAGCCTTAGTAGTCAATCTCCCTGATGCCAATAGGGATTATTTTGAACACGGGGTTGTCGTAAAAAATTGGCAACACCCTCCATTAACCGGAGATGAGGTTTACCAGGGTTTTAGATGCCCTCCTTATGGCAATGGGATAGGTTATTTTTACTTTATTTTATTTATTTTGAAATCATGTTTGTTTTGTGTTTGATAAAATGTGTCACTGATAACAATGTTTGTTTATTTGCAGTTGATAGTAAGAGAAAGTGCCCAAAAGAAACAGATGTCAATATAAGGCATTTGGGACTTATCTGAGGTCTACATCAAAGGGTTGCCGACGAGCATATCAGGTCGGCCTCGTATCTTCTACAGTACAAGAGCTACACAACCTCCTTCACTACTCGTCCAGTGATCAGTGAAGCAGAGCCAGTACCAGCCTTTGCAAGTTCTTCGCCTGAATCTCATATTCCATTGAGCGAAAGGATGAAGAAGAGAAAAACTCCTGCTCTGTTTGAGAAAACCGCCTCCGGTTCTAGGGAGGTAAAAAGGATTAAGATTGATGTCCCAAAGGAGGGAACAAAGAAGACTAATACAGCTCCTCCAGCTGCTCCTGCTAAAGTCTCCGAGAAGGTTGTTGATAAGCCCGCAGTGGCTCCGAGCAGTTCTGCTGCTCCTGGAAAGGTGATTGTGATATCAACGACCAAGGATTCATCCTTGGTTGAATCTATAATTGTTCCCCCGAGGAGGCTGAAGAAAAGCTCCTCGGTCAATTTGGCTGACATCACTACTCAGCCCCCAGCTGCTGGGACTGTAGTTCCCACTTTTGTCCCTCCGAGCTCTGCCATGAGCTCGGTGAAGTCCCGGACCATTCCTGAGGTTCAGGGTAATGAAGATAATCTTACTCGGGACATGGTTACTTCTTTGGTTGCTCGTCATCTTGCTTCAGTAAGTTTCTTTACTTTGAACTTCTCATATTTTCCTTTGTCATTTCTATTTCTAACTTGCTTTCTTTTTCTGTTTACAGTTGACGAGCTGCTTTAACATAATCCTAAAAAAGGATGAAGCCATTAAAGCCTCATGCTCCTCGTCCAGTGTGGAGGGAGCTATGGAAGTGGCTATCAAATCTATGGAAGACTCCCGCCAGAAGTATGCCACTAGTAAGGCTATCTGGGAGAAAAAACTTTCCTCCTTCGAGCAAGAAAAAGCTCGAGTTGCTGATGCCTCCAAGGAGTTGGAGAAGAAAAAGAATGCCTTGGAGAAGGCAAATAAAGAGCTTGAGGAAAGGCTCAAAGCCGCTGGAGAGCTGGAAAATAAACTCAAAATTGCTGAGGAGAGGCTGGACCAGCTCCAGGAAGTAGGTCGGCAGAAGGAGGTCATTGAGATCAAACTGAAGAATGCTGAGAACCTTCTGTCCGAGACGCTTTCCTCGGAGAAGATGAAGAGGAAAGCTGCTGTGAAAAAGTCCTTCAGCTTTGGTTGGGACAAGGGATGGAATAAAGGGTGTGCTGCCATGGTATCTCAAGTAGACTATGGCAGTCTAAAGTATTTTAGGGGTGGATGGGTCGCTGCCCTTCAGGAAATAAAGGTCGACGAGTCGGCATATCCCTCGTCCTCCTCCTACTCCCAAAGAATTAGAAGAGGACGAAGCTACCTCTGAGGAGTCTTCAATGGTGATGGGAGATCACCCCCCAGCCATCCAGTCTGCTGTCGAGCAAGTCGTTTCTTCATCTAAGCAATAGTTGGTGCTCTCCGAACAGCCCACAGTTCCCTCCGAGCAACCTGCTTCCTTTTTCCAACCTCTCGAGAAGGTTTTGGGAGATAAGGAAAAGGTGTAGTGTTGTTTGGGCTTACTTTTATATTTTCTTTCTTTATCAAATATAATCCAGCACTTGTAATTCTGAATTTTATGATCTAATAAAACTTAAATTTTCTTGCATATTGTTGTTCATCTTCTATTCATACTCTGCTTGTTCTTCTTATTGATGATTGCTTTTCTTTCTCTACTAGTTTCTGGACAGGATGGATCTGCTATCTGCCCATGATACAAAGTTGTTGCAACAGTGCAATGAGTACTTTAAGGCTGGTCACACAGACTTGAGTGATGCACAAGTTGCCGACATCCTTGGCCAGGATGCTTCAGAACAGGCAGTGGAAGCATATCAGTACCTGAAGTTTCTGCTTGATCGAGCGGTGGCCAATAATGTGGCTTACTATGAAATGATCAAGGATCTCCAAGGCACCCTTGAAGACCTTCAGCTTCAATATAAAGAATCCACTGCCTTATTGCATGAGAGTTATGAGAAAAAGTACAAGCTGATCGTCACTGACAAGGGCTACGAGAAGCTTTTTGTTGGTTATGATGTAAGGGAGAGAATCCTGAGGGGCGAGGTCGAGGAATGCAGACAGATTGTTGAGCTGCTGGAAAAGGAAAACAACAACTTGTAGAAAGAGCTATCATAGTTGAAGTCTGCAGCCTCTTCTTCAACAGCCCTAATCCCAGTTACTGACGAGGGATTTTCATTCCTAGAAGTGGAGAATGCCAAGTTGAGGGAAGAATTGGATACCTTGAGGAGGTCGGGGCCTTCCACGTCTCCTCGGGGACGAGGAAGAGCTCCTATGGGAGGAGCAAGAGCAGCTCGGGTGATTGTCGAGGAACAGAGGACAGCATCTGCATTAGAGAACCAGGCGTTCCAACTAATGGCGAAGAACCAAGCTTTGTCTGACATGTTAAAGAATATTAGGGACTTGGAAAAGCAGCTCTCAACGCAGAAGTCCGTCTTGGAGAATAAGGAGATTTTCATCAAGTGTCTCCACGAGAAGCTAGAGAGGTTAACATATCAATTCCGGAAAACAGCCCAGGGAATTCTGGATGGCTGGATACAATGAAGCAATATTCCACTTGGACGATCGTATCCAGAATGCCAATAATGAGGGCTACAAACAAGGCTGGCTGAATGCCTTAGGTGTGCTGAAGCTCAAACAAGGACACTATCTGTGGGACTACCACGATCCCGGGTTGCTCGACCTGCATGTGCCACCATACAAGTTGGAGATGGAGTGGATCCCTGCTCGGGCCATTCCTCGGAGCTTAATTTCAAAATACCTCGGTGACTACAGTTTACATTCTCAAATTGAGGTATCTCGTCCCGAGCATCTTTTAGATCGACCTTCTGTGATGAACGTCAGGATGCTGAAGGATTTGAACTTCATCAATTCTCCTCAGTCTTTAAATGATCCGCCTACTGGCGAGGAACCTGTATCGAAAGCTGAGGGGAAAAGACCAATAGAATAGGAATTTTTAATGTAACAGTTAGTATACATATCAATGTAATTTTTATTTTATTATCAATGTAACTTGTAATTTATTTCGAATTTAATGAAAGACTTTCATTATTGTTTGCAAATCTTAATTGCTATTGTCCTGTAAATATCAAACACTTTACATTTATGCATATCTGTTAAAAAGATAATAATAGTGTTGTTCATCGACCAACTTAGTAAAAAAAAATTACAAGTATCAGTAATGTTGCTCTATAAAGTAAAAAATGTTTAAAATTTTTCCAACCAACCAAGGTTGTTAAATTGTTGCTCATCGACCAACTATAGTTAGTGGGTTTTTATCCCCGAATAGCCATACTTGGTACAGTTTGGAATATTTTCTCCTTGTCGACCAACTACGTTGGTACAGTTTGGAATATTTTCTCCTCGTCGACCAACTATGTTGGTACAGTTTGGAATATTTTCTCCTCGTCGACCAACTATGTTGGTACAGTTTGGAATATTTTCTCCTCATCGACCAACTATGTTGGTACAGTTTGGAATATTTTCTCCTCGTCGACCAACTATGTTGGTACAGTTTGGCGTATTTTCTTGGGTAGTCTGCCGAGTTGTATCGAGTAGTGCGTAGCACTAGTATTCCCCGAAAATTTTTCAATAAACAGAGAGACTTGCAGAATATTTTTATTTTATTCATACTGATGGAACTGTGTTACATATACATCACTGATAATACTTGTGAAGGTGCTCTGCGTTCCATGAATTCTTAAACTCCTCGCCTTCTAGAGTTGCTATTCGGTAAGTTCCTGGTCGAACAACTTCTGTAACTCGGTATGGTCCATGCCAGTTTGCTTCCAGTTTGTTATGCTTTTGAATTACTTTCTTCAGCACATAGTCTCCTTCTTTCAGGTCGCACTTCTTCACCCTCTTATTGTAGAACAAAACTGTTCGCTGCTGGTAAGCAGCATTTCTGATGGCTGCTTCTTCTCTGACTTCCTCGAGCATGTCTAAATCCAGTCTTCTTATTAAGTCGCTGACAGGGGAATTGAAATTCAGTAGCCTGTGTGTTGGGAGGCCCAACTCGGCAGGTATGACAGCTTCACTTCCAAATGCCATCATGTATGGTTATTCTCCAGTTGCTACTCGGGGAGTAGTTCGGTAAGCCCAGAGTACTGATTGTAGCTCGTTGATCCAGTTTTCTTTTGCATCATCCAATCGTTTCTTCAAACCGTTCAGCAGTGTTCTGTTTGTCACTTCAGTTTGTCCATTGGTTTGAGGATGACCTGGTGCTGAATGAACCTTCAAAATGTTTGACTGATGACAATAGGCGACAAACTCCTCGTTATCAAATTGTATCCCATGGTCTGTGATGAAGGCATGAGGGAGACCATATCAGCAAATAATGTTCTTCAAAACAAATTGGTACACCTTCTCGTACGTCATATCAATGAGTGGCTCAGCTTCTACCCACTTAGTAAAATAATCCACTGCGACGACGAGGTACTTGAACCTTCCTCGGGTCGTTGGAAGTGGTCCAACCAAATCAATTCCCCACATGGCAAATGGCCAAGGGAAAGTTATGGGTGTCAAGAATGCTTGTGGAGTTCTTCGGATGGAGGAAAAGTGCTGGCACTTGTCACATTTCTTAGCGTAGGCTATGTAATCAGCCCTCATCGTCGGCCAGTAGTATCCTTGTGTCATCACCCTTTGTAAAAGCGTCCGACCTGCTACATGTGCTCCACAAGACCCTTCATGGATTTCTTCGATTAATTCTTTCACCTCGGAGGGATGTACACATCTCTGCAAACCTGTCATAATTCCTCGTCTATATAAAACACCATTAGTTAGTACATACCGAGCAGCTTTAAACTTCAACTTTTTGGCAGCAAGCTTTGTCAATTGGCAATTCTCCCTCCTCGATATACGTCCTGATGGGATCCATCCAAGATGGACCTAAATCAAGGGTGATAAAGTTCATCGTCAGATCTTCATCTATACTCCGACCAGCTAACACTTCAATTGGGATTGTTTGTCGTAGCTCGGTGCGAGTTGCTGATGCTAGTCGAGCTAGGGCGTCTGCTCTCGCATTCTCCATTCTTGGTATTCTGACCAGCTGAATAGCGGCAAATTCTGACACTAGCTCCTTTGCCTTTGCATGATATCTGATCATTAATTCTCCTCTAACTGTATATACTCCCATCATTTGGTTTACAATCAGTTGAGAGTCACTGAAGATCATAACTTGTTGCGCCTCCATAACTTTTGCCAAATTAAGCCCTGTAATCATGGCCTCATATTCAGCCTCATTGTTGGAAGCTATGAATTGGAAACGCAAAGCGTATTCCATGTCGACCTCGTCCGGAGTGCTCAAAACTATCCTCGCGCCACATCCTGTATTGCAAGATGAGCCATCTACATATAGCCTCCATATAGGTAACTCGTCTTTAAATTTCTGATCAGTCAGCGTTCCTCGGTGAAATATTTTCTGCTTCTTTTCATCCTCCCCTGATTTTTCTCGCTCCTCGTCGATCATTTTTTCTTGCCCTTTTACCAACCGGAGTTGGTCTGAGCTCGAATTTAATGATCTTATAACATCCACTTGCCCTTTTACTAACCAGAGTTGGTCTGAGCTAGTGTTTGTCGATCCTGTAACTTCCACAGGTTAATCAGCGAGCGACTTTTGCTCCTCGTCCGGAGTCCTCCCAACTATCTCTGCATCGCATCCTGTAACATCCACATGCCCTTTTACCAATCGGAATTGGTCTGGGCTTGTGTTTGTTGATCCTGTAACATCCACAGGTTGATCAGCGAGCAACTTTTGCTCCTCGGGGGTATCAGGATAGGTGAACTCCGCTATGAAATCTGTTACAGCCTGCCCTTTTAGTGAAGATCGGGGTTCATAAATTATATCATATTCACCAAGCTCTATTGCCCAGTACATCAATCTCCCTGATTTTTCTGGCTTGTGAAGGACTTGTCTCAATGGCATATCGGTATAAACTACAATAGTATGAGCCAGGAAATATGGCCTCATTCTCCTACTCGCCTCAATCAGCGCCAGTGCCAATTTCTCTAGCCTCGGATATCTGATCTCTGCTCCTCGGAAGGCCTTACTTATGTAGTAAATTGGCTTTTGTATTCCATTCTCCACTCTGATTAACGCCGAGCTAACTGCATTCTCGGATACTGCAAGGTATAAATACAATTTTTCTCCCATCACCGGCCTGGACAACAGTGGGGGTGCTCCCAAGTATCTCTTTAAGTCTTGAAAAGATTTCTCGCATTCATCATTCCACTCAAAAGTCTTTCTGAGTGTCTTGAAGAATGGGAGACATCTATTAGTTGCTCGTGATACAAATCTGTTGAGTGCCGCTACTCGTCCTGTGAGACTTTGTACTTCTTTCTTCGTTGTTGGAGATCGCAGCCCTAATAGAGGTTTGATCTTTTCAGGATTTGCTTCAATGCCTCGTTGATTGACAATGTACCCAAGAAACATGCCTTCTTGTACTCCAAAGATGCACTTCGTCGGGTTCAGCTTCATTTGATATTTATTTAGTTGATCAAAAGTTTGACTTAAGTTAACTAGATGATCGGCAGCTTTCTTGCTTTTTGTCAGCATGTCATCAACATAGACTTCCATGTTGTCACTGATTTGTTCATCAAAGACCTTGTTCATCAGCCTCTGATATGTCGAACCTGCATTTTTCAAACCAAAAGGCATAACATTATAATAATAAGTTCCCCTAGGGGTAATAAAAGAAGTACTTTCCCTGTCTTCAGGTTTCATTTTAATTTGATTGTAACCAGAATAAGCATCCATGAAGCTTAGCAACTCGTGTCCCGAGGTAGCATCTACCAGTTGATCAATTCGGGGGAGTGGAAAATGATCCTTTGGGCATGCTTTGTTGAGGTGGGTGAAGTCTACACACATCCTCCACTTGTTATTCTTCTTCTTTACCATCACCACATTGGCTAACAAATCTGGATATTTAACATCTTCAATGAAATGAGCTTTCTGGAGCTTCTCGACTTCCTCCTGTATAGCTTGATTCTTCTCGGGACTGAATACTCCTCTTCTCTGCTTCACAGGCTTGATCTCCTTATTCACATTGAGTTCGTGACATAAGAAGTTTGGGTCTATCCCAGGCATATCTTCATGACTCCACGCAAAAGTTTGTCTTCTGCTTCTAAGGAAAGTTATCAATTCCTGTTTTAGTGAGGTTTCCAATGATGAACCTATTTGAGTAGTTCGCTCAGGGTGCTCGTCGTCCAGAATGATGTTTTCAGTAGCTTCTACCACTTGACCCTTCACGAGTTGCGACTCATCTCAAGGATACAAGGTTTCAATTTCTATACCTTTCTCCACTTGATAGGTAGTAGTCTTTTTCTTTGATTCTTCCAGTTCCTCTTGCTCGGCGGATGAATAATAGCATTCCCGAGCTACCTTCTGATCACCTTTCACAACTCCTAATCCAAAGTTTGTTGGAAATTATAGGCATTGATGCACTATAGATGGCACAGCCTCGAATTTCTTCAATCCTACTCTTCCCATGATGATATGGTACGATGATTGGACATTCTTATCCATCACGAAGAAATGTATTCTTTCTGTCCGACAAGCAGCTCACGTACCAATGTATATATCCAACTTGATCGTCCCAAGTGGAAATACTTTTTCGCCAGTAAAACCGATGAGGGGTCTGTGGTAAGGCTCTAGTTGAGATAGCTTGAAGTTTAAAATATCGAAACACGAGTAGAACATGATGTCTGCCGAGCTACCATTGTCGACCAGTACTCTTGAAATCATAACCTCCTTCATCCTCATTTTGATCACCAACGGGTCATCATGAGGATATAGAACACCTACAAGGTCGTTCTTTGAGAGCCCAATGACCAACTTCTCCTTGTTCACCTTTCTCGGGCGATCTTCCTCAGCTAAATTTATTCGCTGAATATACGAGCAAGCTTGAGCCTCTCCGAGGTAAGCTTTTCTTTCTGCAGTAAGGTCTCCTCCTCCTGCATCTCCTCCTGTAATAACATTACAATCAAATGACCCAAAGCATATTGAAAATACCTCTCGTTCTGGTTGCCTTGGTTTCTTGGGAAGATCAGGGTCATCATCTGGATCATCTTCATGGTTTCTCTTATTTTTCTCCTCTATTTGACGAGGAGATTTAGACCTCTCTCTAGTTCGGTCGTTGTTTCTTCTTTCGCCTCCCCGATCAACATACTTTGCTAGCTTTCCTCTTCGAATGAGTGTTTCAATCTCGTTCTGAAGAGCTATGCAATTTTTTGTCATATGGCCATGATCCTTATGGAACTCGCAATATTTCTCCCTATTCCTCGTGTCAGGGTCTGACTTCATTTTCTTTGGCCAGTTTAACTCCTCGCTGTTCTTAATTTCTTCCAGGACGTGGTTGATATTTGCCTTCAAAGGCGTGTAATTATCAAATTTCTTCAAGACCTCCCATGACGACCTACTTTTGGAATGTTTGTCACCACCATTGTTCTTATGCTCTTTCTTCTTAGCTTTATCACCTTCCACCTTGGTTTCTTTGGCATCCATATTCTTCTTTGTAGACATAGCCTCCTCGGCATTCATAATCTTGAACGCTTTTCCCATCAGGTCCGACATGGTTCGAGGTGGATCTTTGCCCAAAGTGTAGTATAACTTGTTCGGCAGTAGTCCACTCATCAAAGAAGTAATAGATGTCTTCTCCTCGTAATCAATGACTTCGAGTTTCTCATTATTAAAACGAGTTATATAATCTCTAATACTCTCACCAGCTTTTTATCTAACACTTAACAAATGTGCTACTCGTTTAACTGGCTTTGCTCCGAAGCAGAAATTCCCAATGAATAACTCGTCCAGTTGAAGAAAAGTTGAAATCTTACCCCGAGGAAGATTATTATACCATATCTGAGCAGATCCGGTAAGAGTTCCCGAGAATGCCCTGCATCTCATCTCGCCTGAGACAGC
Source organism: Sambucus nigra (assembly GCA_949130495.1). Taxonomy (NCBI): domain Eukaryota; kingdom Viridiplantae; phylum Streptophyta; class Magnoliopsida; order Dipsacales; family Adoxaceae; genus Sambucus; species Sambucus nigra. The sequence goes on along the minus strand of OX422222.1, from coordinate 346,687,640 downwards.
ATAGATGTCGGCAGCAGCTTGATATTGTTCTATATGAAGGACAGGGTCAGTCTTCCCATCATACTTGGGAGTCACAATAGGTGCTTTGAACTTCGATGGTGTCGGAAAATCAACAATGTCCTGGACAAAAGGTGTTCCCCGAACAAAGGTTCGTTGTAGAGGGTTCTTAGCCTTAGCCATTTCCCCCAATCTATCCTCCAGCCTTTGAATAGATCCTTTCCATACATCATTCCCTTCCTCGGGCCTATTGGTTCGAGCAACTGATTGCGTTGAAGTGGCTTCCTGGGATTTATCTCGACGAGCAGCTGGTCGGTCATAGGATCCATCTTAACGAGCAGCTGGTTGCGACTGGGAAGATCCTTACCTTAAATCTAATGGTCGTCGAAAGCTCCTCGACGCTGCGTTAAGAGGACTTTTATTCTTCCTAGGTCCTAATCGATCGAAAGGAGAGGCCCTACTTAATCTTTCCAATGTGCTGGCCCTTTTGGGGGAGAGAGTGACATGTTGTTCAGTATCTGTGGCTCGCACAGACGAAGATCGTCCAGGTTAATAAGAAAAATCTTGAGATTCATCATTGCGATATGAATCATTACACCTAGTACGCGAAGAAGGCGCACGGGTATTTCTTTGGATGCTTCGTGGTCCGGAATGGGATGATGCACCGCCATGGAGGGTTTGGATGAGTTGTCGCATTGTTTCTTGCATGACGATCTGGCCCTGAGCTAAATTCGCCATTATTTCAGTCAGATCTGGAACAATTGGTGGAGCAGATGGATTTGGAGGGGTTCCGGCATTTCGATTGCTGGATTCAGGAATATCAGCCATTGATAATGGATTGTTTTTTATGAGAAAATGATTTTACTAGTCGATTCCCACAGACGGCACCAATCTGTTGATGTGAAAAATTAGATCACTCTAATAACTCAATCACAGATAAATAAATGAGACAAAAGATTTTAAAGTGGTTCAACCTTATAAGAATGGCCTACGTCCACTGTTGTTTTATTGTTGTTTGTATGGGAATTCTCGATTACAAGAAATTCTGTTCTGGATCCCAAAGTTTGGATTCAGGATTCGATCCCTTACAATGAGGATTGTACAATGTATGTATAGCCCTGAGGCTATAATGTGAAAGGGTAATACATTAAATGATATACACATGAAAGGGTAATACATTTAATGCCCTCTTTGCGTGTGCGTCTGAATGATAAGCATTTAATGAATCAGTTGAACTGTTGGCTATCCAGCTATTAATACTTTGCTCGAGATGCAGCTCGGACCGCCTGAGCTTCTCGGTGCTAATGAGTTCCTCGGAGAGGTCTTGTTCCTCAGAGCATAAGAGTTCCTCGGAGAGGTCTTGTTCCTCAGAGCATAAGAGTTCCTCGGAGTGTATGATCATCTCAGAAGTGCTTGTTGTTGCCATGTAGATAGCCACGTGTCTTCATATGGTTGATCCAAGTCAGCAGATTAAATTTGGTATTAACAGTAATATTTAGATAATCTACTTAGTGTGTGATGGTAGTAAAGTTAGATAGCATATATCTAAAAGTTTATGTAAGTAGAACAACTTAATGAAATGGTTTAATGATAACACAAGTGATATGTTAATTATATTTAATAATAGCATACGAGATATGTTAATTATTATAGTTATGATAGCGTACTGTATGGGCGGTACGAGGGAAGTTAAAGAGATATTCGACCAAGGACTAAATGACTAAAAATTAGAATACTGTAATGTGTTGTATGGGCGGTACGGGAGAGATAAACTTGTAAGTGGATCGGTAGTTATTGAGGAGACCTAGATGGGATGGGTAGCATAGCTAGGTAGGAGACATTAGGCATGCACATTAGTTGAGAAGTGAGGTACTCAAGGGAGTGTACGTTGAACTAACATGTATAATCAATAAATGATTTTAAACTGTGATAAATACTTGCTAAATATTTTCAAACGTTTTTGGCTCTGACCCGTCTTTCAAAATATTTTCAAAACCTTTTAGGAGTTTAGTCACAGGGACGCCAATATTAATATCTATTCTAGGGATGCGTAGCTGCAGCACTTTTGGATGCTTGCAGGATTTGGATTAGACGCTTCAGTTACTTCTTTCCTATAGTAGGATTCATGTTCAGTTATTTCATTTGGGCATGTCGCCCTTCAACTATTTTATTTAATCTGTCGTATCAGACTTTATATTAGTGGATTCAGTTTTATTTTATAGACTCATGGTTCAATTTTTTGTATTGTGAACATATAGTTTATTCGGTATTATTTATTTGGTTATTTATCTTGTGATGTATTTATATTTCTATTAATGTCGGATGGTTAAATTATTGTATTTAATTGTAAAATGTTGTCATTAATGAAAAATAAAATTTGACACGTGCCTATTTTAATATAGGTGGTTACTAAAAAAATTCGAAAGTTATTCCAAGAATAAAACCATTAATGATTCCTATTTAATTTAATAATTGACTCATCACCCAGGATTAGAATAGGCGAGGTGCCACACTCAGCCTATTTCTAGCGTCAGCATTTTTCATGGATTCCCTACAGTCAACAGAATTTGTGAACTTAGAGTCAACACGTATGCAAGTTAGGCACTCTTTCTGTTTGCAAGACCCACTAATTTTTAAGGGTTTGATATTTAATACCACAATAAGAGGTACCCCAAAGTGTCTCTTCCAAATATCTTCCAATTAGTCCAAGGTATGCCAATGCATAAGGCCGCGACAACTATCCATAAAAGCATAAAAGAGCTCAATAGTTATAGGACCACAACGATTATGAACAAAATACAAGGTGAATTCAGAAGCTTCAAAGAACGCGACCTCACATAAAAATCCCACGTCAATAGACACAGTTTGGTTAAAAGCCACATCAAAACTATAAAAGGCCATGACGAGGCTAAAAAATCTAAGATTATTTTACACTATGGGCCAAGAACCGATCTTTTACCGCAATAAGTATCCACAAAATCATAATAGAGTTCCATAGTTATAGGACCACAACCATTATGAATAAAATACAAGGTGAATACATAATCTTTAAAAACCACGACCTCGCGTAAAAAGGAAAATGTGAGCAATAGGCATGGAAAATTACAATAAAAGATAAGGAAACAAAAAGGGAAATAAAAGAAAAGAGTCACCGCAATGAAGTCATGAGAACAAATGGAAACCGCTTAACTTTTTTCTTTCAAGTGTTGGAAAAATGAATGGGTCCACAATCTCAAACCATTTATATAAGAGGTCGTGGAAGTCTAAACATCGCATAGATTGAAGAATTTAAACAATAATCCATGACGTTAATAAGGCCTTAGCCTCAATAAGTCCTCAGCATCAACAAAACCCCAGTCTTAACTAGGCATCAGCATCAACAAAGCCCCAACCTCAACAAGGCATCGACATCAATAAGGTCTCAGCCTCAACAAGGCCTCATCATCAATAAAGCCTCAGATTTAGCAAGGCCTCGATATCAAAAAAGCCACGACCTCGACTTTAAGATATAAGTTCACGAATAGGAATAAAGTCACATCACTAAATCACTTGCATGTTAGCATTGAGGCTTGGGGGGGTCTGTTGTACCCTAAATCTTTCACCCAATGATTAAGAGACATGTGGCATAAAAGACCTTGCAAACACATGAAGATATGATCAAGGATCAATAAAAGGCCTCAGCCTATACAGAAGGCCACTACCTGGTACCTAAACCAAGTTGTGGATTGTGATAATATGTCCCTTAAACACATAAGACCATGGACTAGTAACTAAAAGGATACGGACTCTAAATAAAAATCCTCAGAAGGCCACCGTTTGTTACCTAATAGGTCGTGGACCCTTACTCCATAGCCAAGGACTGCCAGTTGTCCACCTTATAGAAAGATTTCTTCTCATCCATACTTATCCACAAGTCACGTGAATAGTGAATGTGAGGTCCTAAACCAACTACTATAAATTGATTTGCACACCCCTCATTTGGCAAGCACTAATTGTGTAGCAAAGCTCTTCCCAATTCATTCTAGATTCTCTCTATACCATAGTTCACACTCTGATCACCTACTCCGATAACCCTAGACAGTAATAGCCGTAGCCTTTTAATAGTTTACACTATAAGGCCATGACATGTACAACACATCACATGTATGTTAGTGTATTTATCCAATTTCTTTACTCTTGTATGCCTAATATTCCCCCAATATTTTACTAATTATATAGACCTAATGAGAATAAGGATCCATAGTGGATGGAGGCTAATTTAGTGGTCAAACCACTCTAAATCTTGTGTTTATCTCTCTTTGTCCCTCTTTTACTCTATTTTATAATATGGTTGTTGACTATAGATTTAATGGCATGGATTACATTAGCAATACCAACAGAAATAGATAACTTCCAACAACCAAACAATTTACCAGAAATAGAGGATTCGTGCATATGGGGGGGATTATGTGTGTGCGAACGGTCAGCGAGAGGATAGAGGGGCACAGTTTCACCCAGAAACTCAATAATGGAAATGTTTTGTCCAGAAAAGACTAAGTGACAAACCTGAATCCCAACACTCTTAACACCAGTGATATGAAAGAACGCAATGCATGTACAATTATTCATTTTACATGAGAAGCATAAATTTGATAGAAATGTAAAGAAATTAACAACTCACACACATAGATGTACAAATGCAAACACAAAAGTGTATAGTTTGAATATGATTTGGCACATTACGAGAATTTTGATTTGACATATAGATTTCCTTTGAATCTTGATTAAAACATGAATTTAGAACAAATTCAATCAAAATTTCAATCAATTCAACATACAAGGCATAAAATTATTATTAAATCAATTTCTTGCAACTTAGTACTTTAATCAAGGCATGATTTGTGTAAAAAACAAGTGTATAAGAATAAAATGGATACACATAAACAAATCATATGAAAATTACAAATGATGCTTAAATTTATAATCACACTAATATCCTTTCAAGATCTCACGTAAATGGTAGTTTCTAACGAATTTTCTCCCTCAAGCATATGTTGTTCAAAATATTTTGAATGCCAACTAAATAAAAAAAATCATTTTTGAAAAGCTATGTCATTTATTATTTTCAATGTCGGTTAAGATCTTGGCTTGTGGCTCTTCTTAACATATTGTCTTTTGTTGTTAATTGATTTTTCACCCACCTAGATTACACCTACCCAATGATACTCAAATTCCAAATCGTATAATCACTCTAATTTTAACCATTATCAAACCAAAAAAACGGTCTCTTTTTAACTCCTTCAATGTATGGATCACACAAAAACTCAAACATGAAGTGTAAAACTTTCAAAAACCAACAAGAGATCTCAAGATTCGATCATGATTAAGTCAAGCATTAAAAGCAAGAATCACATAAGTATACTCATATGCATTAAGTGATATGCATGTGCTCATGTAGTATGAAATCTATACCAAAGACTTCAACAAATTTGACAATCATGATTTTTCAAATGAATTATAAACTAATAATTAAATCACTTAAATGGTGATAAATTCAGTTTTAATCTTCATTCAAGTTAAATTTAACATCAAATCTCATAAATCAAGGATTAACTATATAATCACAAAAATAAATATTTTTGGAATTTTTTTTAAAAGGATGAAGCACGTACTTATAAACATGTTTGGTAAAAAATAAAGCACGGAAATAAAATGCATGAAGATGCACATATGCAAGAAGTCATCACTAAAACATGAAAAGACCCAAATTTGTCTAGGAAGCACACACCCATAAGATTTGTTTCCCCACAAATCAACATTGACGAAGGATGGGACCCATGCATAAAGAATATCCTAGACATTATAGAAACCTATCTACCTAGATAGCGATGAGTGATCCATCTCTTGGATCAATGAGAGGAGAAACAACACTCTCCTTATATACAAATTTCACTAGAGGAACATCAATATCAATCATCTATCTCTATGCATTCGTAGGATATCAACTACTAGCTCTCGGTATCCATTTCTCATTCCATCTAGGATTCTTAAACCTAGTCCTCGAAATTTGAGTGTATTATCTAAGTCTTGGTCTAGGAAAATCCCTTCTAGCCTCACCTCTATTTTGTACTATGAAAGTCATTCTTCTCATCAACTACCTAACTTGACCTCTAATCTCATCAATAGGATCCCTCCAAAAAACTTTTCTCCTATTATCGATGAACCTACAGTTTTGTTCTCGCAAATCCCTATAATCTTGATTTGTGTGGCCTTGTACCTTAAAAAATAAAAAAATGGTACATCTTTTCTCACACCTTTTCTAACATTCTTTCTCACCTCTTTAGATTTCAAATCAACTCATTCAAGTTTCTTTTTCTTGTAGCAAAAGTGAAAAACATGATTCATTTCGAATAAAATTAACAACCCTTTTCATTTTTCATAAAATTGGATATAGGATCAACCTACTTCTTTTTCAATAACGGAGTTTGTTCCTTATCCTTATTTTCAATAATAAAGCTTTAAATTTTTTATTTTCAACTTGCAAAATTTGCAATTTTTGGCTTGACTTAACAAAATACAATTTAGAACACTTTTTTATCAAACAAATATGTTTTTAAATACTTGGCATGTTGCAACAAATGTTTCAATATTTTAAATCAACTGTTAAAAGTTTATTATTAAGTTCTATATCTTCCTTTTCATTAAAAATTAATTCATTTTACAATTTCAAAGAATCACATTCCTTTTTTAAAGCATCAACTTTCTTTTTTAGTACTAAACATTCCAATTGAATCAAATAAAATTTTTCATATTTTTCATCATGTTCACTTTGAAAAGTTTTTATTTTATTCAAAAGTTTGATGTTTGACTTTTTGAGTTTCAAATACTCTTGATAGATTTCGTCAAATTCTACTTGAATGTCATCCAGATCATAATCTCTACCTTCTTATGATTTTAAGATAAAAGTGCATGAACCTTTGCTACTACAAGATAAAGAGTCAGTAAGTGACCTATCACTAGAATCTCTCACTCAATTCTTACTCATAACACTCCTTAAGAAAATTCTATCTCAACTCACTTTATCACTCTCATCTAGCCTAACTATAAAGACTATCTCACTCCCTCTTTGTGGATCTCTCATCACTCTATCTCTTTGAGTCACTCAAACTTTCTTTGTAGAGTTTGTTTTTATTGTCTAATTTCTTTGTTCTTTTCATGATTTCTCAAATGCGTGGAACAAGCATTTATGTAGTGTTCAACACCACCACACCCATAGCAACGATCTTCCTCTTGTGTTTTTGTATCACTCTTCTCACCAAACTAATTGTGTTTAATAGCTTTGTATGGCTTTGGTTCAAACTTTTTACCATTTTTGAAAATTTTCTTATTATTTTTGTAGAATTTGATAAAATGTTTCATAAACAAATCCATATCTACTTCAGCATTCTCTTTGGGATTATCACCACCCTTCAAAAACACAATCACTTTTGACTCAACAATAAAAGTTAAGTATTTGTTAGGTATAGGCATCACAACATTCTCCTCTTGGTCAAAAATTTTCAATGACCCAATTAATTCCTTCAGGCTACCAGTGTTCGTGTCCTTTACCTTATTCAAAATCACAACCTTCATGTTAAACCTAGAAGCAAGAGCTTTAAGAAATTTTTTAACGACTTTTTCTGAAGGAATATATTTTATAATATTGAATGAAGCAATAACAACTTCAATCAACCTTGTGTAGTAGTCGTTAAAAGTATCACTCTCCTCCATTGTCTTAGTCTTAAACTTCGTTAAAATATGTTACAACTTGGCACGCTTAACTCTAGGCATACCCTCATATGTCACCCTAAAAATATCCCAACCCTCTTTTGACAATTTGAAATTTAGAATATGGTTGTATTCTTATGTTTTCATGAAACAAAACAACGCATTAAGAGAAATGGAATTGTAGTTACAATCTACAAAATCTGGATCTATCCAAAGAATCCTAAGCTTTTTCACTCTAACACTTTATTCCTCTATCGTAGGATATATCTAACCTTCCTCAAGACTTATTCAAACTCCATCATGTTTAGAAATTAAATGTGTTCTCATATTCACTTTATAATCTCCGTAATTAGAAACATCAAACTCCATCATGTTTAGAACTTAAATGTGTTCTCATCTTCACTTTATAATTCCATAATTAGAACCATCAAAGTATGGTGGCCTATTTTTGGAACTCGAATCATGATAAAGATCCACCATAAAAAAACCAACATAATTCACAACAAACAAGGAATATGAGCAAAACCACAATTAACACACAATAATTCTAGGATCAACTTAAGCACGTGAATGCAAAAACAAGAACAACCACTCTGATACCAATTGAGGATATGTATTTAAACTACAAGTGTTACCTCTAAAATAAACCAAGAGGGGGTAAATAGGTTTGATTGAATAACACGGCCAATTTTCCATTTAAATTGAGTTTCTTCGCAATTTTAATTATTCTAGAATATGAATTAACTAAGTGATAAGATGAGTGTCTTGAATTAATCACACAACTAGATTAATTAGGCAAAATTAGAAAGAATATCTAGAATTCAATACTTAATCTTAATTTTAACCAATTGCACTAGATTTATATGTGATCTACGTATAGTGTGTGATCAAAGTGTGCAATTAAACAAATAACAATCATAAACATCCAAAAAAACATATTTTATGAGGAAAACCCCGCACCAAGGGGTCAAAAAACCTTGATGCACTCTAATCTTTACTTCTACTTTAAAATAGTTTTATATAAAGAAAATAGGTACCATTAAATCATGAACTCATGAGTATTTACCTATGGAATTCAAATTTTCCCCCATTGAATATAGAATTCTTCCTTAATCTCCATAAAGAGAATGAGAAACTCCATTATTCTCATTGGAATCATTCCACACTCTAATTCCTTTAATAAATCAATGCACCTCCAATTTTATATCTTGGAGTGATAGATCACGAAATTCAAAAAGTAGTTATTTGAACTGAATAGGCTAGTGTAGATCTGAACCAAAGGCACTCTCAATTCTCTCACAAAATCAAAGATCAAGTCATAAATATAAGTCTTAGGAATTTTGGGCAGAACATGTGAATTTTAGTAAAAGATGAGAAATGAATATCTCACAACCTTGAAAATGCTCTCAGAAATGTGTTTGAGTTATGAGTAAATGGGATGAAAAAGTACCTATTTATATGAATTTTTATAAAAACTACTTTATCATGCGCACGGTTGATTTTTATCATGTGCACGGATCCAAGCAGCATTGAATCCTTGGCACAGTCATACGTATGGGACAATATTGTATCGTGTGAACGGTTCCATGCGCATGGGTGTGACACCCCGACTAATTAAATACCGGGTAGCTACTCCTTTATTAAATCAATACAAAATGCCAAGTTGGTTCAGTTAATAGCATCACTGTCGAAAACATTTTAATAATTACTAACCACCTAGTATTTAAAAAGTAAGTGCCAAATTTTAAGTTAAGTCTGATTAACATGCAGTAAAAGAATAATGAAAGAATAACAACCATTCACTATAATGAAGTAATGAATAACCAACAACATAAATATAAGTCCGGAGGAAAACTCCTCACAACAATCCCACAACTGAAAAATAATACGACAAGTCTGAATCCTGAATAATTACATGCCAGAAGTCTGAATAACTGAAATAAATGAAATGTCTCTAAAGAAATGGGCGACATGCCCTACAACTGATAAATGATGAATAGAGAGTCAATATAGAATAAGCGTCTACAAGAAAGGTCCTGTAACTTCCACAAACAGCTACAGCTCGTCACCTGAATGAGGATCCTAAGCATGGTGTCCTTGTGGCTGGGCACCTAAAATGGTTTTTACAAAAATAGATTTGAAAGCAGATGGGTCAGAGCCCGAAAGTGGAAATCATTTTAAAAATAGCAAGTGTTTTAATAACATTAAAACATTAAATGCAAAATACATGTTAGGACGTGCACTCACATGAAATTCTCACCTCTCGACTACATGTGCACTCCTAACGTACCGTACCCATCTATAAGACATCCATATCTAACCAAACCGCAATAAGTTCTACCCCTTACTACTAGATTCCCATATTACATTCTAGCGTTATAAAATAAATAGAGTGCTTTACTTAAACTCAGATTTTCAATTAGTAATACCATTCACTATCAGTTAACCCATTTTGTTTTCTCAAAACATTACCATAATATTATTCACAATACCAATCATGAAAGTTCTCATTAATTAAGTGTATATTATTCACATCATAAATATACAATACAAGCACCCCGAGACTAAGCTGCGGTGCACACATACTCTGCTATCCATCCCGGTACATCACGTACATAAGGATCACGTATTCCGAATCTCTCAGGAATCGTTCTCAAATAACAACATCACAAATAATGGAGGCGAACACAGTCACATCACATGGGTCACGCACATACCTGCGCTCCCACGATCAGCAGACTTATTAATATCCCAATAAGCCCTTATCTGACCTATGTTCATCGAGGTAACCAATCTAAATCCGGGCAACACAAGGATTAGAAGGCCCTAAGCGAACGTAAGCCTCCCGTGATAGCAAGTATGGTAGGTATGTCATACACATAAAATCAATACATATACTAAGTATTCACACATCTTAGTAATCACCATAATATATTGGTGGTACACTTCTCATTCTTGTACCGACATATAATGCTGCACAATTTATATGTTCTCGATTAATATAGTAATTTAGGCCGTCAATAGTTCTCGCATCGATAATAGACACTCACGTCCTACTTCATAATTTCCCTTAGGTTCAACTACACTTCTAGGTTTTGCTCCTCATTATATCTCAAATGCCCCTACTATATCAATTTATCATCAAGGGAAAGTTATCTCTACCATTAAATAAGGTTACGGGACATGCGAAATCAAAACAGGCTAAAAAGCCTAAACTGTCAACTCGTTCGAAGTCTCGTTCGAACGAGGCTGTTCGAACGAGAGTTCGTTCGAACGAACTGGGCCTTCTAATGAGATCTCTTTCGAACGAAATTCTTCGAACGAACATCCCTCTCGTTAGAAACCAAACTGTCAACTCGTTAGAAGCTCGTTCGAACGAGCTCGTTCGAACGACCTGGGCAGGTCTTCTAACGAGTGGCCAGATTCGAGCCCAGAAATTCCTAATCTCATTTTTACAACTTTCTTCACTCCTAATCCCTCATAAAAATCATCCCAACATCATTTTAAGGTTCCTAATTCGTACTAAACATTCATAGGTCATAATCAAACGTTTTTGTGGGGTTAATTCATTATAAACATCATCTAAATATCAAATCCATACATTTATCCCCAATTTCAAGAACATGAACCCTAAAATTTATAAATCCTCCAAGAGCCTAATTAAATCCGTTTTCATTTCATCCAAATTATAATATCATCATAATAATCATCTAAAAACAAATCTACATGTGATTCCTCATCAAAAATATAATTTTCACTTCCAATTAGAATGGGTTTTTCATTAATTCCCAAGAACAATAAGATTTTATCAATTCCTACACATGGAATAAGCATTCTCTTAAATTAATTGGAATTAAACCACTTGCCTTCTTTGAATCTCTGATTTTGATGTCGATTTGATGGAGTATTCTCTCTCTCTTTCTGCAGAATCCTCCTCTCTTCTCTCTCTACAAGCTTTCTTTTCCAAGTAACAATGGTGGCTAGGGTTTGTCTTAGGAACTTTTGGGTTTTCTTCTAATAACCCCCGTAGCCCTCTAATCAGTTAATGGCTGATAATGGGTTAGTGGGTCTTTTAATTTTCCATTTAAAACTCCTAAAATTCGTTAATCAAAAATCCCAAAATTCTAAAATTACCAAACTACCCTTATACGTTGCCGTTATGGCCTAAAAATGCTCCGGGACACAAACTAAACCCCTAGCTAGTGTTTTCTGACTATTTCGACCCTTACGAACACGTTGGCGCACTCAAAACGACCATACGGTTAATAGAAATAAAATTCACTCTTTAATTAAAATAAATATAAACCTGACGCGACTGTCACACGCGTCTCAACAAAATTTCCAAATTGCCGTATTTCAATCTCACGACAAATTTCATACTTCAATATTCATGTATAATCATATATGCACATTATAAGCAAATACCAACTCGCATCTCGCTAATATTTTAATCAGGATTAATTTTCAATTAATACGCATTTAATTTAATTAATCCCATAAATAAATATCACAAAAATACGGGGTATTACATACTTCCCCCCTAATAACCGAATTTCGTCCCGAAATTCGGAACTAGAAAGTACCCGGTAAGAACAACTCTGGATAACGTTCGCGCATCTCATCCTCGCGCTCCCATGTGGACTCCTCAACATTATGATATCGCCACTGAACACGCACTAACGGGACTATCTTTGACCGCAGTTTCCGCTCACTTCGGTCCAAAATAGTACTCGGCCCCTCCTCGTAGGAGCTATCAGGCTGGAGATCGATGTCCTCCAAAGCAATATGAGAGTGAGCCAAATCGTCTCTAAGATATTTCCTTAGCGAGAAAATATGAAACACATCGTGAATCCGATGTAAATGTTCCAGTAACCCAAGCCTATACGCAACCGGTCCAATCCGCTCAATAATAGGAAATGGTCCCACATATCTCGGTGCCAACTTCCCTTTCTTCCCGAAACGCATAATCCCCTTCATAGGAGATACTCTGAGCAAAACCTGGTCCCCCACTTGGAACTCTCTGAAGAACCTCTTCGCATCAGCATAGCTCTTCTGCCTGTCCTGAGCTACCCGAATGCAACTCCGAATCAATTCTATCCTCGCCGAAGTATCCTGAATCACTTTCGGCCCAAGTAGTTTGTTGTCCCCCACCTCCAACCAACATGCTGGGGAACGACAAGGTCTACCGTACAACGCCTCAAATGGAGTCATGCCAATGGTGAACTGGTAGGAGTTGTTGTAAGCAAACTCCACCAGTGGAAGATACTGCTCCCATCCACCCCCAAAATCAATGATACTCATACGTAGCATGTCCTCCAACATCTGGTTTGTACGCTTAGTCTTCCCATCAGTCTGCGGGTGATACGCTGTACTCAACCGCAATTCCGTGCCCATGGCCTCCTGAAAACTTTCCCAAAACCGTGAAACAAATATCTTATCTCGGTCAGACACGATATTTAGGGGCACACCGTGAAGTCTCACTATCTCTGAAATAAAGAGCTGGGCATACTGTCCCGTAGTATAGTCTGTCCTTACGGGTAGAAAATGAGCGACTTTGGTCAACCTGTCCACAATTACCCAAACGAAGTCGTGGCTTCTCTGTAACGTAGGTAACCCCGTGATAAAGTCCATGGAGATGCTCTCCCACATCCACATCGGGACCTCTAATGGCTGTAGAAGTCCTGCCGATCTCTGATGGTCCACTTTTACAAGATGACAAGTGGCGCATTTAGAAACAAACACGGCAATATCTCTTTTCATCCCGCTCCACCAATACTGTCATCTCATGTCTTGGTACATTTTGTCCCCACCGGGATGTACCGCAAACCGTGAGCCGTACGACTCTGCCATCACCTCGTGCCGCAATTCCTCCCCTTCCGGAACTACCAATCTCCCATTGAAGCATAATCCCCCGTCTGAGCTAACGGTATAGGACTCGGCTCCCTCTGCTAGTAATCGAACTATCTGCTCCTGACAGAACGAGTCATTTGCTTGTGCCCTTACTACCTTCGTGACAATCTGAGGTGTAACGGTCATCACAGACATGAACGATCGGGCCACTGCATCCTGGTGTCCCAACTCCTTCCACTTGGCCTTCCACACTCCTGCCACCTCATCTACTGGCCTACGGCTCAACGCGTCTGCTACCACGTTAGCCTTTCCCGGGTGGTACTGGATATCAAACTGATAGTCCTTCACAAACTCAAGACACCTTCGCTGCCGCATATTCAACTCCTTCTGCGTGAATAGGTACTTTAGGGACTTGTGGTCCGTGAACAATCGAAACTTCTCCCCCAACAGGTAATGTCTCCAAATTCGTAGGGCAAATATAACTGCCGCCAGCTCCAAGTCATGAGCGGGGTAATTCTTTTCGTGAGGCTTTAGCTTATAGGAAGCATAAGCTATGGCCTGACTCACCTGCTGTAATACACCTCCAAGTCCTTGTAAGGACGCATCGGTGTAGACTAGATACTCAACTCCCGGTCTCGGTAATGCTAACACAGGTGCTGAGGTCAACTTATCCTTCAACTCATCAAATGCCAACTGACAGGCATCACTCCAGATGAATGGCACACCCTTACGAGTCAGATGTGTCAAAGGACCTGCTATCTTCGAAAATCCCCGAATGAACCTCCTGTAGTATCCTGCTAGACCCAAGAAACTACGGATCTCCGTTGGTGTCGTGGGCTGTCCCCACTCCCTCACCGCGGATACTTTCCCCGGATCAACAGATATCCCCCGATCGAAAATAATATGTCTCAAAAACTGGACCTCCTTCAGCCAAAACCCGCATTTCTCATACTTTGCATACAACTCGTTCTGACGTAGTGTCTGCAAAACTTGCCTCAAATTCTCAACGTGCTCCTCCTCTTTCTGGGAGTAAACCAGAATATCATTGATGAAGACAATGACAAACTGATCTAGGAAATCCCTAAACACCCTATTCATCAAGTCCATAAACACTGCTGGAGCGTTGGTCAAACCAAAAGGCATAACCCAAAATTCGTAAGATCCATATCTCGATAAGAATGCAGTCTTTGAGACATCCTCTTCCCTGATACGCAACTGATGGTATCCCGATCTCAAATCAATCTTTGAGAAGAAAGAAGCTCCTCTCAACTGGTCGAATAAGTCATCGATTCGAGGCAACGGATACTTATTCCGTATCGTGACCTTATTCAACTCTCAATGGTCCACACACAATCTCAGTGAACCATCTCTCTTCTTCACGAACAACACAGGGGCACCCCACGGCGAAGTACTCCTCCGTATAAACCCCTGACCCAATAACTGCTCAATCTGATCTCGTAACTCCCTCATCTCAGCTGGAGCCATACGGTACGGTGCGCGTGCTATAGGTCTCGTATCTGGTAATAAGTCTATGACAAAGTCTATCTCTCGACTGGGGGGTAGGCCTGGTATCTCCTGAAACACATCTGAATACTCCCTGACAACTGGGATCGAATCTAAAGAAATCACAACCTCCTTAGAGGTATCCTCCTCTATGTAATACAAATGAGCGGTCGAACCTCCCTCTGGACGAGGCATCGCCACTACAAACATCTCTTGCCCCGGAATGGCAAAAATAATTCTCCCACCGAAGCAATCAATCATGGCTCTATAATCAGCGAGCCAATCCATACCGATAATCACATCGTGAACATGCATATCTAATACCAACATGTCTGCAGGTAATACCAGACTACCAATCTCTACCCCTACTCCCCGGCATATAAAGAAAATAAGTGACCCACTCCCCAATGGTGAGTCTACACACGTCACTGTGCTTTCTGCTATGGCTAACAACCCTAAGGCTTTCGCAAAATATGTAGCTATAAAGCAATGTGTTGCCCCCGTATCAAATAAAACCCGACCCATAGTACCATGGATAGGAAACATACCCTCAATCGCGGGTGGTGCCTGTGGAGCCGCTGCCTGGTGGACGTTATAGACACGTCCATACTGTAACTGCCCCTACTGCACAGGAACTGCTGGAATGGCTAGAAGTGCTGGCACCTGGGCTGGAGCTGGGAGAGCAGGTGGAAAAAGTGGCCTTTGTGGCTCATGTCGAGCACCCTGCTGCTGCTGCGGGGCCCTGCCCCTATCAGGACAGTCCTGACATTTATGGCCAGTCTTGCCACAAATGAAACACTTCCCCGGGAAGTTTCCCCCTCTCTATCCCAGTTGTCCCCGGCCCCGGTGGCCGTTACCATTCCTCCACTGGCCCTGCTGAAACTGCTGTTGACCATTCTGACCCTGCTGGTGCTGATGGCCGTTCGGACCCTGATGGCCCTGCCGGAAACCTCCCTATCCGTGCCTAAAATTTCCAGACCTGAACCTCTTGTTATCCCCCTGCTAGGAACCCTGGTCGCCCTGTCTCTGCCCCTGAACAGATTGTGCCCCACTGGCACCATTCCCTCCAGTCCTGCCCTGATGGCTGGGCTCTCCCGATCGCTTGCCCTCAGCCATGTGAAAGCGGTGATCCTGACAATGGAGCAATGCAGCGTTAACCACATCAGAATAAGTGGTCAACGATAGGTTCCCCAACAAATGCTGACGAATCCTCCAAGTCAACCCGTCTGTAAATTTCTGTATCTTCTTCTCCTCTGTCGGTATCTCATCCGGAACAATGTTCAGAAGATCAGTGAATTCGGCCTCATACTCGGCCACAGTCTTACCCTCCTGCTTGAGGCTCATCAACTTCCTCCTCGTCTCTGTGTGAACAGCCGACGGAAAGTACTTGCGGTCAAACCGCACCCAAAACTCCTGAATAGTGAGAGTATCTCTCTCCTCCACTATGGTAATAGACTCCCACCACTGCAGTGCAGACCCTACTAGCTTAAAGGTAGCTAGTATCTGCTTCTGAACCTCAGTGCACTCGTACATCCTCAAGTGCCGCTGAATATCCTTCCTCCACTGACTCGAAACTACAACATCGGAGCTACCTGCAAACTCCGGTGGGTGTGCTTTCTGAAAACATCACGTACACGTTCCCAAGCAGACGGGAATGCATGTGACTGAACTGGCGCGGCTACTGGCGCCTGAAGTGGTGCATGCTGAACTACTGCTAGTGCGGCATTTACCGCCTGGACCACAATGGCTGCAACCTCGGCGGCATTCATCGTGCCCTGAACTGGTGCGGGTTGTGGTTCTGGTGTTGCATCCCTTGGAATCCTTTGTGCACGTCGTGGAGGCATCTGAAAAGAATGAAGTTTATAAGTTCGCAGTTATAAACTTAAAATAGCTGAAGAACGTAGCATATACAAAAGACTACAACAGTCCTAAAATATAGGGCTCTATATCAAAGAAAGCTCAGCGAAAAACATAATAAGCCGTACAGATCCTAAAGGACACTAGAACCTGATGCTCTGATACCACCTGTAACACCCCGACTAATTAAATACCGGGTAGCTACTCCTTTATTAAATCAATACAAAATGCCAAGTTGGTTCAGTTAAGAGCATCACTATCGAAAACATTTTAATAATTACTAACCACCTAGTATTTAAAAAGTAAGTGCCAAATTTTAAGTTAAGTCTGATTAATATGCAGTAAAAGAATAATGAAAGAATAACAACCATTCACTATAATGAAGTAATGAATAACCAACAACATAAATATAAGTCCGGAGGAAAACTCCTCACAACAATCCCACAACTGAAAAATAATACGACAAGTATGAATCCTGAATAATTACATGCCAGAAGTCTGAATAACTGAAATAAATGAAATGTCTCTAAAGAAATGGGCGACATGCCCTACCACTGATAAATGCTGAATAGATAGTCAATATAGAAGAAGCGTCAACAAGCAAGGTCATGTAACTTCCATAAACAGCTAGAGCTCGTCACCTGAATGAGGATCCTAAGCATGGTGTCCTTGTGGCTGGGCACCTAAAATGGTTTTTACAAAAATAGATTTGAAAGCAAATGGGTCAGAGCCCGAAAGTGGAAATCATTTTAAAAACAGCAAGTGTTTTAATAACATTAAAACATTAAATGCAAAATACATGTTAGGACGTGCACTCACATGAAATTCTCACCTCTCGACTACATGTGCACTCCTAACGTACCGTACCCATCTATAAGACATCCATATCTAACCAAACCGTAATAAGCTCTACCCCTTACTACTCGATTCCCATATTACATTCTAGCGTTATCAAATAAATAGAGGGCTTTACTTAAACTTAGATTTTCAATTAGTAATACCATTCACTATCAGTTAACCCGTTTTGTTTTCTCAAAACATTACCATAATATTATGCACAATACCAATCATGAAAGTTCTCATTAATTAAGTGTATATTATTCACATCATAAATATACAATACAAGCACCCCGAGACTAAGATGTGGTGCACACATACTCTGCTATCCATCCCGATACATCACGTACATAAGGATCACGTATTCCGAATCTCTCAGGAATCGTTCTCAGATAACAACATCACAAATAATGGAGGCGAACACAGTCACATCACATGGGTCACGCACATACCTGCGCTCCCACGATCAGCAGACTTATTAATATCCCAATAAGCCCTTCTCTGACCTATGTTCATCGAGGTAACCAATCTAAATCTGGGGAAACACAAGGATTAGAAGGCCCTAAGCGAACGTAAGCCTCCCGTGATAGCAAGTATGGTAGGTATGTCATACACATAAAATTAATACATATACTAAGTATTCACACATCTTAGTAATCACCATAATATATTGGTGGTACACTTCTCATTCTCGTACCGACATATAATGCTACACAATTTATATGTTCCCGATTAATATAGTAATTTAGGCCGTCAATAGTTCTCGCATCGATAATAGACACTCACGTCCTACTTCATAATTTCCCTTAGGTTCAACTACACTTCTAGGTTTTGCTCCTCATTATATCTCAAATGCCCCTATTATATCAATTTATCATCAAGGGAAAGTTATCTCTACCATTAAATAAGGTTACGGGACATGCGAAATCAAAACAGGCTAAAAAGCCTAAACTATCAACTCGTTCGAAGTCTCGTTCGAACAAGGCTGTTCGAACGAGAGTTCGTTCGAACGAACTAGGCCTTCTAACGAGATCTCGTTCGAACGAAATTCTTGGAATGAACATCCCTCTCTTTAGAACCCAAACTTTCAACTCGTTAGAAGCTCGTTCGAACGAGCTCGTTCGAACGACCTGGGCAGGTCTTCTAACGAGTGGCCAGATTCGAGCCCAGAAATTCCTAATCTCGTTTTTCCAACTTTCTTCACTCCTAATCCCTCATAAAAATCGTTCCAACATCATTTTAAGGTTCCTAATTCGTACTAAACATTCATAGGTCATAATCAAACGTTTTTGTGGGGTTAATTCATTATAAATATCATCTAAATATCAAATCCATACATTTATCTCCAATTTCAAGAACATGAACCCTAAAATTTATAAATCCTCCAAGAGCCTAATTAAATCCGTTTTCATTTCATCCAAATTATAATATCATCAGAATAATCATCTAAATACAAATCTACATGCGATTCCTCATCAAAAATGTAATTTTCACTTCCAATTAGAATGGGTTTTTCATTAATTCCCAAGAACAATAAGATTTTATCAATTCCTACACATGGAAGAAGCATTCTCTTAAATTAATTGGAATTAAACCACTTGCCTTCTTTGAATCTCTGATTTTGATGTCGATTTGATGGAGTATTCTCTCTCTCTTTCTGCAGAATCCTCCTCTCTTCTCTCTCTACAAGCTTTCTTCTCCAAGTAACAATGGTGGCTAGGGTTTGTCTTAGGAACTTTTGGGTTTTCTTCTAATAACCCCCGTAGCCCTCTAATCAGTTAATGGCTGATAATGGGTTAGTGGGTCTTTTAATTTTCCATTTAAAACTCCTAAAATTCGTTAATCAAAAATCTCAAAATTCTAAAATTACCAAACTACCCTTATACGTTGCCGGTATGGCCTAAAAATGCCCCGGGACACAAACTAAACCCCTGGCTAGTGTTTTCTGACTATTTCGACCCTTCCGAACGTGTTGGCGCACTTAAAATGACCATACGGTTAATAGAAATAAAATTCACTCTTTAATTAAAATAAATATAAACCTGACGCGACTGTCACACGCGTCTCAACAAAATTTCCAAATTGCCGTATTTCAATCTCACGACAAATTTCATACTTCAATATTCATGTATAATCATATATGCACATTATATTCAAATACCAACTCGCATCTCGCTAGTATTTTAATCCGGATTAATTTCCAATTAATACTCATTTAATTTAATTAATCCCATAAATAAATATCACAAAAATACGGGGTATTACAATGGGTCCAAATAAGACTGTGCGAATGATGTGACGATGAAAATCAAACAATGCCTCAAAATTTGCACATAAAATCAGGTCACTTGTTGAAAAAGTTTACACAACACTTTGAGCAAAAAAATTAATTGTTCATCCAATTTAAAATGCCCATTTAAAAAAATGTGAACGTTTGTGCAGCCTTAAAATCAATTTACAAAAACAACCAAAAGGATATATCTTTAATGTGCGTGGCATCGAAAGTCTTAAGTTATTGAGAGGCTTACATGATCTTCAAATTCAAAATTCTATCTAATGCAAATGAACGCTCCTTACTCAACATATCAAACTTATGTGGCTCAAATGAGTCAATGAATCAATTTTTTTATCACGGACCGTAGCCAACTTTAATAAACACCAATTACGTTACAAAATGATACATTTTCATATAGCGACTATACCCCCTGAAATATGGGTTTATGGTACCTTTGGAGGCCATTTCTTTTCATATATAGGTCCATTGCGCATGCCTGAGATGGAGGTATGTTGGTCTTAAGGTCTATGAACTTTCTTATTGTGGTGCATCAGAATGACTGAGTGCTTTGGGGGAATAATGAGGTGGTTGAGGCCTTTAATACTACTTTGTTACCTTCCCCAATACAATTGTGGTCTTAAGATCTTGGTTATGGGCTGGCAAAGGTTTTTGGTTGACCTTTGGACCTCTTCTTTTGTACAAGTGAAGATGAAAGGGTTATAAACCTTTGAAATTCTAATAGTCAAATATTGTATCATCATTCTTCGTAGATACTCATTAGCTTATGTATACATATCCCAATATATATACTACCACATTTCGCTACCACATCCATTCCATAAATAAGGGTTAGTAACTTGACATGACATAAATATAAATCTCATCAATGATGCTAGTCTACCAACATGACTTCCTACCCCATAATGTTGCGCATGAAGATGTGACATCCACATAATCCATCACCGTAGATAAACGACCAACGTGAGGTAGTACTCCCTAGTTTTGCATATGCATCTATCATTCCCACAAACATTATCACCACATCTAGATTGCGGCTCGAAGTTAGTGTAAGGACAAGTTTTCTAATTGAGTCAATTTATATGTTTAAACTTATTCTCTGTTTGAACAAAACCTTTGAGTCATAGGTTAGGGCTTGAGTGTCTCTACCTTTCAAGCCGATGACGTGTTTGTTTGAAAACCATAGTTGCCAAATTAGAGCGCCTACATCATTTTGACATGTTTCATACCAAGCTTTGTCTTCGATGTTCAAGGATCTCTCAAGTACGAATGTGTATATTTTTTATCCCTGGATTTTAGTATTGGGTGTTATTTTAAGTGTTTTTATAAAATATAGTTTTGAGGGAATTTTTGAAAAGGTCTTAAAGAAAATTAGATTTTGGTTTTAAGTCATTTAAACAACTTTATTGTGTTCATTCGAACGAGGTGCAGATGTCATTAAAATTAAATTCATACGAGGATCAAATGAGTATTTCCTGTCTACCAAAGTAAATCATTAAAGCTCATTCGAAGTCTGTTCGAACGAGATACGCTTGTTTATTCGAACAAGGTTTAGTTTGGTTCAAACGAGATATGTCATTTTGTTCGAATGACTTCTTTTTTTTTCAAATGACCTTTAATGAATGAGTTGCCCAAAAAATATGTTTTTTTATATAAAGGAGTGTTGACAGGAGTATTTGTAGAGAATTTTGTCGTAAATTAGTTTCCTATACACATCCAAAAGCATCAAAACCCTAATTTTTACCCATCTTGTTTAAGATCAAAGTTTCAATTCATTTATGCTTTGATATCTTTCTTTGGGAACCATGATGTTATACTCTTCACATCTGAGTAATTGTTTCGTATGGTGGAATTCATACTTGCGACTATTTACATATGGTGGTCTTCGTGTTATGGTGTTACGGTGAAGAAGAGATAGACTTTGTGTTTAGATTCAAAGAGTGTTACTGAGCTTATTCGGTGGTTATTGAAACGTTTGTGGACTTGTATACCACTGTGGTGAAGGTTGATGAAGGAAGAACATCAAGGCTTGCGAGGGTGTCAAGTTTGTTGTGCAATTCTTCTATCGTATCATTTGTAATAACGTACATAGTGAATTTGTGAGAGTGCGCCAGCAATCAATGTCAAACTTATTTAATTAAATTACAATTTAAGTCCCAACAAATCTTAACGCTTGCAAACAAATGTGATTGAAGAAAGAAATAATCTAAGCATGCAAGACAATCACAGTTTGAGGCAAAATCCCCCACAGGGGCAAAAGCATCTTAATTTCACTATAATTTATAAAGTTCGGTTTACATGAATTACAATGAAAATACAAGCAGTGACATACGAAATACCAGCAGGCGTCGGTTTCGATATCATCGGCAAGAGTTCCCGCAAGAGCTCCAAAAGGTCAGCAATGGAAAACCTTCGTCTTCTCCATAAGTGTACTCCATATGAGTAGTATAATCTTCCTTGGGGTTTAGAGGATTCACAAAAAGGATTGGAAAATATTTTTCAATTAAAAAGGTATTGAAACTGATGAGTGCATTATTTTGTATATTTTATACCCAAATTTATACTTTGTTAGTCCCATTTTAGTGTATTTAATAAGTTCTTAGGACTATTTTGTTAAAAAGAGGAAAAAATGCGAGAATGATTGAATTCATATTGAAAATGGCAATTTTAAGTAAAAAATGGGCACTTCGATAATTTTATAAAATTCTTGTGCTAATTTGTGAAAAAAGTTGCCTAGTGAAATTTTTGCAGATAATGATGGAAATTGGTGCAAATTGATGATCAATTCAAAATAGGCGCGAAAAAGCTGATTTTTACGGTCGTTCGAAAAGTTGCTGTTTTTACACTTGTGAAATCGTAAAAAAATCGGAAATTTTTATTCTCCGATTTGGACGAAACTCGGCATGCGTGTTCAACAAGAAAATATAAGAGTTTTCGAGTTGGGGGAAATTCCGTCCCTTATCACGATCCAAAGATTAAAGAGGTGGAGAGATAGCTACCAACACTATTCGGCCAATCAGAAAGAGTCCCACCACAACTCAAATACCTCACCACTTGTCCTATAAAAAGGACCCTTGGGATCATAATTTCGGAGACAATTAGAGAGGACTTTCGTGGAGGATTTCGGGGAGCAACTTTGAGTGATTGTAATCAATTTGAGGGCCAAGTTTTTATCATTTTTTTAGAGGATTCAAGATTGGTGTGAGAGAACTATTTGTAAGTTTGGTTTATTAATGAAGATATCTACTCATTCTTGCAATTTCTCTTTCATTATGGTAGCTTGATTCTTATATTAGGAGTAGGGTGAAGTTTATCATAGTTAACTAATGTTGTCACGCTAATTTTATCGTTGTTTATTCCCTACTTGTTTTAATTGTTATTAAAGATTCGGTATTCATTTTAAAGCGACACGAGAGTGTGTTTTAGAACCTTCAAGATTGTTTTGTCAAATCAAGTTTTGAGATTTAAAAATAGTAATTTTTGATGGATTATGCTTGCACTTTGATTGTTTTGATAGTCCATGCTTAAATACATTTGCGAATTTTAAAACTTGTATTTTCTAAGGGAATAGGGATTTTAGTCGTCTATTAGAGACGTTAAAAATATTTTGATCATAACCGTCATATTTTCCGAATTAAACACGGCGAGAGTCGGTTTAATTTGAGTTATAAAAAGGGAATGACAACATTAAATTAGTGTGCAATATTAGTTACGTGATAAATGGACCCCGAATCCTAATTATTTCCTAATTTAATGTTGTCATTCCCTTTTTATAACTCAAATTAAACCGACTCTCGCCGTGTTTAATTCGGGTTTAATTCGGAAAATATGACGGTTATGATCAAAATATTTTTAACGTCTCTAATAGACGACTAAAATCCCTATTCCCTTAGAAAATACAAGTTTTAAAATTCGCAAATGTATTTAAGCATGGACTATCAAAACAATCAAAGTGCAAGCATAATCCATCAAAAATTACTATTTTTAAATCTCAAAACTTGATTTGACAAAACAATCTTGAAGGTTCTAAAACACACTCTCGTGTCGCTTTAAAATGAATACCGAATCTTTAATAACAATTAAAACAAGTAGGGAATAAACAACGATAAAATTAGCGTGACAACATTAGTTAACTATGATAAACTTCACCCTACTCCTAATATAAGAATCAAGCTACCATAATGAAAGAGAAATTGCAAGAATGAGTAGATATCTTCATTAATAAACCAAACTTACAAATAGTTCTCTCACACCAATCTTGAATCCTCTAAAAAAATGATAAAAACTTGGCCCTCAAATTGATTACAATCACTCAAAGTTGCTCCCCGAAATCCTCCACGAAAGTCCTCTCTAATTGTCTCCGAAATTATGATCCCAAGGGTCCTTTTTATAGGACAAGTGGTGAGGTATTTGAGTTGTGGTGGGACTCTTTCTGATTGGCCGAATAGTGTTGGTAGCTATCTCTCCACCTCTTTAATCTTTGGATCGTGATAAGGGACGGAATTTCCCCCAACTCGAAAACTCTTATATTTTCTTGTTGAACACGCATGCCGAGTTTCGTCCAAATCGGAGAATAAAAATTTCCGATTTCACAAGTGTAAAAACAGCAATTTTTCGAACGACCGTAAAAATCAGCTTTTTCGCGCCTATTTTGAATTGATCATCAATTTGCACCAATTTCCATCATTATCTGCAAAAATTTCACTAGGCAACTTTTTTCACAAATTAGCACAAGAATTTTATAAAATTATCGAAGTGCCCATTTTTGACTTAAAATTGCCATTTTCAATATGAATTCAATCATTCTCGCATTTTTTCCTCTTTTTAACAAAATAGTCCTAAGAACTTATTAAATACACTAAAATGGGACTAACAAAGTATAAATTTGGGTATAAAATATACAAAATAATGCACTCATCAGAAACCTTAAAAATATGAAGTCTGGAATGAGGTACAGTTTTGCTGAAACGGAGGTATGCAGACTGGAGAAAAAGGTGAAGCATAAACACAATTTAATTAGGTAGGTTGAGGCGGTGGTCGTTCGAGCGACATACGATGTCGTTTGAACGAGATGGCATCTCGTTCGAACCACATACGATGTCGTTCGAACGACATCAGTGATGTGCCTAAAAAAACCTCCTTAAAAAGATCTTGCGTGTTTATCATCTTCCAGGCTTCAAAAAATTTATTTTTTAAAAAAATATTCCCAATTATTTATGCAAATAATTAAAAACTCCAATTAAAATTATTTTACCATAAGAACGTGGAGTAGTGGGAACGGTTGAAGTGTACGTTGCATGACACATTACTCACGTATGAAGATGATGGATGCAAGAATTCAGATCAAGGCCATCAAGGATGATCGTGGAGACATGCCGAATGTAGCGGTATCAGACATACTTAATTGTGATCTAGGACACTTGGAAAATTCCTAAATTCTAACCCGAACATTTATAAAACATGTCCTTACATATCTCCCCCTATGTCTATGCCGGTACATACATAAAAATATCCGAATTATGCTGCCCAAAATAAATAAACTAGCATTAATTTATTATCCCCATTAAACTCAAAAATTGCAAATACTAAATGTGTGTCTTCACAAATTCGATCATCTTCAAATCTTCAACTCTTCAAACTTTCTTTGTCATTATCAGGGTGTGCAAAAAATGATTCTCCATTTTGATACCTACACACATGAGACAAGAAACAAATACCCGTGATGCGCAATAGCAGAAAAAAATATCAATTGTGTGCAAGAAAATGTTATCAAAACAAACACGCATTTCTCCCCCATAATTCGTTCTCCTTCTTTTTATGATGTCCCCAAAAATAGACAAATATGAAGAACATAAGCAATGCAAATGGAGAATGTCACAAGGAAATAAACTTTCACTTTTTGAATTTTTTTGTAAAATTTTTAAAGCAACAAAAAATCACAGCATGAGAGAATACCAAAACAACCATGTCAATGATAGCGAAAATGAAAGGATGTGAACAAATTCAACAGGAAAATCAATACATACAACCATAACACATGTGCACGATGAATGTTGAATATTTTTAATGAACTAACTCAACATCTTCCTTAGGAGTAAAAATTGTGGAATTAAAAGAAATTGACTCAATCAAATCAACAAATCAAAGCTCAAAGTGATTTCCACACCAATAACGTCCAAAACATGTGAAATGCTTTTTGATGACTTTCAAGGACGTGCAAACCCGTTTTTCATTTCTTTTCATCCAAACACTCTCATAAATAATTATACATTATATTTTTCTTTTGAGAAGATGAAACTGAAACCTATTGCCCCGTTTGAGTTAGCATGATTTTCTTTTTATTGACATTTAATTTTTTCGCTCTTTTTCAAACGGTGGATTTATCGACGAGTTAATTTTAGACTCTCGTAGACCTTTCCCGTGATTCACTCATCATATTTGTTGCAATTAAATCCTCACGGTAAACGGTTTTTACATGCACTACTATCTTGTCAAGTTTTATCGCATTGGTATTTATATAGACAGAATTGAGATGGAAACACTCAAGCCAATATGTGATAGATAAGTACAATACTCAAATAATACCGTACATGTGTGCAATAAAGGAGATAAGGAGCCAAACATATAGAAGATATCACTAATCACATCTTAAATACTCCAATCAATGTAAAGCACATAGATGAAATGATGTAGCATCTCAAATCACTGTCAAACAGTCACGTGAAAAATGGAATGAAGTTGTGACTTACAGTAATCTTAAATGTTCATCCATAAACAATATAAACTAAAAAATCTGTTACTTAGTCCTTTTAATACAAGATTAAACTATTGAAGTAACTCTGAACTATTTTTTGAGGAAACTCTTTTCTTTAAATCAAAATAGATTAATTTCAAGATATGTTTAATAAAACATGCACGAGATTTGTTCAAGACTAGTTAACTAGTTTTGAAAAACAAAACTATAAGGTTTAAATCAACACACCAGCAAGAATGAGATGAGGACATGTAGAAAGATTAAGGATAAGGCATTTTTAACGTGGTAAAACCTCACCCAACTTAAAAAACATCCACGGTGACTTCTAAGTCACAAACCAAAAATCGACTAAAATAAAATATATAAGTTACAAACTATTTAACACACATGCACACAAAATACTCCAATATAAGTTTAGAATATGTACCCACTGGTTTGATTCTAACTTCTCTGCACGTATGATGTTGATGTGGCTTTCCCAGTTTGCTAACTTCTCCACTTTGTTCCAGTCTTTACGTCAATTCTTATAGATTCAAGATCTTATAGCCAAAACTTATGTGTTGTAGTGTGATAAGTGTCTGTGAAATTGCTTCTACCACATGTATGCACACACACACACACTTTTTTTATAGAAACAATCCTATCAAATTACAGATCAGATCTAAATGATGTTTTTTTCTGTTTCTCTCTTCTTTAGAAACAAAAAGACTTTATTTGACCTTTCAAATAAACCCAGAATCCAAGGATACCTTGCTCGAAAGACGGTTCAAGGTCTTAATCAATTTTAGAGAGTTTTGAAAATATTTTTGAAATTGAAAACCGCCAATTGTGATTCCAACTAAGTCAATAGTTTTATTTCATAAGAACTAGAAACAAAAAATAGATTTGTTGATTCTAAAGTTTTAAAAAACATTTACAGAACAGTAATCAACAAATACGATTTCTCAAGATGAGAAACTAAAATGTGCAGATCTAAGTGTAATATGACATGCAATAATCAGATCAACTGTTTCCATAAAAAATAAATATAGATCTAATATGAAATGTCTAAGTTGGAAACAAGATCTCGATCTCAGAGCATAAAACCTCAAATAAGCTTCAAACCCCCACCAATAACACTCTCAAACACACAGGTATAGTGTTTGGTAAATACTGTTTAGGAGAAATGAGTTAGGGTTTGAAAACGAAAAAGGGTTTGGATGATTTAGGGTTTCTTTCTCTCTCTGGATTCTCTCTTCTCTCTCTTCTCTCTCTCTATTTAGATGAACTGCCAAAAATAACCAAATGTTGAGGCTTGGCATCCTTTTATACTGAGAGGCGAAGGTTCGAGAATGGATTTCCAAATTTAAGGCTGAGATTTGGTCTAAGGAAATTGACTTTGATCCAACGGTTAAAGAACAGCGGTGGATTAAACGTCCTCTGATTGGTCTAAAGAGGTTTACAGAGATTGAGTTCAAATGCATGCAAAGCGTTGATAACAATGATTCAATGGCTGAGATAACATAAGGTTTATGTGTCGTGTTATAAACACAAATCAAACCGGTATAAGGATGACAGGTGTAGGGCTGAGATCAGTTCTCACACACGTGTTTAAAAATAATTACACACGCACCCTGAATTCTCAAGCGCTTTCGGATCCTACCCAATCCAACTTTTAGGTATGAAAACATAAAACCAGTAATTACACAATAACCCCAAAAGTTTTATAAACCAAGTTTTAATTTCCAAGAAATCATTAAAAAATTATTAAAAATTCTCAAAAAATTATTAAAGCCAATTTAAATGGGATTAACCGCACACAACTCACACACAATCAAATAATACACTATATGAACAATGTATGCAACCCTAGTGTGTGTGAATGAGCATTATACCTTCAATTGAATCAAGTGTGGCATAAAGAAGAAGATTCTGAGGCTCTTTGGTATCTAGGGAATGGGACTCTAAGTTTGACACATATTTCCAAACTAGATGAGCACTTATACAATGTAGACTCAAGTGAGTCAAGAGTATAAGGTGCTTCATAAACAAAATACAAAACTCTTTTTGTGTTTTTCAAAAAAAATTATCAAAAGAAAATCTTTTTGGCTTTTTTTTAAATTTTAAAAAATAATATCTTTTTGGATTTTTCATTTTTTAGAAAAAAATCGAACAAATAAATATACAAATGATACAGTCTAGAGATAGGAATCAAATGATATGATTAAAAAAATATTCTACTCTAGACCTGGTGACCACCCCTCAGTCAAATGAGCAAATTCCTAAAGACTTCCTAAGACTCTCGAATCTAAGGGCATTTAAAGGCTTCATGAAGATATCGGCTAACTGGAGGTTGGTAAATAAGAAACTCAAGGACGTATCCCAATGTGTTTTGTGCGTGAATGTTGGACTAGATTATGGTATATATGTGTCGCGCTCATATTATCACAGGAAATAGTCATAATTTCCTATGATATCCCATAATCCTCCAACATCTGCTTCATCCACAGAAGTTGCGTGCAATAACTCATGGCTGCTATGTAATCAGCCTCTGTAGTGGACAAAGAGATGGAGTTTTTCTTCTTGCTCAACCAAGATACAAGAGCATAACCAAAGAAGAAACACACAACAGAAGTGCTCCTACATCCATTTTCATCTCTGGCCCAATCGAGATTCAAATAGGTGGATAAACGGTCGCTGGTATCAAAGGAATACAAAATGCCAAGTGAGAAAGTCCCACTCAAGTATTTGATAACAAGTTTAAGAGCGACTAAGTGTGACTCTTTCAGGGACGCCTGATATCGCACACAGATTCCAATACTAAAGGCTATATCGAGACGACTGACAGACAAGTAGAGAAGACTACTTATCATACTCCGATACAAGAGCTTCTCTACGTCCTTGCATGAAGTGTCCTTGCTAAGCTTAGTTGAGATACTCATTGGTGTATGTGCGTGATCAGCGAAGTCTAGAACAAATTTCCTCACAAGGTCTCTTGCATACTTGAATTGAGAGATGAACATCCCATCCTCTAATTGACAAACCTGAAGACCAAGGAAGAAAGTAAGATCACCAACCATGCTCATCTCAAACTCACTCTTCATCTCCTCCTTAAAGTGCTGAGCATACTGGGACCACGTGAATCCAAAGACTATGTCATCCACATAGACCTGGGCAACCAAAATAGCAATGTTATCTCTCCTGACGAACAACTTCATATGAACTCCCCCTCTCTTGAAGCCATGGGCTAAGAGATAGGAAATAAGCCTCTCGTAAGAAGCACGGGGTGCTTGATTCAAACCATAAAATGCTTTCCTCAGATAGTAGATGTGATCAGTGTGCTTAGGGTCTTCAAACCCTTTTGGTTGTTCCACATAAACCTCCTCCTGTAGGATGCCATTCAGAAAGTCACTCTTGACATCCATCTGATATAACTTAAGCGCAGACGACATGCCATGGAGAGTAGTAAGCGGACGGACTCAAGCCTCGCAACAGGAGCGAATGTCTCGTTAAATTCTACACCCTCAATCTATGTGTAGCCTTGAGCAACCAACCTAGACTTATTTCGAATAATAGTGCCAATCTCATCCACCTTATTCTTGAAGATCCACTTGGTACCTATCATATTTGTCTCACTAGTTCGGGGGACCAGTTTCCAGACAACATTCTTTCTAAACTCAAGCAACTCATCTTGCATAACATATATCCAGTGTTTATCTTTGAGTACTTCTTTATAGTTCTTAGGCTTGACTTTGGACGTGTAGAAAATATGGCTACCAACGTTCTCTAGCTAAACATGAGTCTTGATCCCTAAGGTGGGATCTCCTATAATATTAGAAGGATCATGACTCTT
The DNA here is from genome assembly GCA_949130495.1 of Sambucus nigra. Lineage (NCBI taxonomy): Eukaryota > Viridiplantae > Streptophyta > Magnoliopsida > Dipsacales > Adoxaceae > Sambucus > Sambucus nigra. The sequence goes on along the minus strand of OX422222.1, from coordinate 346,656,971 downwards.
TTAAACCCAAGAAGGAGTGTCCCCTGAGTAAAGAATGGGATCCACTCTGGGTATGGGAGGCACAATGGGATCATCAGTAGAAAGTGCGTCACCCTCACCCAAAAGGTTAGAATTAATAAATATCGGTGGTTCGTCATCTTGCACGATGACGTTTATTGACTCCATAACCTTAAATCTATTCAATTTATACACCCGATAAGCTCTACTAGATGATGAATAACCTAAAAATATCCCTTCGTCGTTTCGGGAGTCGAACTTTCCTAATTGCTCTTTATCCCGTAGGACGTAGCATTTTCTCCCAAAGACACGAAAATATGAAAGGTTAGGCTTCTTTCCAGTCCACAATTCGTAGGGCATCATAAGTGTGTGTGGACGAAGATATACCTTATTCACCGTATAATATGCGATAGACACCGCCTCTGCCCAAAATCTTCTTGCAACTTTACAACCCAAAATCATAGATCTAGCCATCTCCTGAATCATCCGACTCTTCCTCTCAACAATCCCATTTTGGTGAGGAGTCCTAACGGCTAAAAATTCATGTTTGATTTCGAGGCTATCACAGAAAAGATCTACTTTTGCTTCTTTAAACTCCGTGCAGTTGTTATTACGTATTCTATTGATAGTGACACCGTGTTGATTTTGCAGAACACGGCACTTGGTCGTAAGAAAGTCCACAGCATCGAATTTCTCTCGCAGAAAACCTATAATCGAGTAGCGTGAGAAATCATCTACCATCATGAGAATGTACCTCTTACCACATAAAATATCAATACAAGTAGGACCCATAAGATCCATATGTATCAACTCAAGGATGCGTGAGGTGGTAATGGAGTTCAACTTCCAATGGGAGCTACAAATTTGCTTTCCCAACGGGCAGGGTCGATAAATTATGGAATTTGGCTTTCCAAGTGATGGTAAGCCATATATTAGGTCCTTTTTAACTAAATTTTCCAAATCTTGAAAGTTTACATAACCTAGACGTTGATGCCACAAGCCTATAGAAGTGACCGTGGAACTTTTGTAGACAAATGAGGACTCAGGCATGATCCCATAACAATTGTCTTTTGTCCTCACCCCTTGCAATAGAAGTTTATCGGTTTTATCATAAATATGACATTTATTCCATTCGAACTCTACTAAAAAGTCTGCATCGCATAGCTGGCTAATGCTGGGTAAATTTTCTTTCAATCCCTTAAAGTACAACACATTCTCTACCTTAGGAAATTCTGGTAACTCTACTGTACCTTCTCGTAATTTGCAAGACTTGATCCCGTCTCCAAAAGTGACTTTACCCTCCTTACTATACTTGAGGGGGTTGATAGAGAGACGTCACCAGTTATGTGCCTAGAGCACCCACTATTGAAGTACCACTGTAGAGAATTATGTGATTTAAGAGAAACATGAACAACAAGGGATTTTGCATTGTGTTTAGGCACCCAAGATGTGGTAACCTTCTATTTGCCCTTGTCATTATTGACTCAAGTTGAGATTTTAGAAGTGTCCACTAACGGCATAGAAATTCGTTGGAACTCTTTCACTATACTCTGAGATGTGGCGACTAGAAACTCAACTCGCTCTTTAGGTCTCTCAAAATTAGTAGTGGCATGTGACGGAGCAAAAGTACGTCATGTCCGACCCAAACTATATCAAAACTCGTGAAGATGGCCTTTTTTGCAGTAAGTACAAAATATGTAGGCTTAGGGAGACTTCAGTTTGTTTTTCTTGGCCAAACTCTTTTCTAATTTTTAGGTGGGTGGCCATAAGGATTTATAATAAACTCGGTAACCGGTTCCAATGTAGTACGTGATGTGGAAGTGCCATCAAAACCTATTCCCGACCTCTCACCTAAACCCAAAGCAGGGGTGAGGAGAATCTTTTTCATCTAACCAAATCGGTCCTCAACTCTTACCTTGACTTCTCGGGCTCTCTCAAGGTCATGAGTGAGTTGGGATATAAGGGCTTCCAGTTTCTTTCGAGTGTCCAGGGAGGAATGGATCTAACTCGTTAGATCATCCACTTTCTTAGTCAACTCCCCTTTTTCTTTCGAAAAAACACTTTCTCTCTCTCTAAAAACTTTCTCTCAACTCAAGCGGTCTCTCTCTCTCTCTCTGAACGCAATGGACATGGAGGTCTCTTTCTATCTCATCTCTCCTAACTCCTTCTCTAGAGAAGTTATCCTAAGAGCTAACGCTTTGTTATGCTTTTTATTATTGAAAGTTTCAGCATATAAATTAGTGTACCCGCGTCGGAGATCACTCTTGCTCTCACTTGCTTCTTCATCCCCCTCGCTCACACTACAATCACTGTCAACGTGTCCCTGTGAGCTTGCATCCTCATCGTCGTGAGGAGCACTGTCAGAACTCACATGACTAGCCATGAATGCGATGAAGTTACATTCATGAGGTGACTCGTCTCCAAATTCCACTGACTCGACCTCGCTATCGTCACTAAGGGTGGTGTTTAATGCAGATTTGGATTGTTCTTGATGTTTCAACCTAGTTGCACACTCAACCCCCCTATGAACTCTACCATGAACTCAAAACATCTCTCACCTTCTTTCTTAGGGGTGTTCTTTTTATCTTTCTCAAATTTCTTTTCAAATTTATTTTTCTCAAAATTCTTTTTATCTTTAAAATTTCCATTTTTCTTTAATTTGAGAAATTTCTTGAAATTTTTAGCAAAACAGACCAAATTATCTAAGTCAAAATCAGAATCAAAATCAGACATCTCTTCCTCTCTTTTCTTAGATGACTCACCTCTCTTTGATCCCTCACTCTTTCTGGCCTGGGCTTTAAATACTAACCCTTTGTATTTTGATTTTATCGTATTTGGAAACATGTTGATTTCATAGGTTTGTAGGTCTCCAACTAATTCCTTTAATTTTATCCTACTCAAGTTACCTAATGAATTTAACACAGTGACTTTGGGGATAAATCTCTTAGGCAGTGATCTCAAATATTTCTTAACTACCCTAGCATCAGGAATATGTTCTCCTAAGTTAAAACTAGTGTTCACGATATCATATAAGCATGCATAAAATTCATCAAAATACTCATTTTCATGCATGGAGATAGTTTCAAACTGTGTAGTTGAGTTTTGAAATTTAGATTTTTTCACTGCATTTGAGCCTTCATGGGTAAGTTATAGAACATCTCATGCCTCTTTAGATGTGGCACACGTCATGATGCGTCAAAACTTGTCAGGTGTGACGGCTCTAAAAATAGTACTAAGCCCACGTGAGTTATATGTGCTCCATTTAAATTCATCATCAGTCCATGTTGTCACAGATTTTAAAGTATTTATGTTATCTACAGTGACAGTGGGAGGCGTCCACCCTCTTTAACACACAACCCAAACGCGTTCGTCTATGGCCTTCAAGTGATATTTCATACGGGCTTTCCAATATGCATAATTTGATCTGTAAAAAATTGGGACTCTATTTTATAAGTTCTCCATTGAAATTTCGCTTTTTCAAAGATCAATTTTTAGAACAAAATTGATATTCAGAAAAAAATTTGCGGAAGAATTACACGGTAAATTTGTGAAAATGGCTCTGATACTAATATGAGAGTGCGCCAGCAATCAATGTCAAACTTATTTAATTAAATTCCAATTTAAGCCTCAAAAAATCTTAACTCTTGCAAACAAATGCGATTGAAGAAAGAAATACTCTAAGCATGCAAGACAATCACAGTTTGATAAAAAAATCCCCCACAGGGACAAAACCATCTTATTTTCACTATAATTTGTAAAGTTCGGTTTACACGGATTACAATGAAAATAAAAGCAATGACATACGAAATACAAGAAGGCGTCGGTTTCGATGTCGTCGGCTAGAGTTCCTGCAAGAGCTCTAGAAGGTTAGCAATGGAAAACCTTCGTCTTCTCCACAAGTGTACACCAGGTGAGTAGTATAATCTTCCTTGGGGTTTAGAGGATTCACATAAAGGATTGAAAAATATTTTTAAATCAAAAAGGAATTAAAACCTTAAAAATATGAAGTATGGAAAGTGGTACTGTTTTGCAGAAATGGAGGTATGCAGACTTGAGAAAAAAGTGAAGCATAAACACTGTTTAAATAGGCAGGTTAAGGCAGTGGTTGTTCGAGCAACATACGATGTTGTTTGAACGAGATGGTATCTCGTTCGAACCACATTCGATGTCATTCGAATGACATCAGTGACGTGCCTTAAAAAACTCCTTAAAAAGACCTTGCGTTTTTATCATCTTCAAGACTTTAAAAAAAATATTTTAAAAAAAAAATATTCCCAATTATTTATGCAAATAATTAAAAACTCCAATTAAAATTATTTTACCATAAGAACGTGGAGTAGTGGGAACGGTTGAAGTGTACGTTTCTTGACACGTGATGCACGTACGAAGATGATGGATGCATGAATTCAGATCAAGGATGTCAAGGATGATCGTGGAGACGTGCCGAATGTAGCAGTATCAGACATACTTAATTGTGATATAGGACACTTGAAAAATTCCTAGATTCTACCCCGAACATTTATAAAACATGTCCTTACAATTTGGATGACTAGATCATTCGAGGTTCTTCCCGTTGTGGATTTTCCTCCTACATCGGCATGGTGTGTGATTGATTTATTTAATATTTCTATCACCTAGATGCATGCATTAAGGAACGATATAATGGGTTAATTGTTTAAACAAAATAATCGATTTAAGTTGTGATCTAAGAAAATGTCCTAGAAAGTATAGATGTAGTGTCACCATGATTCCCAAATCCTGAGGCATTAATTTTCATATATTTGGGTAAAAAAATCCATTTTGAAGGCGCTAAATGTTAGACTGGTTGATTCTCGTATGCCTGCGCATGATTCTTCTCATGCTATATCTTATGGTTGATTATTTTTTCCTATTTTCATATACTAGTATTTATGCTTCATGATATATATTATATGATATTTATCTTTTGTATTTTAATTTTCTTTCCTTTGGGTATTTATGAGAAAAATACAAAAAACTTGTTTGTCTTTTGAGTTTGGTTTTTAAGAGATGTCATTTTTTATAAAATATGTACAAACTCAAAAAGATTTTTATTTTTGTGTAGTTTTGTTTTACAAAGTTTGTCTGGCATATCGGTTTGATTGAATCATATCCCTTTCATATATCCATGTGACTAGGAAATTTGATTATGAATTTCAATGCTTATATTATTCTTAATCTTGTTTGCATGGAGTTTTTTTACTTTGATTTGTCTAATGGATTCACTTCGCATATGACTCTGCACACACATGCACGAGCTCTTTTGGATTTTAACTTTATATATTATAGGGTATAAGTGAGATATTCTTTTAGCAATCTTGTCATATTCATATATAGTTGAGTGGGGGATTTGTGCATGTAAGAATCATTTCCCATGAGTTTGTTATTTTATTGAAAAATATAAGTGTGCACGAAAAATGGCTAATAAAGGAGAAATCCTCCTTGTGTGAAAGGACACCATTGGCAAGAGCCTAAAAGAAAAGATTAAATTGCAAAGGCAAATTTGTTTCATTGATTCTTCAAATAAACTGGTATCTTCAAATTGAGAGAGAAAAAGAAAAAATGATATATATTTGATTTTGAGGGTGTTAAGTTAAAAATCAATGGGTTTGCACAATCATACCCAATTGAGTTTAATTATTTTGACACTATTGATTTGAGAGTCATCAAGATTTTTAAACTAGTGTGCATTGTGCTTGTTTATCCTTTATGAGTTCTTTATTTTCCACTTGAGGCTAAACCTAAGTTGATAATTTTTTACGATCAAATAGAACTTATTGGACATTTTTGAGAGATTGGATCATAATTTTTTTGTTTCTAGTTCACACTCCTTCACTTCATACCATATTTTGGTTTACACACATTGATACGATGCTACTGTGGAAAACTTATGTATTTTGTATCTTTTTTATGGTGTTTATACCTGTATATTTATGCATGTGTGTCATTAGTATCTTTTTCATATTTATATATATGGTATCATTTGTTTTTTAGTCTTTGCATTTACCTTTAGTCCATGTATACCATAAGTTATGTCTCAAGTTTTAAGTAGTTTCAAATTGGTATACTTGATGATTATGTTGCTATCTTATTCTTCAATTTTGCATCAATATTGTTATTAATTGTACATTGTTTGGATTAATTGTACATGTGTTTCCCAATTGTGTTTGTCTTTACTTGTTACACTTTACACCACTGCATGATATACTTGTTTTTCCTTTATGCTTACCCATAATTCATGTAGGGGAAAGGGTTATATTGGGGAGAAATAGTTTTATTATGCATCTTTATCTTTGTTTATTCCAAAACAAAAAGGGGAAGAAATGGTAGGTCAATCTTTATAGTCTGGGGGAGATTTTTACCTTAAGAGGGAGACGTCATATCTTAAGTGGAGATTATTAGATAAAAGTTCAAGGTTTATTCTTATGCTAATTTATATTCTTATATATTATGTTATCATTTGAAGGTGTGTTTAAGTGTGAATATTTTCAACGATACGATGAAATTTACACAATAGCAAAGCTACTCATCGTGAATTTGTCAAGTGTATGTACTTTTTCGTTTTAGGGGTGGGTATTGAGTCTTTTAGAGACATTGATGGACCATAGGTTTTTATTTTGTATTTTATCCTAGAATAACCAAAGGGAGATATTTGTAAGGACAAATTTCTGAATCGATTCAATTTGTATATTTTGGCTTATTTTGTGTTTGGACATAACCTTTGAGTCATCGGTTAGGACTTGAGCGTGTTTACCTTTCAAGCCCGTGGCGCATTTGTTTGAAGACTTTAGTAGTAAAGTTAGAGTGCCTACATCATCGTGCCATGTTTCATGCCACGTTTCGTCTTCAATGTTAAAGGATCTCTCATGTATGAATGCAAACAAAAATTATCCTTAGATTTTAATATTGGGTGTTGTTTTAAGTGTTTTTATGAAATATTAATTTGAAGGCATTTTGAAAAGGTTTTAAAAGAAAATTTAAATTTGATTTAATTGTGTTCGTTTGACCGACTTTATTGTGTTTGGTCAAACGAGATGTTGATGTTGTTCAAAGGACCTTTAAACGAGGATCAATCGAGTATTTCCTATTTACCAGAGTAAACATCGTTTGAAGCTCGTTCGAAGTCTGTTCGAATGAGATAGGCTTATTTGTCCGAATGAGTTTACTTTGGTTAGAACAAGTTATGCAGTTTCATTTGAATGACCTCTTATTTCGTTTGAATGAACCCTAAAAAAATATGTCACATCGAAAAATGTGTTTTCTATATAAAGGAATGTTGGCAATAGTTTTATAGAGACTTTTGGTGCAATTAGTTTGATATACACATCCAAAAGCCTCCAAACCCATTTTGTCACCCATCTTATTTAATATCCAAGTTTTAATTCATATATGCTTTCAGAACTTTGTTTGGATACCATGGTTTAATACCCTTCACATTTGAGTATTCGTTTCATGGGATGGAATTCGTACTTGATGTTGTTTATACATGATGGAATCCGTGTTGTGGTGTTGCGATGAAGAAGCGGTGGAATTCGTGTTCAGATCCTTAGAAGGTTATTGAGCCTGTTCAGTGGATAAAGAGGATTGTGTGGACTCACACGTTATGGCGGCTTCACGGGTGGAATCTAGCATTACTATGGTGAAAGTTGAGTAACGAAGAGTATCAAGGATTGAGAGGGAATCAAGGTCGTTGTGTAAGTCTTCTATCTTTTCCTTTGTAATTCCTTACATATTGAATTTAGGTGAATGGACAGTTCGAGGTGTTTTCCTCATACATCAACGTGTTATGTGATTGATTTATTTTATTGCTATCAGCTAGACGCATGTATTAGGGAAAGATAAAATTGGTTAATTATTTAAACACAATAATAGGTTTGATTAGGGTTTGTTTTAATTGGGTAATTTGTTTAAACTAAAAGTTAAATTTGAAAATTTTAAAAATTTGCTTGATTGGATTTTTCCATATAGAACCATATACTTTCACATAGTTGCACTTTCAATATGTACCCATCACCACACTATAGATGCCTATGTGACACACATACACACTGTCAATATGAGTTAGTGCCCCACGATGCTATAGATGCAGATGTGATGCCGACATAAACCAATACCACATTCATACTATGACTCGGAGGTAGTACCCCTCACCACACTAGAGATGCATAAATGACACACATACGCACATGCACACACACACTCACACTCCAATCAACTCCCGGACCCGGGAGTGGCTCAATAGATTTTTAAAGGGCTCTGAATTTTCTTTTTAACGCTCCTGTCCGTGCACAATTCAGACTTACGGTTTGCATTTTATGCACATTTTTTCAAAAAATTAATTCTGGAGTACTTATAGGCCTGCCTATTGGTAGGGTGAACTTTTCCTTGCCCAAAAAGTTAGGCTCTATGCTGATAGGCAGTCCAGGAGCCATGTCGGTGGTCACCCCCTAAACCCTAAAATCCATTATAAAAAGGGCAAGACCTTATCCTTAGAAAGAGGTCCCTTTGAGTAATCATAAACATTCTCCTGGTAATCAGAGCATTCCCTTCCCCAAAAAAGTCCCTAGATCATATTTTGTACTCATACGTGTTGGTGTGTCGCGTGACGTGCACATCCATTCTTCTGGAGCTATTCGTGATTTGATGAACACTTTATCATATTTTTATCATTATTTTTTAATAAACTCCAACAAATGAATCTACTCCGTCCATTCCATGAAGCGAGTCGAATAATTCCATTCTCACATTACTTATATTATGCACATGTACACACATATTAAGGAGAAAAATGAAGAAGAATAGCATTATCCCATGAGAGACCGAAAGGGTGGAATATCTGCTTAACACCATCCCATTTCGTAACTTAGTCCCCTCACCTTCGAATCACTTAGTTTCGCATGCATCAGTTTGACCTTGATGTCGTTCTCTCGAGGCGGTGAAATTCTTTTGTCTTTTTTGAGCAAAATAGTCCGATGACTCCATCTCTTCGTGTTATCCTCATTTGACGAAGGTCAATTTTTATATATGAGGCTGGACCTCGATGATACCAAAACGAGTGGCAAAAAGAGGATCTACACATCCTCGAATCATCCACTCGCACAAGGCTAGAAAAAAGGGAAGAGAGAGAGAGAGAGAGAATATTCTTCCTTCCTTCTTATTCCCCTCGTCCTGACTTCGAGGCTCAAGCCCGCATCGGGGGAATACGACCCAAATGGGCACAGGTGATTTAATGATCATGTACAAAACGATCTTCTATTTATTCAAAAATTCTTTATTTCACATGAATTATATACAGTATAGTAACCTTCGGCCTTCGAGGGCCCTCGTCTTCAATTTAGTGGGTCATGTGCTTGTTCTATACGGCTCCAATTGTTTGAGAGCTAGAGATATTTTTCCTTTATTAGATTCCATTTAGAATATATAATCAAGGTTTTGGTCAATATCGTATAGGTAATACTTGAGTGAGTCGAGGAAGAGGTTACGTCGTTCGTGGACCTTTTAATTTATTTGCATGATTGTAGTGGAGAGAATCTAGATATAGGATGATATGGTTTTTCTAACAAGGGTTTCTATGTTATTTACTCATCTATTTATGGTTTTTTAAACATTTTTACACCTTAAGTTGAATTTCATGATGCATGCTCATCAATATTATTAAATGAACTAAATCTAAAGTAATACATATAAAGATAAAACTCCATTTTGACCATTGGATGTAGGGTTGAATATTTATTTTATTAAAATAAAATTGAAAATAAATATTTTGCATCCTTAATCCATCTCCTTTCCAAATTGGTATATGATTTTTTATTCAATATAATTATAATACCCTATTTTTTGTGCATTAATTAAATTGTGAAATTATTATATTTGCTTGTAGTGATGCATGATGTCATTATTTATATTTTATAAGTGTTATATTATTCATATATGGAAACCGGACTTAATACGCAATAAATAAATAATTAAATATTTAAAAGTGACTTAGTATTATGGGCGATTATGGAATGATCAGGGGAATCGGTATAGAGGGTTTCCTTGTTTGGATTATCCTATCGGTGTCGGGTCCTACCGATCATGAATTAGTTTCTTATAATATCATGTCTCCCTTAACTAATAAATAATTAAATAATCCATATTTGGACTCGTGCCGTCATAATGTTAGTTTGTGGAGATATTTAATAAATTGGTGTTTATCATATTTCGAGTTGACATTTGGGAAGCGTAGAATGTCCATATTTGACTTAAAATAATGAGTTTTAAGTCTATTGGGTTAGTATATGACTTATGTAGAGTTTTGGGCCATTTAGAGGTGTGTTTGGTCTCATTGGGTTGAGGCCCACATGAAAGCCTAATTTAGTGGGTAACACTCTTAGAGGGTCATTAGGATAAACTTAATTCACATTAGTAGTATAAAGAAGAAGAATCGGAGGTTTTGGGCTTGGATTCAACATAATACCCTAAGGCAAGTTTACTTAGTGTACTAATTTAATTATATTTGTCTTATAGTAGTAATTATTCCCGTTAATCTAAACTAATTGATATTCTAATCTGATTATTAAAATTTAATCCCTAAGTTTGTAATTAAATTCAGAATTAATTTAAGGTTAATGTTCATATTGATATTATACACTAATTTTAGTAGAAAGCCACATCAAACTGGGTTAGATTTTAATTATGATTGTTAGGATTAAGTTATATACCTTGAATAAAACTAAAGCTCCTATTTAATTTCACGAATTGATGTAAATTTGAGAATTTATAATGAAACTTTGAAACTATGGTTCATAATTTATAGTCTGAAATAAAACACTAAAACCATGATACTAGTGACCCCTGGAGGATGGGTTTTAAACAACTTATATCTAAAGGAGGATGGGTTTAGTGATGATTAGATGCTTCCAGATTAGGTTTGGATATTGGCAATGGAGGATTTAGATTTTTAGAGAAGATGTTCATCTCGTTCGAACAAGATTAGGGGGTCCATTTTAACGAGTTTAGAAATCTTTAGACCGAATTAGGATTTCTTGTTTGAACGACTTTGGAAGGTCATCTGAATGACTTTTGGAATCTCGTTTGAACAAAATAATGATATAGTTTGAATGTCTCTGTGACTATTTGGACGTTTAATTTTTATTTAAAAGAGATTTATTAATTTACGAATTCTGAGTTAAATTAGTAATCTTTCTGCGGATAAGATTTTCATTCTTTGATCTTATGTGTAAGCATAACATGTGTGAGTCTTGTGGGGAATGTACTAGGAAGGATTTTGATGAGGCACATATAACGTCGAACACTCAGGTACCCTGGTGATGCGATGAGTTTCACCTTGGTCATTTTACCCCGATCCTACGTGTTAAAAGTACCCGTTGTATCCCATGGGGATTAACGGAGGGTTCCTCTCATATCTCCTGGGGTATGGGTCTATAAGATATGTGTGAGGGCGTAATGATTATTCCATTTCTGATTGTTTGAGGTTATAGGTGTGAGATAACCTATCATTATATTAAGTACACATGAGGTTATAGCCATTTATTTGTACTTATCGGGGACTCTACTCATGTATATATTAGATGTAGAAACTGTCTTTTCCTATTAATATTGTACTAAAGCCGTATATATGTTGACACTAATTATGGAACCGTATAATTATATCCAATGGATAATAATAACAATTAATCATGGGGTTGACTTGGGTTTAGGATTAGATGCATACTTTATTTAGGGTTTCTTAACTTGGGTTAACTTAAAAATAATTAAAATATGAGAGGAAGATGAATAGTTATTATTGTAGCCCAAATTCCAGTAAATTTATACTTTTTGTATACTTTATGTTTACATTGTTGTTGATTATGTTTTTTAAGACCTAGATTGTCATTGTCATTCCCTACCATGATCTATTTGTTTGCATTCTCTCCAGTTGCTAATCTATTAGGATGTAGGTGTCGAGCATGCGTGATCATTCACTTTACTTTCCTTTGCATCCCTATCATGTCATATTTTGAATTTAGTTTTATTGGAATCAGTATTACTATTCGAGTTCGTACTGGATTTTATTATGAGACAGTTGAATTTCCTGGGTAAGTTTTATTACTGTGGGTAATATTGGTATCAAGGATTATGTGGTTCACTCTTATTATGTTATCGTGATTTATTTTATGCACCATAGTTTATTTCAGTCATGCCTAGGATGGTATTCAATTGTTATAGACTCGTGTATTATTTATTTTAGACATGATCAATCTAGCAATTGATTTTATGGGGTGTCACAATCAACCATGGAGTTGATGCAACATTTAATTTTATTCATAACTAAATTCAAAGCATCATTTAACTCTTAAAAATGAATGTTTTTGTATCTTCAAAAATATTCCATCAATTTTAAAATATGAGTTAATTATTAAGGCTCCTTATCATGTTTTATTAGAATAAGTTGGATGATATGAAGCGTAAACACATTAAGAGGAAGATACAAATATCGGGAGGACTTTAGTGTCGTGTTACACCGAAAATATTCACATTATTTTTTATCCCATTAGGAAAAATCAAATATAAAATATTTCTTTAGAAATATTCTCCTTTGGCTATTCCAGGACAAAACACCCAATATATATAAATATATAGTTAAAATACATATAAGTTGAACTCAACCCAAATAGCTAAACTATAAAATACCCTTAAAAATTTTAAAACTTTATTTTTTTTGCATCTAAAAACTTGAATTCCTCGTACTGAACACACCAAGGATGCATAAGAAGTAAAATGTATATAAATGTTCAACCCTTCGTTGAATCTCTCCTTTTTATCGGCTCAAATAGACAACATAAACATAAAATCATGTAAGGAGTAATAAAACGGTGGGAGCACATACACACACACATATATACACACACACACACACACACACACAAACAATTATATATATATATATATATATATATATATATATATATATATATATATATATAGAGAGAGAGAGAGAGAGAGAGAGACTCTGATATATACTAAGTATACATACTTACCGGTGCAAACTGATTTTTTTAAATATTAAAAAAAATATCTTTGAGTTCAATTTTTTTATGTGATATTTTAATATTTCAATGGATCCATATAAGAAAATAAACTCAAAAAAACTTTGTTTGCTATTTAAAAAATTCGATCAAACCGATTTTTTTAAAATAATAAAAAAAACTTAATTTTGAGCTCCTTTTTGTATATACCCTTTGATGATGCTTGGATTTAGCACCACCGGATAAGTGATAGTAAGCTCAAACAGTAGCAGCCATGGCAGCCATAGAGATGTATAAGTGTATAAGTATGTAGAAGGGGATGAGTATAAGAGGAAATAAGACTGATGTATAGTGATTCAACCAAATTGGCCTACATCCACTGTGAGTGTGTGATCCACTAAGTATGGGCACTAATGGCCTTGGATACAATGCACATAACCCTCTCTCTCTCTCTACTGTGTGTACAAGCAGAGTTTTAGCTAGGGCTACAGTTAATGGATCGATCCCCTGTAAGGTTGTAGGTGACAAGTATATATAGGTCTTGGGGGGTGTAGTGTACCCCCCAAGTATTCATGGTGCATGTGAATCATGATCTAGCCAATCCCCTGTGGACACCTATAGATGCCAAATGATGACATAATATTCCCTCACGTGAGGGTGTGATTTTGTTATAACGGTCTCCCCTGTGCCATGTCAGCCTCACGCGCACTGTTCCACGCGTCTCCCAAACCACGCGCTGTGATGATGTCACCATCGGCCTATGAGCCGAGGCCGAGGGCAAAGTTTATTCCAGTAGTGAGCCTGGACCAATTCTGGCCTCGTACTGTTGGCCCCTCGTAGGGTCATCTGGAGAGTGGTGAAGGGTCGGCCCCTCATAGGGTCGTCTGGAACATGGTGAAGGGTCGGCCCCTCGTAGGGTCGTCTGGAACCTAAAGAAGGGTCGGCCCTTCATAGGGTCGTCTGGAACCTGGTGAAGGGTCGGCCCCTCGTAGGGTCGTCTGGAGCTTGGTGAAGGGTCGGCCCCTCGTAGGGTCGTCTGAGGGGTCGTCCGTCTGGAGACAATCTTCAATCAGGCCGAGGATATAAACGAGTATATCAATCACCCCCCAGCCCTTAGTCATAGTTACTGTTGAGATGGCTGAGGGATAGTGTTGTAATTGGGATGCGTGTATGATCAGTTATGTGAGTGACACCTGGGCAGACACTCATTGCTGTTCCAGTTTCTAAGGCACGGTGGCTGCACACTTTTCTTGGGGCTTTGTGCCCTAATGACGCCTTCCTCGTGGGCTGTATCCTGCCTTGGTCAATGGGCCCACTCATTGCTAAGGTATTTAATAGATTTTCAAACTATCTCTCCTTCTTCTTCTTCGCGCCCAAGCCTTCTCTCTCTAGAATTTTATCAGTTTTCATCGCCATTTTCTACAGCCTTCAATCCTTCAAGCCTAGCAGCATTCTTGCTCTCTTTATCAGGTAATCTCTTTCACCCAGCGCTCTCTTTTGCCTTCATTTCTATTTGCTTTTTAGGGTTGTGGGGCTGACTTTTCTTTGGGTTATCCCATAGCTTTTTCCGGTGTCTTCTCCGGCAACTGTTTTTTGAATGTTCTTGAGTGTTCTTGAGTGAAAATCATCAATTCCCTTTTTAATCCAAAAGTCTAATTTGGTTAACTGCAAACTTGTTTGTAGTTAAGTTTCTCAAATTCCTCCAAGTGTAGGGTCTTCCCTTTTAATGCTTAGGAAGCTTTACAGTTTAGTGTCTGAATTCCCATCCTTGAGAGAAAAGCTCTTTGCAGAGATCAGACGAGTAGAGGAAGAGGAAGAGAGGAGACGAGGGGCCGACCCTAATTGGGTACGACCCATCTTTCCCATTCCTCTTGCCACCATAAAACCATTTGAACCGTCTGAGTCTTGTGGGTCGTCCCATCGTCCAGCCGAGTGTCATTCAAGCGAGATGGACGAGAGAGCGTCCTTGCCAACTGGTGCTGGACCTTTCGGTAGGCGAGAGACATCTGACCTAAGCCCAGGCCGAGAGGCCGAGGGCATGTTCCCCTCCGAGGCAGTCCCTGTAACAACCCTGTCTCCCCATGCCTTCCAAGTGGCTTTTCCCCAGGGTCCTCTGGCAGAGGGAGAGGGGACTGAGGACGAGGACGATGATACAGATGACGAGGTTGATACCTCCCATGCCTTATCCTTTATTTCCTCTGTTAGGGATCGCGACCTCCTGATATGGAGGCATGCCTATGGGGTGTCACCCAGTACAACTATGAGGGTTCCCTCTGAGTCTGAGAGGGTTTTTGATTGTGAAGAGGGAGAGATTGCAGTCTATGAACAAATGCTCAAGGTTGGAGTCAGATTCCCTCTGCATCCTACCATCGTAGATATCCTATATGCCCTTGGGGTTGCTCCCTCTCAACTTCCCCCCAACTCTTGGAGGACGATCTTGGGCTACATCTCCCTGTGGAAGAATGCTTTCACCGATGAGCCCTCGGCCGACGTATTCTTGGGTTGCTACAACATCACCTCCTCGTCTAAACAGCCTGGATACTATCATCTGGGAGAAAGGAGGTCTGAGAAGAAACTCCTCCACGTGGCACAAACTTCCAAACACGATTGGAAAAAGAGATTCTTCTTTATCTCTGGGGAGTGGGAGCCCACCGCCGATGGTCCGCGGGTCCCCAGAAAATGGTTTAACCCTTCCATGAAGGCCAGGCCAGACCCTGGACTTAGTCTGGAGGAGAAGGACATTGTTGAATATCTGAGGGACGAGGGAGAGAAGGTGAACTTCCAAAATTTTAAGACCAGATGACCCCCCGGTTCCTCAAAGAAGTTGGCTTGAGGGTCGGCCCTCTGACTGAACTATGTGAGTTATACTGAACATTTTCTATTCTTTGCTTTTTTCCAAGTGTTTCCACTTTATCTCTGCATTTTTCTGACGCGTCGTCCTCTTATCAGGTCATCCTGCAGGTATATCAGATTATCTTTGGGAAATGACTGCTCCCAGCTTATTATCAGGATTGGCAAAGAAGAAAGGAGCCTCAGTAGGCTCCGAGGAAGACGAGGGTCGTCGGGCCGACGGTGGTAGAGCTGACCATCGATAACAATAAAAGAAAGGAGCCTGAGGCCCAAGTTGACCCTCGGCCTGATTCTCGGACGAGGGCCAGGGTCGAAGCCTCTGAGGGGACGGCCTCTTCATCCAGCATGGGGGCCTTATGGTCTCAAAACCTGGCACATCTGAGGGCCGAGCCCTCATCACTCATTGCAAACTTGAGGGCAGCCAAGGCCTCAATGTTTTCTGCACCCTTGGCTGCCGACTATGACTTCTTGTCAAAGATGCCTCCAGCCAAAGTGTATGACTACGGTCTGCATGCCCTTGCACAGGTTTTGGTCTTGACCCACCTCTTTAATTTCATTCTTTCACTAACTATTCCCTCGGCCCCTCTTGACACCTGTTTATTTTTCGTGCAGTCTGTTTGTGCCTTGACCTCAGCCACCAAGTGGATGGCTGAGAACCAACAGAAGTTTCATAAAGCTGAGAGGGCCATTCAGCATGAGGCCGACCTGCAGACAGAGCTCAAGACTGCGAGGGCTGAACTGGAGAGTGATAAGACTGAGCATGTCAGGGTCTTAGATGAGCTGACAAGGCAGCACGATGCCAACCAACAGGCCAAGGACTTGCTCATAAAGGATAAGGATTAGGCCTTACTCAACATGGAGGCCAAGCATAAGACTGATCTCTCAGAAGCTGTCAGAAAAGCCGAGGTTGATGCTGTTGAGGCTTACAAGGCTTCTGACGAGTTTCAGGGCTTCGGCCTTGAATATTTGGAGAGGGGGATCAGGACGGCTTGCCGATGGGTCGTCCTCAAATTTGGTGATGTCGTCTCCTCGGTCCGCCCTTCGATTGAGGCAGTCGGATTGGACGACCCTCTGATCGCCGAGGCTCTGTCCCAAGTAGAATCCCAAGTGCAGGTTGAGGGGGTCGGCACATCTGAGGATCAGCCGGTTATGGTTGTTGAAGAGACCCCTTTGGTGGATGTTGAGGCTCTGCCCTCAGATATTGTCCCTTAGGGTGGCGGTCTGTAGCCCATACCCTCATAATGTACTTATCATTTTTGTGCTTTCTTTTGTAAAACACTTGGATATTTTGTATAACACTTTCATTAATACCATCTGGTCTCCTTTACTGTCTTACATATTAGCTTCTTTTATGGTTTGTTGTCTTTGTTAATGCCACTAACTTCTCCCTCGTCTTTTTTTAGAACAGTGGTGGGGTCGTCCCCTCCACTGGTCCTCATTATAGCCGAGGGTTCAACTTACCAAATTAATGGTTTTTAATAAAGTCTACCCTCGTCTTTTTTTAGGACAGTGGTGGGGTCGTCCCCTCCACTGGTCTTCATTATAGCCGAGGGTTCAACTTACCAAAATAATGGTTTTAATGAAGTCTACCCTCGTCTTGTTTAGAACAGTGGTGGGGTCGTCCCCTCCACTGGTCCTCATTATAGCCGAGGGTTCAACTTACCAAAATAATGGTATTAATGAAGTCTACCCTCGTCTTTTTTAGAACAGTGGTGGGGTCGTCCCCTCCACTGGTCCTCATTATAGCCGAGGGTTCAACTTACCAAATTAATGGTTTTTAACAAAGTCTTCCCTCGTCTTTCTTGAGGACAGTGGTGGGGTCGTCCCCTCCACTGGCCCTCATTATAGCCGAGGGATCAACTTACCAAACTAATGGTTTTTTAAGTCTTCCCTCGTCTTTCTTGAGGACAGTGGTGGGGTCGTCCCCTCCACTGGCCCTCATTATAGCCGAGGGATCAACTTACCAAAATAATGGTTTTAATGAAGTCTACCCTCATCTTTTTTAGAACAGTGGTGGGGTCGTCCCCTCCACTGGTCCTCATTATAGCCGAGGGTTCAACTTACCAAATTAATGGTTTTTAACAAAGTCTTCCCTCGTCTTTCTTGAGGACAGTGGTGGGGTCGTCCCCTCCACTGGCCCTCATTATAGCCGAGGGGTCAACTTACCAAATTAATGGTTTTCTGTAGATCTTTCCATGCATACTAGAACTGATAACCATAGGGTGAGGGGAAACACTGATATTTCTCATTAATTTTCCAAAGTGTCCTGTTGGAGCAACTCTTATTACAATTATGGTCTATCAAGACCTTACAACACTACTGATAGTATTTCTTCAAATGATCTGCATTCCAGGGGTTGGAAAAAGGTTCCCCCTCTAGGTTTTCTAGTCTATAGGTCCCAGGGACGACTTCATCGATGACCCTATAGGGGCCGTGCCAATTAGGATGGAGTTTGTTGGGCTTTTGCCAAGTCTTTTTGAGGACCAAGTCCCCCACTGTGATAGGCCTCTGTTTCACCCTCTGATTGTAAAACCTTGCGGTCCTCTGCTGGTAGGAAGCTTGCCTTATCTCAGCGTCTTCCCTCCTTTCCTCAATCAGGTCCAAGTCGAGTCTCCTCTCTTCCTCATATCCCTGGGGGTCGTACATTTGGACCCTATGAGTAGGAAACTCAATTTCGGTGGGGATGACGGCCTCAGAGCCATAAGCTAGCATGAATGGGGTCTCCCCGGTAGAGGTCCTCACTGTCGTCCTGTATGCCCACAACACGGCATATAACTCCTCGACCCATCTTCCTTTTGCCTCCTCAAGCCTCTTCTTGACTCCATCTAGGATTGTCCTGTTCGTAACTTCGGTTTTCCCATTGGCCTGAGGTCGGCCTTGGGTGGAGAAAACTTGTTTGATACTTACCCTCTCACAGTACTTCTGTAGAGAGGCATTCTTCAACTGAGTCCCGTTATTCGAGATGAGGGTGTTGGGTAGACCGTATCTGCATATAATATTTTTCCAGATGAACTGGAAGGTCTTCTGCTCTGTGATCGTCACCATCGGCTCCGCCTCCACCCACTTTGAAAAGTAGTCAATGGCTACAATGAGGAACCGATAGTTATTGACGGCCCTAGGCAAGGGTCCTACTAGGTCAATTCCCCACACTGCGAATGGCCAGGGAGATGTAATGGAGGTAAGAGGCTGATGGAGCTGGTGAGGGATGGTGGCGAATCTTTGACATCTGTCACACTTTTTTACATACGCCGCTGCATCTTTCCCCAAGGTCGGCCACCAGTAGCCTTGGGTAATCACCCTCTTTGCTAAGGATCTGCCCCCGATGTGGCTTGAGCACGACCCTTCATGCACATCTTGCAAAATGGAAGGGAATTCTGAGGGATGCACACACCTAAGCAAGGGGAGAAAAAACCCCTTTTTGTACAAGGTGTCTCCGATGACAGTGAATTTTGCAGCCCTGTACCTCAGCTTCTTCTTTTCTTGCCTTGCCTCTGGCATCTCACCCTCTTTAATGTATCTGATCAGAGGGTCCATCCATGAAGCTTCTTGAGAAACATTTAGGCAATTGCCAAGTGTTCCCTCGGGGTCTTCAATAGTAGGCTGAAGCAAAATTTCTACTAGGACCGTCCTCCTGATGTCTGTCCTAGTTGCCGAGGCCAACCTCGCAAGGGCATCAGCACGGCCATTGTCGAGCCTAGGTACCCTCCTTAATTTCACTTCTCTGAAGCCCTTCAGTAATGACCTCACCTTGTCAAGGTACCTAGCCATCCTCTCATCCTTAGCCTCGTAGGCTCCTAGTATCTGATTCACTACTAGCCTTGAATCACTATGGACCAAAATCTGGCCGACACTAAGAGACTTGGCCAAGGAGAGGCCTGCTACCAAGGCCTCATATTCAGCCTCGTTGTTACAGACTTTGAAATTGAACCTTAGGGCGTACTCAATGTCTGTGTCGTCGGGTGCTGATACTATTAACCCAGCTCCGCTCCCGCTTTCGCAAGAGGACCCGTCGACGAAGAGACTCCACACGGTGCGTTCTTCTGAGAAACTTCCCTCGGAGAGGGATCCCTGTCTAAAGATGTATTTTCCCTCTTTGTTTTCAGCTACTTTCTTTCTGGTGGTGCTTGTCTCAGCCCCATCTGCGGGTGTGTCGGCAGGCCGGTCTTGTTGTGTATCTGTCTTTCCGAGGGTCTCACCCTCGGCTTCATCGCCTTCCCAAGTAAACTCAGCCACGAAATCCGCCAGCGCTTGCCCCTTAATGTCCGTCCTAGGCTGATAGACTATGTCAAACTCCCCCAGCTCTATAGCCCAGGCCATTAGCATGCCTGATTTTTCTGGCTTGTGTAGGACCTGCCTAAGAGGAGAGTCGGTGAGGATGACCATTGCATGGGACTGGAAGTACGACTTCATCTTCCTTGAGGCATGGATCAAGGCGTAGGCTAACTTCTCCATCCTCGGGTATCTTTGCTATGCCCCCTGGAGTGCCTTGTTGTTAAAATACACTGGCTTCTGTACCCCGTCTTCGTCTCTCACGATGGCTGCACTGATAGCCGACTCTGAGACGGCCAGATACATATAAAGTCGTTCACCCTGCACGGGGCGTGACAGCAGCAAGGGAGACCCCAGATATGATTTTAGCTGTTTGAAAGCCTCATCACACTCTTCACTCCATTCGAAGGCCTTCCTGAGGATCTTGAAGAATGGCAAACACTTGTCTGTGGCCCTAGACACGAACCTGTTCAAGGCAGCAACTCTCCCTGTGAGCCTCCGAACATCCTTAATGGACTTGGGGGTCTTCATTTCAACAAGGGCCTTTATCTTTTCAGGATTGGCCTCGATGCCTCATTGATTGACAATGAACCCCAAGAACTTCCCTGCTTCGACCCCGAAGACACACTTGGCCAGATTAAGCTTCATCTTGTATTTGTCCATCGTATTAAAGGTCCTTTCCAGGTCTGCCACATGATCCTCTGCCTTCAAACCCTTGGTCAGCATGTCATCTACGTATACCTCCATAGACTTTCCAATTTGGTCTTCAAACATTTTATTAACGAGGCGATGGTACGTTGCCCCTGCATTTTTGAGGCCAAAGGGCATGACCCTGTAACAGTATGTCCCCTTGTCGGTGATGAAGGCTGTCCTCTCCGAGTCTTCAGGGTTCATGAAGATCTGGTTGTACCCTGAATAGGCATCCATAAACCTCATAAGCTCATGGCCTGCGGTAGCGTCTACCATCTGGTCGATGCGGGGGAGAGGGAAGTTGTCTTTGGGACAGTGCTTGTTGAGGTCTGTGAAGTCCACACACATTCTCCATTTCCCATTGGCGTTTGGGACAATGACTGCATTGGACAACCATTCAGTGTAGATGACCTCTCTGATAAATTCAGCGTCTTCTAACTTTTTGACCTCATCTCTAATGACTTCATACTTCTCTCTGGAGTAAATTCTCCTCTTCTGCTTTATCGGCTTCACTCCCTCTACCACATTGAGCCTGTGGCACAGGATTTCAGGGTCAATCCCTGGAATATCTACATGACTCCATGAGAAGACGCTTCGCCTTCTCCTCAATAGTTTAATGAGGTCTTCCTTGATATTGGGCTTCAGAGACTTTTCGACTTGGACGGTTTTTTTCGGGTCATCCTCATCGAGGATGATGGATTCTACCTCTTCCGCGGCCTCTCCTTTCTTTAGCTTCATCTCATCCCTGGGGTCTAAGGTATCAATATTGTAAGTGGTCGTGGCCCTCTTGTGTGCCTCCCTTTCTTCAGCGGAGTTGTAGTAACATTCTCGCGTTGTCGTCTGGTCTCCCTGAACTTCCCCCACTCCATAAGGGGTAGGAAATTTAATCATCTGATGGACCGTAGACGGCACAGCTTCAAACCCATTGAGGGCCACATGCCTCAGTATGATGTTATAAGCCGAAAACACATGTTCATCCAGCACAAAGAAACTGACCTTCTTGGTGAGCCATCTCGGCCATTCGTCCCCCATCCTGACATCAGCCTCATATATTCCAAGGGGATGAACCTTCTTCCCACTGAACCCAATCAATGGATGATGGTATGGGACAAGTCTGGCATGACTGAGGCCCAAGGCCTTGAAGCATGGCCAGAACATCACATCTGCAGATGAGCCACCATCTACCAGGATCCTCGGCACCTCGCACCCATGCACCCTGGTAGTGATGACGAGAGGGTCATCATGTGGGGCTAAGAGGCCTTTAAAGTCCATTCTTGAAAACCCCACTATCAGAGTGTCCATATCAACCTTCTTCCTTTTTTCTGACTTGTCCTCCAGGGAGGTTGAGTGCACTGTCTTCGTCACTGCCTTAGCTTTAGCCACATAGGCCTTCCTGTCGGTGACCTCAGATCCTCCTCCTGCTAGACCCTCGGAGATCATTCCCACACTGAGCGAGATCATATTGAGCCTCTTGGCAGGGCCGTGGTCATCTCTCGGCGGGAGGTCAGGGTCGTCCCCATCATCAGAAGGGTCGTCCCCTTATTTTTGAGGACCTTCTTTGTATGCATCAACTCGCTTTTTTCTGGGGTCTTCCCATCGGCCCCTCTTGAAGGCCTCTTTGTCCACGTACTTTCTGAGTTTCCCTTCTTTCAGCATCTTCTCAATCTCATCTTTCAGAGCAAAGCATTTATCTGTTACGTGACCGTGGTCTTGGTGGAATTCACACCACAGGTTCCTGTTCCTCTTGTCGGGGGCCGCCCTCAGCTTCTCAGGCCACTTTAGGGACCGGTCACTCTTTATCTCATTGATAATCTGTTCACAACTGACCGTTAGAGGAGTGTAACCAACGAACTTGTCATCCGAGGACCTCTTCTTACCCTCTTTGTTCTTTTTAGGGTACTTACCCCCGCTAGCGCCTCCTTTTTCATCTTCATATTTTACGGCCATCGCTTCTTCGGCGTTCATCACCTTTCCTGCTGTCGACAGCAGCTCAGCCATCGTCCTTGGAGGTTCTTCAGCAAGCTTCCATAACAGCTTCCCCTTTTGGAGTCCTCCAATCAGGGTTGTCATAGTTATGCTCTCCTCATAGTCCTCCACCACCATCTTCTCTTTATTGAATCTAGCTATGTAGTCCCTCAGACTCTCATTCTTCCCCTGCTTAACATAGAGCAGGTGGGTGGTCTTCTTCTGTGGCCTCACCTCGAAGAAAAAGTTGTGGACGAACAGGTCTGCCAACTGCGTTTTCAATGGAATTTTTTGGAAGAGACGTGTACCAGACATGTGCAGCCCCTGTCAGGGTACCAAAAAAGGCACAACACCTCATCTCATCTGAGATAGAGTATATGTCTGCTGCTGATTGATACATCTCCACGTGGTGGACAGGGTTGGTGCTCCCGTCATATCTTGGAGTGACCACAGGTGGCTTGAACTTTGATGGCGTGGGGAAGTTGACTATCTTTGCCACAAAGGGTGAGCCTATGGTATATCCCCTCTGAAGAGGGTCTCGGCTCTTCAGTATGTCGCCAATCTTATCCTCCAATCGCTGGATTGAGTCATTCCAGGGCCTCACAAGGTCGGCTTGGCCGATGTTATCCCCTGCCGCTTCTTTGAGGTGGATGGAGGGTTCTACTGCGGCAGGCCTGTGTCGGCTATTTACTTCTCTTTGGCCGTCATCCCGTCCCTGGGGTCGGCCATCTGCTGCCTCCCTCCTGGACCTCGTAGCACTTCTTGACCTGGACAACTTATCGCACAGGTCATTTACTGGGCCCAGCCTCTCGAAGGCTGACCCCCTGCTCAAGCGATCAAAAGCAGAGCCTCTCGGGCGATCATCAGGGTTCGATCTCCCACACTTCCCTCTACTATCCTGGAGAGGTCGTATAGTATTGTTGGAGACCTCATACGGTTCCCAGCATTCTATCAGGGCCTCCTCTCCCTCCAGATCGTCATACCTGTCCTCAGGGCAAGGGTTTCCTTGCCTCCCCAGGCGTAGACGCCGGGGGTCAGCAATATCCCTACGCCGCTGAGGGGGTGGCAGGTCTTTGCGTGGTGCCTGGGGTGGTCCCCTGGCCTCATGTTGTCCTGGAGCTGCTGCCGGAGTAATCATCTCAGGTGAAACCCCTGGTGGTCTCAGTATGTTCTGGCTTAGGGCTGTGAACTGCTCCTGCATTATCCGCTGGCTTGCTGCCAGAGACTTTAGGGCTGCTGCCACATCAGCCATCTCAGACTGAGGCGGCGGCTGACTGGTACTGGGTCTTCCCCCCTCATCCGGTGGGGGAAGTGGTGGTGGTGGCATTACACGTTCCATGTGCTTGAGCTATGAAAAGTTAAAGAAAAGACTGGTGAGCTTGGGAACCTTAGTGGGTCTCTTTCAATAGTGAAACACCTCCTCTCAGGGGGAGTGTTGGTTCACCACCAGAGTGCCCAGTGAGGTCAAGCTGTGCTAAGGAAGAGATGTCTTCTCGTTCCCACAGGCGGTGCCAAACTGATGATGCTTGGATTTAGCACCACCGAATAAGTGATAGTAAGCTCAAACAGTAGCAGCCATGGCAGCCATAGAGATGTATAAGTATGTAGAAGGGGATGAGTATAAGAGGAAATAAGACTGATGTATAGTGGTTCATCCAATTTGGCCTACATCCACTGTGAGTGTGTGATCCACTAAGTATGGGCACTAATGGCCTTGGATACAATTCACATAACCCTCTCTCTCTCTCTACTGTGTGTACAAGCAGAGTTTTAGCTAGGGCTACAGTTAATGGATCGATCCCCTGTAGGGTTGTAGGTGACAAGTATATATAGGTCTTGGGGGGTGTAGTGTACCCCCCAAGTATTCATTGTTCATGTGAATCATGATCTAGCCAATCCCCTGTGGACACCTATAGATGCCAAATAATGACATAATATTCCCTCACGTGAGGGTGTGATTTTGTTATAACGGTCTCCCCTGTGCCATGTCAGCCTCACGCGCACTGTTCCACGCGTCTCCCAAACCACGCGCTGTGATGATGTCACCCTCGGCCTATGAGCCGAGGCCGAGGGCAAAGTTTATTCCAGTAGTGAGCCTGGACCAATTCTGGCCTCGTACTGTTAGCCCCTCGTAGGGTCGTCTGGAGAGTGATGAAGGGTCGGCCCCTCATAGGGTCGTCTGGAACATGGTGAAGGGTCGGCCCCTTGTAGGGTCGTCTGGAACCTGAAGAAGGGTCGTCCCCTCATAGGGTCGTCTGGAACCTGGTGAAGGGTCGGCCCCTCGTAGGGTCGTCTGGAGCTTGGTGAAGGGTCGGCCCCTCGTAGGGTCGTCTGAGGGGTCGTCCGTCTGGAGACAATCTTCAATCAGGCCGAGGATATAAACGGGTATATCAATCACCCCCCAGCCCTTAGTCATAGGTACTGTTGAGATGGCTGAGGGATAGTGTTGTAATTGGGATGCGTGTATGATCAGTTATGTGAGTGACACCTGGGCAGACACTCATTGCTGTTCCAGTTTCCAAGGCACGGTGGCTGCACACTTTTCTTGGGGCTTTGTGCCCTAATGACGCCTTCCTCGTGGGCTGTATCCTGCCTTGGTCAATGGGCCCACTCATTGCTAAGGTATTTAATAGATTTTCAAACTATCTCTCCTTCTTCTTCGCGCCCAAGCCTTCTCTCTCTAGAATTTTATCAGTTTTCATCGCCATTTTCTGCAGCCTTTAATCCTTCAAGCCTAGCAGCGTTCTTGCTCTCTTTATTCGGTAATCTCTTTCACCCAGCGCTCTCTTTTGCCTTCATCAGGTAATCCTTCAAGCCTAAAATTTCTCGTAGAAGAGCTTCCATGAAACTTCACAATACTCGTATAAAGGTGGGTCGTGGAAGGTCATACACATTTAACTATACTTGCCAGCTGCCGAAGAAGTGTTTTCGTGACACTTTGTAGTTGTCATTGAAGTGACTTTCTATGAAACATCTATAAGTGTTATGACAAACATGTTACCTAAAAGTCTCAACAACTCTTTTTAGTTCCAATTATTACTCCCTTGCGAAATGTTACGTGTGTTTTGAAAAATGTTTTCATGACATCTAAAAGTGTCAAATGTGTATAATTCTTTTTTAAAATAAAATGTTTTCTTATTCAACATCCTATTTATCTTGTTTAATGATATACCCGTTTATATCCTCGGCCTGGCTGAAGAATACCTCCAAACGGACGACCCCTCAGGGGCCGACCCTTCATCAGGCTCAAGACGACCCCTCAGGGGGGTCGACCCTTCACCAGGCTCCAGACGACCCCTCAGGTGGACGAACCTTCACCAGGCTCCAGATGACCCCTCAGGGGGCCGACCCTTCACCAAGCTCAAGACGACCCCTCAGGGGGCCGACCCTTCACCAGGATCCGGACGACCCTCCGAGGGTACGACATTACGAGGCCAGAATTGGGCCAGACTCACTACTGGAAGGAACTTTGCCCTCGGCCTCGGCCTATAGGCCGAGGGTGACATCATCACAGCGCGTGGTTTGGGAGATGCGTGGAACAGTGCGCGTGAGGCTCACATGGCACATGGGAGACCGTTATAACAAAATCACACCCTCACGTGAGGGAATATTATGTCATCATTTGGCATCTACAGGTGTCAGCAGGGGATTGGCTAGATCATCATTCACATGCACCATGCATACTTGGGGGGGGTACACTACACCCCCCAAGACCTATATATACTTGTCACCTATAACCCTACAAGGGATCGATCAATCAGTTGTAACCCTAGCTAAAACTCTGCTTGTATACACAGTAGAGAGAGAGAGGAGCTTGTGTGCATTGTATCCAAGGCCATTAGTGCCCATACTTTATGGATCACACACTCACAGTGGATGTAGGCCAAATTGGCTGAACCACTATACATCATTGTCTTATTTTCTCTTATACTCATCTCCTTCTACACACTTATACACTTACATCTCTATGACTGCAATGGCCACTACTGTTTGAGCTCATTATCACTTATCCGGTGGTGCTAAATCTTAGCATCATCAGTTTGGCGCCGTCTGTGGGAACTAGAAGACATCTCTTCCTTTGTACAGCTTGACCTCACTAGGCACTCTGGTGGTGAGCCAGCACTCCCCCTGAGAGGAGGTGTTTCACCATTGAAAGAGACCCACTAAGGTTCCCAAGCTCACCAGTCTTTTCTTCAGTTCAGCTTTTCATATCTCAAACACATGGCACCTGAAATGCCATCGCCACCGCTTCCCCCGCCGGATGATGGGGGAAGACCCAGTTCCAGTCAGCCGCCGCCTCAGTCTGAGAAGGCTGATGTGGCGGCAGCGTTAAAGTCTCTGGCAGCAAGCCAGCGGATGATGCAGGAGCAGTTCACAGCTCTAAGCCAGAACATACTAAGACCCCCAGAGGTTTCACCTGAGATGATTACTCCGGCAGCAGCTCCATGACAGCATAAGGCTAGGGGACCACCCCAGGCACCACGCAAAGACCTGCCACCCCCTCAGCGGCGTAGGGATGTTGCTGACCCCCGGCGTCTACGCCTAGGGAGGCAAGGAAACATTTGCCCTGAGGACAGGTATGACGATCTGTAGGGAGAGGAGGCCCCAATAGAATGTTGGGAACCGTATAAGGTCTCCAATAATACTGTACGACCTCTCCAGGATAGTAGAGGAAAGTGCGGGAGACCAAACCCTGATGATTGCCCGAGAGGCTCTGCTTTTGATCACTTGAGCAGGGTGTTAGCCTTTGAGAATCTGGGCCCAGTAAATGACCTGCGGGAAAAATTGTCCAGGTCAAGAAGTGCTGTGAGGTCTAGGAGGGAGGCAGCAGATGGCCGACCCCAAGGACGAGATGACGGCCAAAGGGAAGTAAAGATCCAACACAGGCCTGTCGCAGCAGAACCCTCCATCCACCTCAGAGAGGCGGCAGGGGATAACATCGGCCAAGCCGACCCTGTGAGGCCCTGGAATGACTCAATCCAGCAACTAGAGGATAAGATCGGTGATATACTGAAGAGCCGGGACCCTCTTCAGAGGGGATACACCATAGGTTCACCCTTTGTGGCAAAGATAGTCAACTTCCTCATGCCATCAAAGTTCAAGCCACCTGTGGTCACCCCAAGATATGACGAGAGCACCAACCTCGTCCACCACGTGGATATGTATCAATCAACAGCAGACATATACTCCATCTCGGATGAGATGAGGTGTCGTGCCTTCTCTGGTACCCTGACTGGGGCTGCACATGTCTGGTACACGTCTCTTCCAAAAAACTCCATTGAAAACTTTAAGAAGTTGGCAGACCTGTTGATCCACAACTTTTGCTTTGGGGTGAGGCCACAGAAGAAGACCACCCACTTGCTCTATGTTAAGCAGGGGAAGAATGAGAGTCTGAGGGACTACATAGCCAGATTAAATAAAGAGAAGCTAGAGGTGGAAGACTATGAGGAGAGCATAGCTATGACAACCCTGATTGGAGGACTCCAAAAGGGGAAGCTGTTATGGAAGCTTGTTGAAGACCCTCCGAGGACGATGGCTGAATTACTGTCGACAGCAGGAAAGGTGATGAACGCCGAAGAGGCGATGGCCGCAAAATATGAAGAAGAAAAAGGAGGTGCTAGTGGGGGTAAATACCCTAAGAAGAACAAAGAGGGGAAGAAGAGGTCCACGGATGACAAGTTCGCTGGTTACACCCCTCTAACGGTCAGCTGTGAATAGATTCTCAATGAGATAAAGAGTGACCGGTCCCTGAAGTGTCCTGAGAAGCTGAGGGCATCCCCCAGCAAGAGAAATAAGAACCTTTGGTGTGAATTTCACCAAGACCACGGCCACGTAACAGACAAATGCTTTTCTCTGAAAGATGAGATTGAGAAGATGCTGAAAGAAGGGAAGCTCAGAAAGTACGTCGACAAATCTGCCTTCAAGAGGGGACGACCCCAGAAAGAAGCGAGGCGATGCATGTAGAGAAGGGCCTCAAAAAAGAGGGGACGACCCTTCTGACGATGAGGACGACCCTGACCTCCCACTAAGAGACGACCACGGCCCTTTCAAGAGGCTTAATATGATCTCGCTTGGAGTGGGAATGATCTCCGGGGGTCTAGCAGGAGGAGGGTCTGAGGTCGCCGACAGGAAGGCCCATGTGGCTGAGGCCAAGGCAGTGACGAAGACGGTACACTCAACCTCTCTGGAGGTCAAGTCAAAAAAGAGGAAGAAGGTTGATATGGACACTCTGATAGTGGGATTCTCGAGAATGGACTTCAAAGGCCTCTTAGCCCCACATGATGACCCTCTCGTCATCACTACCAGGGTGCACGGGTGTGAGGTGCCGAGGATCTTGGTAGATAGGGGTAGCTCTGCAGATGTGATGTTTTGGCCATGCTTCAAAGCCTTAGGTCTCAGCCGTGCTAGACTCATCCCATACCATCATCCATTGATTGGGTTCAGTGGGGAAAAGGTTCATCCCCTTGGGTTATATGAGGCTGATGTTAGGATGGGTGACGAGTGGCCGAGATGGCTTACCAAGAAGGTCAGTTTCTTTATGATGGATGAACATGTGTTTTCGGCTTACAACATCATACTAGGGCGTGTGGCCCTCAAAGGGTTTGAAGCTGTGCCGTTTACGGTCCATCAGATGATTAAATTTCCTGCCCCTTACAGGGTGGGGGAAGTTCAGGGAGACCAGACTACAGCGCGAGAGTGTTACTACAACTCCGCTGAAGAAATGGAGGCACACAAGAGGGCTACGACCACTTACAATATTGATACCCTAGACCCTAGGGATGAGACGAAGCGAAAGAAAGGAGAGGCCGCGGAAGAGGTAGAATCCATCATCCTCGATGAGGATGACCCGAAAAAAACCGTCCAAGTCGGCAAGTCTCTAAAGCCCAATATCAAGGAAGACCTCATTAAACTGTTGAAGAGAAGGCGAAGCGTCTTTGCATGGAGTCATGTAGATATGCCGGGGATTGACCCTGAAATCATGTGCCACAAGCTCAATGTGGTAGAGGGAGTGAAGCCGGTAAAGTAGAAAAGGAGAATTTACTCTAGAGAAAAGTATGAGGTCATCAGGGACGAGGTCAAAAAATTAGAAGACACTGAATTTATCAGAGAGGTCATCTACCCTGAATGGCTGTCCAATGCAGTCATTGTCCCAAAGGCCAACGGGAAGTGGAGAATGTGCGTGGACTTCACAGACCTCAATAAGCACTATCCCAAATACAGCTTCCCTCTCCCCCGCATTGACCAGATGGTAGACGCTACCGCGGGCCATGAGCTCATGAGCTTCATGGATGCCTATTCAGGGTATAACCAGATCTTCATGAACCCTGAAGACTCGGAGAGGACAGCCTTCATCACTGATAAGGGGACATACTGTTACAGGGTCATGCCCTTTGGCCTCAAAAATGCGGGGGCAACGTACCATCGCCTCGTAAATAAAATGTTTGAAGACCAAATTGGGAAGCCTATGGAGGTCTACGTAGATGATATGTTGATTAAGAGTTTGGAGGCAGAGGATCATGTGGAAGACCTGGAGAGGACCTTTAATACGATGGACAAATACATGATGAAGCTTAATCCGGCCAAGTGTGTCTTCAGGGTCGGACCAAGGAAGTTCTTGGGGTTTATTGTCAACCAAAGAGGCATCGAGGCCAATCCTGAAAAGATAAAGGCCCTTGTTGAGATGAAGAACCCCAAGTCCATTAAAGACGTTCAGAGACTCACACGGAGAGTTGCTGCCTTGAACAGGTTCGTGTCTAGGGCCACAGACAAGTGTTTGCCATTCTTTAAGATCCTTAGGAAGGCCTTCGAATGGAGTGAAGAGTGTGATGAGGCTTTCAGGGACCTAAAGTCATACTTAGGGTCTCCCTTGCTGCTGTCACGACCCGTGCAGGGTGAATGACTTTATGTATACCTCGTCATCTCAGAGTCGGCCATCAGTGCAGCCATTGTGAGAGACGAAGACGGGATACACAGGCCTGTGTATTTTAACAACAAGGCACTTCAGTGGGCAGAGCAAAGATACCCGAGGATGGAAAAGTTGGCCTACGCATTGATCCATGCCTCAAGGAAGATGAAGCCGTACTTCCAGTCCCATACAATGGTCATCCTCACCGACTCTCCTCTTAGGCAGGTCCTGCACAAGCCAGAAAAATCAGGCAGGCTAATGGCCTGGGCTATAGAGCTGGGAGAGTTTGACATAGTGTATCAGCCTAGGACGGCCATTAAGGGGAAAGCGCTGGCGGATTTCGTGGCTGAGTTTACTTAGGAAGATGATGAAGTCGAGGGTGAGACCCTCGGGAAGACAGATACACAACAAGACAGGCCCACAGACACACCTGCAGATAGGGCTGAGACAAGCACCGCTAGAAGGAAAGCGACTGAAAATGAAGAGGGAAGATTCATCTTTAGACAGGGATCCCTCTCCGAGGGAAATTTTTCAGAGGGAAAGACTCTGTGGAGCCTCTTCATTGACGGGTCCTCCTGTGACAACGGAAGTGGAGCTGGACTGATACTATTAGCACCCAATGGCACAGACGTTGAATACGCCCTGAGGTTCAACTTCAAAGCCTCCAACAACGAGGCTGAATATGAGGCCTTGGTAGCAGGCCTCTCCTTGGCCAAGTCTCTTAGTGTCGGCCAGATTTTGGTCCATAGTGATTCAAGGCTAGTAGTGAATCAGATACTAGGAGCCTACGAGGCTAAGGACGAAAGGATGGCTAGGTAACTTGAGAAAGTGAGGTCGTTACTGAAGGGCTTCAGAGAAGTGAAATTAAAGAGGATACCTAGGCTCGACAATGGCCGTGTTGATGCCCTTGCTAGGTTGGCCTCGGCAACGAGGACAGACATCAGGAGGACGGTCCCAGTAGAAATTTTGCTTCGGCCAACTATTGAAGATGCTGAGGGAACACTTAGCAATTGCCTAAATTTTTCTCAAGAAGCTTCATGGATGGACCCCCTGATCAGATACATTAAAGAGGGTGAGATGCCAGAAGCAAGGCAAGAAAGGAAGAAGCTGAGGTACAGGGCTGCAAAATTCACTGTCATCGAAGACATCTTGTATAAAAAGGGGTTTTTGCTCCCCTTACTTAGGTGTGTGCATCCCTTAGAAGTCCCTTCCATTTTGCAAGATGTGCACGAAGGATCGTGCTCAAGCCACATCGGGGGCAGATCCTTAGCGAAGAGGCTAATCACCCAGGGGTACTGGTGGCCAACCTTGGGAAAAGACGCAGCGGCATATGTAAAAAAGTGCGACAAATGTCAAAGATTTGCCACCATCCCTCACCAGCCCCATCAGCCTCTTACTTCCATTGCATCCCCATGACCATTTGCAGTGTGGGGAATTGACCTAGTAGGACCCTTGCCTAGGGCCATTAATAACTATCGATTCCTCATCGTAGCCATTGACTATTTTTTAAAATGGGTGGAAGCGTAGACGATGGTGACGATCACAGAGCAGAAGACCTTCCAGTTCATCTGGAAAAATATTATATGCAGATATGGTCTCCCCAACACCCTCATCTCGGAAAACGGGACTCAGTTCAAGAATACCTCTCTACAGAAGTACTGTGAAAGGGTGAGTATCAAAAAAAAATTCTCCACCCCAGGCCGACCTCAGGCCAATGGGCAAACAGAAGTTACAAACAGGACAATCCTAGATGGAATCAAGAAGAGGCTTGAGGAGGCAGAAGGAAGATGGGTCGAGGAGTTATATGTCGTGCTATTGGCATACAGGACGACAGTGAGGACCTCTACCGGAGAGACCCCATTCATGCTAGCTTATGGCTCAGAAGCCGTCATCCCCACCGAGATTGAGTTTCCTACGCATAGAGTCCAAGTGTATGAACCCCAGAAAAATACGAAAGAGAGGAGACTCGACTTAGACCTAATTGAGGAAAGGAGGGAGGACGCTGAGATAAGGCAAGCAGCCTACCAGCAGATGACCGTAAGGTTTTACAATCAGAGGGTGAAACAGAGGCCCATCACAGTGGGGGACTTAGTCCTCAAGAAGACTTGGCAAAAGCCCAACAAGCTCCATCCTAATTGGCATGGCCCATATAGGATCATCGATGAAGTCGTCCCTGGGACCTATAGACTAGAAAACCTAGAAGGGGAACCTTTTTCCAACCCCTGGAATGCAGATCATTTGAATAAATACTATCAGTAGTGTTGTAAGGTCTTGATAGACCATAAGTGTAATAAGAGTTGCTCCAACAGAACACTTTGAAAATTAATGAGAAATATCAGTGCTTCCCCTTATCCTGTGGTTATCAGTTCTATTACGCATGGAAACATCTACAGAGAACCACCCTCGGCTATAATGAGGGCCAGTGGAGGGGACGACCCCACCACTATCCTCAAGAAAGACGAGAGAAAACTCTGTTAAAAACCATTAATTTGGTAAGTTGAACCCTTGGCTATAATGAGGGCCAGTGGAGGGGACGACCTCACCACTGTCCTCAAGAAAGACGAGGGAAAACTTTGTTAAAAATCATTAATTTGGTAAGTTGAACCCTCGGCTAAAATGAGGGGTCAGTGGAGGGGACGACCCCACCACTGTCCTCAAGAAAGACGAGGGAAAACTTTATTAAAACCATTAATTTGGTAAGTTTATCCCTCGGCTATAATGAGGGCCAGTGGAGGGGACGACCCCACCATTGTCCTCAAGAAAGACGAGGGAAAACTTCATTAAAAACCATTAGTTTGGTAATTTGATCCCTCGGCTATAATGAGGGCCAGTGGAGGGGACGACCCCACCATTGTCCTCAAGAAAGACGAGGGAAAACATTAAAAACCATTAATTTGGTAGTTTGATCCCTAGGCTATAATGAGGGCCAGTGGAGGGGACGACCCCACCATTGTCCTCAAGAAAGACGAGGGAAAACATTAAAACCATTAATTTGGTAATTTGATCCCTCGGCTATAATGAGGGCCAGTGGAGGGGACAACCCCACCACTGTCCTCAAGAAAGACGAGGGAAAACATTAAAACCATTAGTTTGGTAATTTGACTCCTCGGCTATAATGAGGGCCTGTGGAGGGGACGACCCCACCACTGTCCTCAAGAAAGACGAGGGAAAACTTTGTTAAAAAATATTAATTTGGTAAGTTAAACCCTCGGCTATAATGAGGCTCAGTGGAGGGGACGACCCCACCACTGTCCTCAAGAAAGATGAGGGAAAACTTTATTAAAACCATTAATTTGGTAAGTTGATCCCTTGGCTATAATGAGGGCCAGTGGAGGGGACGACCCCATCCCTGTCCTCAAGAAATACGAGGGAAAACTTCATTAAAAACCATGTTTGGTAATTTGATCTCTCGGCTATAATGAGGGCCAGTGGAGGGGCGACCCCATCACTGTCCTCAAGAAAGATGAGGGAAAACTTCATTAAAAACCATTAGTTTGGTAATTTGACTCCTCGGTTATAGTGAGGTCCAACGCAGGGGATGACCCCTCGTTCACCCTCAAGAAAGACGAGGGAGAGGTTAGTGATTATACAAAAAAAATTCACAACACAAACCATACAAAAGGCAAATAAGGAAGACAGTAAAGGAGACGATAGCATTAACGAAGTATCAAGTGTTCCACAAGTAGAGTACAAAAATATTGATTACATCAAAAGGTTATGGGCTATAGACAGCCACCCTAAGGAACAACATCAGAGGGCAGGGCCTTAACATCTATAAGAGAGGTTTCCTCGGTGACTATGACAGGCTGAGCCTCAGACGTGCCTGTGCCTTCTGCATGTTGGGATTCCACCTGGGTCAGAGCCTCGGCGATCAGAGGATCGTCCAGTTGGACTGCTTCAAGGGACGGGCAGACCGAAGAGACTACGTCGCCGAACTTGAGGACGGCCCACCGACAGGCCTTCCTTATCCCTCTCTCCAAGTACTCAAGGCCAAAACCTTGGAACTCATCTGAGAGTTTATAGGCTTCAACAGCGTCGGCCTCGGCTTTCTTCACAGCGTCAGACAACTCAATCTTAAACTAGGCCTCCCGATGGGTCATAGCTTCATCCTTATCCTTCAAAAGCAAGTCTCTAGCCTTCAGATCCTCATCATGCTGCCTCGTGAGCTCATCCATAATTCGTGCATGCTCAGTTCTGGCACTCTCTAGCTCAGCCTTTGCAGTATCTAAGTCAGCCTGCAGGTCGGCCTCATACTGGATGGCCCTCTCGGCGTCATAGAATTTCTCCTGATTTTCGGCCATCCATTTTATTGCCGAGGTAAAGGCGCATACAGACTGCACAGAAAAATAAACAGATGTCAAGAGGCCGAGGAAACAGTTGGTGAAATAATGAAATTAAAGAAGTGGGTGAAGACCAATACCTGTGCAAGGGTGTGCAGACCATAGTCATACACTTTGGCTGGAGGCATCTTTGACAAGAAGTCGTAGTCAGCAGCCGAGGGAGCAGAAAACATTGAGGCCTTGGTTGACCTCAAGTTTGCAATGAGTGATGAGGGCTCGGCCCTCAGATGTGCCAAGTTTTGAGACCAGAAGGCCCCCATGCTGGACGAAGAAGCAGCCCCTTCAGATGCCTCGACCCTGGCCCTCGTCCGAGAATCTGGCCGAGGGTCAATAGGAATCTCAGGCTCCTTTATTTTGTGGCTATCGGCGGTCGGATTAATAACCGTCGGCCCAGCGACCTTCGTCTTCCTCGGAGCCTGCTGAGGCTCCTTTTCTTTCTTCCTGGCCAAGCCTGATAATAAACTGGGAGCAGTCATTTCCCAAAGATAGTCTGATATACCTGCATGACGACCTGGAAAGAGGATGACACATGAGAAAAATGTAGAGATAAAAAGGAAACACTTGGAAAAAGTAAAGAAAAGTATAACTCACATAGTTCTGTAAGGGGGCCGACCTTCAGACCAGCTTCCTTGAGGAACCGAGGGGTCATCAGGTCTTCAAATTTTGGAAGTTCACCCTCTCTCCCTCGTCCTCTCAGATACTCAACGATGTCCTTATCCTCCAGACTAAGTCCGGGGTCTGACTTGGCCTTCATTGAAGGGTTAGACCATCTTCTGGGGACCCTCGGACCATCGGCTACAAGTTGAGCCTCGGCGGTGAACTCCCACTCCCCAGAGATAAACAAGAATCTCTTCTTCCAATCGTGGTTAGAGGTTTGTGCCACGTGGAGAAGTTTTTTCTCAGACCTCCTCGCCCCTAGATGATAGTACCCAGGCTGTTTGGACGAGGAGGTGATATTGTAGCAGGCCAAGAATACGTCAGCCGAGGGCTCATCAGTGAAAGAATTCTTCCACGGGGAGATATAACCTAGTATCGTCCTCCAGGAATTGGGAGGAAGTTGAGAGGGGGCAACACCAAGGGCTGACAGGATATCTACGATTGCAGGATGCAGAGGAAATCTGACACCAACCTTGAACATCTATTCATAAACTGCAACCTCTCCCTCTTCACAATCAAAAACCCTCTCAGACTCTAAGGGAACCCTCATAGTTATATTGGGGGACACTCCATAGGCATGCCTCCATATCAAGAGGTCGCGATTCCTAACGGAGGAGATATAGGACGAGGCATGGGAGGTATCAATCTGGTCATCTGTATCATCACCCTCTTCCTCAGTCCCCTCTCCCTCGGCCTCATCATCTTCCAGAGGCCCCTCGGGAAAGGCCATCTGAAAGTCATGTGGAGATAGGGTTGTCACAAGGACAGCCTCGGAGGGGACCATACCCTAGGCCTCTCGGCCTGGGCTTGGGTCAGATGTCTCTCTCCTACCGGAAGGTCCAGCGCCAGTTGGCGAGGAGTCTCTCTCATCCATCTTACTTGAATGACACTCGGCTGGACGATGGGACGACCCACAAGACTCAGACGGTTCAAATGGTTTTATTGTGGCAAGAGGAATGGTAAAGATGGGTCGTACCCAATTAGGGTCGGCCCCTCGTCTCCTCTTTTCCTCTTCCTCTATTCGTCTGATCTCTTCAAAGAGCTTATCTCTCAAGGATGGGAATTCAGATGCTAAACTATAAAGCCTCCTAAGCATTAAAAGGGAAGACCCTACACTTAGAGGAATTTGGGGAACTTAACAACAAACAAGTTTGCAGTTGACCAAATTAGACTTTTGAATTAAAAAGGGAATTGATGGTTTTCACTCAAGAACACTCAAGAACACTCAACAACCATTCGCCGAAAAAGTTGTAAAATGACCCAAATCAAGCCCTACAGGCCTAAAACCAAAAAGCAAAAAAAAAAGTAATGAAAGTAAAGAGGACGCTGGGGAAGAAAGATTACTTGAGAAAGAAATAGCAAAGCTGCCAAACTCGAAACGTAGAGATTGTAGAAATGACAAGAAGGCTGGAAGCTAGAAAGAGAAAGCTTGGGCGCGAAGAAGAAGAAGAAGAAGAGAAAGAGAGTTCAAAAATCTCTTAAATACCTTAGTAATGCGTGGGCCCATTGACCAAGGCAGGACACAGCCCACGAGAAAGGCATCATTAAGGCACAAAGCCCCAAGCAAAGTATGCAGCCGCCATGCCTTAGAAACTGGAACAACAATGATGAGTATCTGCCCAGGTGTCACTCACCTAACTGATCATACACGCATCTCAATTATAACACTATCCCTCGGCCATCTCAACAGCACCTATGGCTAAGGGCTAGGGGTGATTGATATACCCGTTTATATCCTCGACCTGGCTGAAGATTAACTCCAAACGGATGACCCCTCAGGGGCCGACCCTTCATCAGGATCAAGATGACCCCTCAGGGGGGC
Source organism: Sambucus nigra (assembly GCA_949130495.1). Taxonomy (NCBI): domain Eukaryota; kingdom Viridiplantae; phylum Streptophyta; class Magnoliopsida; order Dipsacales; family Adoxaceae; genus Sambucus; species Sambucus nigra. The sequence goes on along the minus strand of OX422222.1, from coordinate 346,619,447 downwards.
CGACCCTTCACTAGGCTCCAGACGACCCCTCAGGGGGGCGACCCTTCACCGGGCTCCGGACGACCCTCCAAGGGTACGACACTACGAGGCCAGAATTGGGCCAGACTCACTACTGGAAGGAACTTTGCCCTCGGCCTCGGCCTATAGGCCGAGGGTGACATCATCACAGCGCGTGGTTTGGGAGACGCGTGGAACAGTGCACGTTAGGCTCACATGGCACATGGGAGATCGTTATAACAAAATCACACCCTCACGTGAGGGAATATTATGTCATCATTTTGCATCTACAGGTGTCAGCAGGGGATTGGCTAGATCATCATTCACATGCACCATGCATACTTGGGGGTGGTACACTACACCCCCCAAGACCTATATATACTTGTCACCTACAACCCTACAAGGGATCGATCAATCAGTTGTAACCCTAGCTACAACTCTGCTTGTATACACAGTAGAGAGAGAGAGGAGATGGTGTGCATTGTATCCAAGGCCATTAGTGCCCATACTTAGTGGATCACACACTCACAGTGGATGTAGGCCAAATTGGCTGAACCACTATACATCATTGTCTTATTTCCTCTTATACTCATCTCCTTCTACACACTTATACACTTACATCTCTATGACTGCCATGGCTACTACTGTTTGAGCTCATTATCACTTATCCGGTGGTGCTAAATCTTAGCATCATCATTTAATATGGATTACATCACAATGAAACACATTATCATAGTAAAAGAATAATAAAAATGAATTAAATTGAACTAAAAGTGTTTTTTCGTTCATAACCATAATATCAATTTCTAATGCCCGAAAAAATTTCCTTTATAAACTAAGTTGTTTACTACAATAGTGACAGAAATATGAAAGTCCAAAATCTTAATGGTAGATTTCAATATAATCCTCTCAAAATTCTTCACATAATCTCCTCAAAAGTTTTCTTTCCTCTCAAATTCTTCAGCATGTTTCTTTCAGAAATCGTCTTCAACTTATCTTTTGTAGAACAATAGCAAGTGTTTAACAATTATAATAAATACATAGTCATAATATGAAGTTGAAAACGCAGTTTCTCTCATTTATTGAATCAAGTAGTTTTAAATTAATAAAGCATCACACAATGGAACAACTCTTGTAAAATGAATTAAAAACACCCAAATAACATCATATGCCATTGTTCTTTTATAATATGTTACAAAATATATTGAAACCCAAATTTATGTCATAGTGGTATGCTTACGTTTCTAATGAGTTATTCTTATTTATCTCATAGAAACCAAACTAAAATACACTATGGACCTATAATATTATCATCCACACAAGTTATTCATGGCCAAACATGCAAAACCTAAACATATGCATATAATTTATTAATCAGTTACAAGTGTAGATAAACCTTGATTCGTAAATGTAAACACTATTGCAAGAGTCAAAATTTAAAATATTGAACCATGGAATTTGGACATTTACTCATGTTTTCTAATCGACCAAAGACAAATTTTAAAATTGAGAGACCCCAAAAAAGAACCGGGAAGTTGAATTTGAGAAATTAAAATAACATGAATACCTTGACCAAGATAAAATTTCACCAATTGCATTTACCCAAAACAAAATGTGTAGCATGAATTTTATCAACGATATGTCTAACCCAAAACTTTGGAAATTCAATTTTTAATCACCACATTTCTACTAAGATTAATAAATTACATTTGTCTTAAATTCAATGGTCAATTATTGAATAGTTCTTACTATAAATATATATTTTTTTTAAATGACACATATTTTTAGTTTAACCTATTTAGTCTTTCAAGTACTCAATATTCTTTTATTTTTAGATGTCCGCGCCAGCGGCACTCCCTCTCCAAAATATGTGATAAAGGACTTTTTGAAGCAAAATAAAAAAGCTTGGACTAAATGAGTATTAAAAAATGTTCGAGAAACTATTTCATATATGTCCATAAATCCAAACTAATAATATGTTATGACGTCAAACCCAATCTAATCGTTTTCTGGTGTACACATATCACAAGACCCGCCCCATACCATTCAAGTTCAATGAAATTCAAAAGTTATTGAACATAACAATGGTAGGAGAGAGAGAGAGAGAGAGAGAGAGAGAGAGAGAGAGAGATTTTATTTTAGACTCCTTATATTCATAATTCGTAAAAGATTAAATTCAAAACAACTAACTCATTTATCGTCGAATATGCTACGACAATCGTACACATGTCTTTCAAAGGACTTTTTTATGACTCCTATATTTGAAGTGTCATGAAATGTCATTTAATTAGCTTATCTACAACATATGATACAGCAATGTCATCTTAATCAGGTTTCCAGGATTGTTATTTTGCAAACGTTGTGCAAAATGTGCAGTATGAGATGATTTTTTATGTAGTGTTCCATTTCTTTATTATAGGACTACACCTTAGTAATGGATTATGCATATGTTAGCACTATCATCCGTCACAGCAGTTCACGGAATTAGAATTAAAATTTCAAAGGGTATTTCTTCAACACTATAGATTGCCAATTGTTAAGAAACCAAGATTTCCTTACAAGGGTCGACAATATTCAGGAATGGATAAAGTGTGGATAGAAATCATAAACAACTTGTGTACTCATCATGTGAAGAAAATGTTGGAACAAAAGATCCTCATTAATTTTTATTATCTTTTTGATATGATAAGATCGGGAAATATCATCTAGAAATCTCACCATACCAATCTACCTGCACAATATTTCTTCTATTTTCATATTATTTGTTTCAGCATACTAATGGATTTAGCCGGGGATATGTACTGTACCCTAAGGACCGCGATAGAAAGAAAAGGTAATGTGACACCATCTCTACCCTTTGGGAGGTTTGTGTGTCGATTACTATGAGACTAAAATGTCAAGATGTTGACTGGGGAAACTTTAAAACATTTCTGAATCTCATGTATTAATTTTACATCAATTGAAGAAAGAAGAGCGGTAAACAAGAGAGACAACTTGAGATAGATGAGGTTGTAGAGGTTGAGGAAAATCATGAGAGTAGAGAAGAAGAAAAGGAGGATATCAATACGATGGATGCACATGATGATGCACCTGCTGCCACTAATGATGTCCCAAAGCCTTAGACACATCACCGGAAGACCCATGTGAGAGATATCGCCTCAGGATCTGGACACATTACTTTTATGTAACAACCCGCTTATTTTAATCACGAGTAATCAATCATTTATTAAAATAAATAAGAATTTCATTTGATTCATTCTTAGCGTTATTGTCGAAAACATTTTAAATTACCAACCACCTATGTTAAATTAAGTCGGTGCCAAATTTTACCTTTTATTAACATATAGAAATATGCGAAAATAAAATAATGCAACCCTTCTGCATAATAATAGAAGTCTGACACATCACAGGGTAAAGTAGATAAATGATAAATGTCAAATAAACCATTAGCTCCAAAACCAACATCCAAGTCACAAGTCTAACTGAAATGAAATGAATCTCAATACAGAATCTGATACTGAGATAAATAATTCTAAATAAATGTATAAACTGAATGGGTAACATGCCCAAATGAAATAACTGAACATGAATCCTAATATAGGAATAGAATAATTGAAGCATATACTCAAGTCCTACATGCCTCTACAAGTGCTGCAGCTACGCATCCCTGGAATGAATCTTCATGCTTGGTGTTCCAGTGGATGGACACCTAAAAGTTTTTAGAAAATAGATTTGATACGGATCAGAGCCCAAAACCATTAAAAAATACTTAGTGAGCATTTAAATTGTAGTTAAAAGCAATTATTATATACAGACGTTAGTTTCACACACACTCCCTTGAGTTCCTCACCTCTCAACTATAGTGTACAGCTAACGTCTCCTATTAAACCCACCTAGTTATGCTACCCAGCCTAACTGGACATAATAAGTATCTAACTAACCACAACAAGTTTAGCTCACCCGTACCGCCCATATGATACGCTATCGTAAAACCAATAATTTATGTTAACCGAATATTATTGAATTGTTAATTAATTTTCTCTTACTTAAGTTACTTTTAGATATACATTATCTACCTTTTCTACCATCACACAAAAGTAGAATAATCACACTTATATATATATATATATATATATAGACAACTATAGCATCCCCAGAATGGCCACCGCGATGCATGCCATGTACCTTTCGTATCAATGCAAGGACTATCGGTTCGGAACGGCACCTCGAACCATAAATCAAATAACACATAATGGAGGCAAACATAGTTCTAAGCATTTGGGCCACACACATACCTAATGCATCGAAATGACCTTCTAATCCAAATATTTCACTCTCAAATAGTGAGACGCCATAAGTATTATGTTATGGGGCACACATCCACACCTTGCTGGCATGGCCAAGGTGGGATCGCCCACTGCAAGGAACCTCCTGTGATAGCAGGCAGCATAGGTATGTTCACACGTGTAACAAAGCACGTAATAGGTATACACACAACCTATAAATATCTCTGGTATAGGCATACACACAACCCATAATATATCCCGTACGTAGTATATATCTCTCGAATATCCAACGTACTAATGATTCACACTTATTATTATTTTCTTATTTCTAGAGTATCACTCACTACCCAAAGGGTCCTAGTTATCCCTTAATACTTTCAGTAGTTAAAACACCACTAACATACTGGTATAAACTTTGGGTTATCATTTAATCTTCTCGTAACCCGTTTCTGAATCCCGGGCATTAACATAGTCGTTTAATCCCTTAGGCCATAGTCTCATTTTACTCTCATTAGGATTAAGCCGAAGCTTAAATTATAGGTCTACTGGCATTCTTGGAGTCCTCCTATAGTTGATAAACCATCGCCAAAGTCCCCCGTAATTATTGGTAAAGAAATCCTCATATATAAACAAAACTTCAATTCTCAGCACTGGTCAATCGATCAACAAATTTGATCGATCCATCGATCGATCAATCAATACCTGTTGTTGACAGCTTCTCCAAAAATGATAATTCTCCATTTTTAACCCACAAAACCTTCAAGAAATCATCCCAAACTCCCATACAAAGAAACAAAACATCAAATACATGCATATTGACAATTTTTAACATAAGTTTATCATTAAATCTTTAAAGAATTCAACAAGAATCAAATTAAATCTCCCATCTGTAATATAAACCCTAATATGATTCTTTTCAGGTTTATTCATAACAAAACCTAGATTTCTCTCATGTATCTAATCATTTTGTAAGGACATAATTTTATAAATGTCCTGGATAAAATCTAGGAATTTTCTGTTTTCCCTATATCACAGTTTATATGTCTGATGCCAGTATATTCGACACGTCAACACGATCATCCACAACAGCCTTGATCAAAATCCATGCATCCACCATCTTCACACGTGCATCATGCTACATGTGACGTGCTGCTCAACTCATTACCACTACCCCACTACGCAATATTGGTAAAATGATTTATTGGAGTTGTTTATATTTGCATAAATATTTGGGAATTTTTTAGAAAATATTTTTTTGAAGTCTGAAATATTTTTTATCAAAAGAAGAAATTTTTCTAAGTGTAAAAGCAGAGTGCCTCGGTCGATGAGCTCATTCAAATGAGTTCACACTATCGTTCGAGCGAGATAAGCATCTCGCGCGATGTCGTTCGAACGGCACGTGTCTTTCGTTTGAGCGAGATGCCTATCTCGTTCGAGCGCCGCCGCCGCCTCAATTTTCGTATAAATACCTGATTTCATTCTACACGTTTTCTAAGTCTTTTTCACACATGATTTTTGCGATTAACAGCCCAAAAAACAGACTTCAACTTTTAAGGTTTTATGCCTTCTTTATTCACATAAACACTCCCATCTATGTATGTGAATCGTTAAACCTTCAAGAGGATCATTTTTACTCATCTAGAGTAATTTATGAAGAAGCTGTTTCTTCTTCATTACTGCCCACCTAGAGTTCTTACGGGAGATTCCAGCCGACGACATCGAAACCGACACCCGAGGGTATTTTGTATGTCACTCTTATTTTCATTGTAATTCGTGTAATCCGTTTATTACAACTTATAGTGAAAACAAAAAGGTTTTGCCCCTTTGGGGGATTTTTCCTCATTTATGTGTTTTGTTTGTGATTGACTGTTCTTGCATGATCATATTGACTTCAATCACAATTATACCGTGTGATTTTCTGCAAAATTTTTCTAAGATATTAATTTTTGGAAAAATTGAGTTTTGAAAAAGGGCGTGTTCAATATGAAGAAATTATATAATAAAATGCCAGTTTTTGACGGGACAAACTATACTTGCTGGAAAGCCCGCATGAAATCTGCTTTAAAAGCCATTGATGATGAGAGTTTGGATTTTAGTTGAAAGAGGGTGGACACCTCCCTCCATCATTATTGATAACGTGACTAATTTAAAATTTATGACTGCATGGACTGAAGAAGAATTTAAATAGTCATATTTTAATTCTAAGGGTTTAAGTGCTATTTCTGGATCCGTCACTCCGACGAGTTCCGACGAATAATGACGTGCACCACGTAAAAAGAGGCATGGAATGTTTTACAACTTACCCGTGAAAGAACTAATGTTGTGAAAGTGTCTAAACTGCAAAATTTAACAACTCAATTTGAAACCATCACCATGCTTGAGACTGGATGTTTTGATTGGTGAACACATTCCCAATGCTAGAGTTGTTAAAAAGATTCTTAGATCACTTCCTAAGCGTTTTATCCCTAAAGTCACTGTGCTAAATTCTATGGGTAATTTAAACATGCTTAAGTTGGAGGAACTTCTAGGAGACTTACAAACATATGAAATTGAAATGTTTCCTAAATCTGTCAAGCTTAAAGATAAGGGAATTGCACTTAATGCCCGGGATAGAAAGAGTGAGGAGTCGGTAAGAAAGAGAGTTGAGTCATCTAGAAAAAGGGAGATAAAAATGTCAGATTTTGACTGTGATTTTGATTTAGATGATTTGACATTGTTTGCTAAAAATTTCAAGAAAATTCTCAAATTTAAGAAAAATGGAAATTTCAAAGACAAAAAGAATTTTGAGAAAAATAAGAAAAATGAAAAAGATTTTAAATACCCTCCTAAGAAAGATAGTGAGAGATGCTATGAGTGCGACGGTAAGGGTCATAGAGCTTTTGAGTGTGCTACCAGGCTGAACAGACTTGTCAAAGAAAAAGGCAAAGATGTCCTTAATGCTACCCTTAGTGACGAGAGTGAGGTCGAGTCGGTGGACTTTGGAGACAAGTCACCCCATGAATGTAACTTCACCGCATTCATGGCTAGTCATGTGAGTACTTCTAGTGCTCCTCGCGACAATGAGGATGTTAATTCACAGGGACACCTCGACAGTGAGAACGATGTGAGTGAGGGGGAGGATGATACAAGTGAGAGCGAGAGTAATCTTCAACGCGCCTATGCTGAGTTATATAATGAGTCATTTAAAACAAAAAAGCTTAACAAAATGTTAGTTCTTAGGATCACCGCCTTAGAGGAAGATTTAGAAGAAGCGAGAGAGGGAGAGTCCTCCACCTGCACTACCTTGAGAGAGAGAGAGTCTGCCTATGTTGAGAAAGAAAGTTTGTTTAGAGAGAGAGAGACTGTTTGGAGAGAGAGGGATAGAGTTATTTTGAGAAAGAGAAAGGGGACTTGACTAAACAAGTGGCTAGTCTTACGAGTGAGATCCATTCCTCCCAGGAGACTCGAAATAAACTTTAAGCCCTTGTAGCCCAGCTTACTCATGATCTTGAGAGAGCACGGGAAGTCAAGGTTCAAATCGAGGACAAATCTGGAAAGATAGAAAATATGCTCCTCGGCCCCGCTTTAGGTTTTGGTGATAGGCAGGGAATAGGTTTTGATGGTGCTTCCATGTCCCAAATTGCATCTGGACCAGTTACTGAGTTTACTACAACTCCACATGGCCATCTTCAAAAACCACGAAGGAGAGTTCGACCAAGAAAAGCAAACCAAGGTCCGCCTAAGACTGTGTTCTTTTGTACGTACTGTAAAAGAAAAGGCCACCTCAGGGAGTTTTGCTATAGTTTGGGTTGGACACGACGTATTATGGCTCCACCATATCGTACTGATGATTTTACCAGTCTGGGAAAGCGTGTTGAGTTTTTAACTGCCACATCACAGAGTTTGATGGAGGAATTCTCACGGATGTCTCTGCCGTCAGTGAATGCTTCCCGCATCCCGGCTAAAACCAACAACAAGGGTAAACAAAAGGTTACCACTTCTTGGGTACCTAAGAAAGATGAAAAGGCCCTTGTTGTGCATGTCGCTCTCAAAGCACATAATACCTCACAGTGGTATTTTGATAGTGGGTGCTCTAGACGTATGACAGGTGATGTCTCATTTTTTACCTACCTAGAGGAGTATAAGGAAGGTAGATTCACCTTTGGAGACGGGAGCAAGTCTAGCATCGTAGGACGAGGTACAGTAGATTTACCAGGATTTCCTAAGCTAGAGAATATTTTGTACGTCAAAGGTTTGAAAGCAAACCTTCTCAGCATTAACCAGCTGTGCGACGCTGACTTTGCCGTAAATTTTGATCGGAACGCGTATAATGTCTATAATCAAGCCAGTAAACTTTTAGTGCAAGGGGTGAGGACAGACGATAATTGTTATGGGATTGTGCCCAAGTCCTCACTTGTCTGCAACAGCACCACGATCACTCATATGGATCTGTGGTACCAACGTCTAGGTCATGTGAACGTTAGAGAGTTGATGCGATTAGCTAAAATGGACCTAGTACATAGCTTACCAACACTTGGAAAGCCAACTTCCATGGTTTGTGGACCCTGTCAGTTGGGAAAGAAAATACGTAGCCCCCACAGGAAGTTAAATTCTATTACAACTTCACGAGTACATGAGTTGATACATATGGATCTTATGGGTCCTACTCGTACTGAGAGTCTGGGTGGTAAGAGGTACATCCTAGTGATGGTAGATAATTTCTCCAGATATTCGATTGTAGGTTTTCTGAGAGAGAAATTCGATGTTGTAAAGTTTTTAACGACCAAGTGCCGTGTCGTGCAAAATCAACACGGAGTCACTACTAACAGGATACGTAATGACAATGGCACGGAATTTAAGAAAGCAAAGGTAGATATTTACCGTGATAGCCTTAAGATTAAATATGAGTTTTCATCTGTAAGGACTCCTCAGCAAAATGGGATTGTTGAGAGGAAGAATCGGACGATTCAGGAAATGGCTAGATCTATGCTTTTGGGTTATAAGATAGCTATGAGATTTTGGATAAAGACGGTGTCTACCGCGTGCCACATGGTGAATAGGGTTTACATGCGTCCACACACACTTAAGACGCCTTATGAATTGTGGACTGGCAAGAAACCCAACCTTACATATTTCTGTTTCTTTAGGAGTAAATGCTACATCCTACGGGATAGAGAGCAATTAGGAAAGTTTGAGTCCTGGAGCAACGAGGGAATATTATTAAGATATTCATCAAATAGTAGAGCGTACCGGGTTTTTAATCTGAAGAGCTCTAAGGATATGGAGTCAATAAACATCACCGTGCAAGATGACGAACCTCCGACATTTATTGATCCTAGCCTTCAGTGTGAGGATAAGGACTTTTCTGGCAGCGATTTACTTGTCCCTTACACACACCCTGGAGAACCTACTCCTGTGTTAGGTGACACACCTGCTTGGGTTCGCAAGAGTCATGACCCTGCCTCCATTGTAGGTGATCCCACCTTAGGGTTCAAGACTCGTGCTCAGCTAGAGAACGTTGTTAGTCATTTTTGCTACATGTCCATAGTAGAGTCCAAGAATTATAAGGAAGCACTCAAGGATGAACACTGGATATATGTTATGCAGGATAAGTTACTTCAGTTTAAAAAGAATAATTTCTGGGAACTTGTCCCCCGACCTAGTGAGACTAATGTGATAGGTACCAGGTGGATTTTCAAGAGTAAAATGGATGAAAATGGTACTATAATCAGAAACAAGGCTAGGTTGGTCGCTCAAGGCTACACACAGATATAGGGTATAGACTTTGGGGAGACATTTTCTCCTGTTGCGAGGCTTGAATCCGTCTGCTTACTACTCTCCATCGCATGTCACCTGCGCTTTAAGTTATACCAGATGGATGTCAAGAGTGCCTTTCTAAATGGAATTCTACAGGAGGAGGTTTACGTGGAACAATTAAAAGGGTTTGATGACCCTAAGCACCCGGAGCACGTCTACTATCTGAGTAAAGCCTTATATGGTTTGAAGCAAGCACCCCGTGCTTGGTACGAGAGGCTTACTTCCTATTTCTTAGTCGGTGGCTTTAAGAGAGGGGGAGTTGATATGACGTTGTTCGTTAGGAGAGATGACGGTGCTATTTTGGTTGCCCAGGTCTATGTGGACAACATAGTCTTTGGATCCGCGTGCTCCCAGCATACTCACTACTTTGAGGAGGAGATGAAAAATGAGTTTGAGATGAGCATGGTAGGTGAGCTTACTTTCTTCCTTGGTCTCCAGGTTCGTCAGCTAGAGGATGGGATGTTCATCTCCCAATCCAAGTATGCTAGAGACCTAGTGAAGAAATTTGGTTTAGACTCCGCTAAGCATGCACGTACACCTATGAGCACTTCTATCAAGCTTATTAAGGACACTTCAGGCAAGGACGTAGAGAAAACCTTGTATCGGAGTATGATAGGTAGTCTTCTCTACTTGACTGCTAGTCGTCCCGACATAGCCTTTAGTGTTGGAGTCTGTGCGCGATATCAGGCGTCCCCGAAAGAGTCACACTTACTCGCTCTAAAATGTATGATCAAATACGTGAGTGGGACTCTCTCCTACGGTATTTGATATTCCTTTGATACCGATGCCCGTTTGTCTGCCTATTCGGATGCCAATTGGGCCGAGGATGTAGATGGTTGAAGGAGCACTTTTAGTGGGTGTTTGTACTTTGGTTATGCTCTTATTTCTTGGCTGAGCAAGAAGAAAAACTCCATCTCTTTGTCCACTAAAGAGGCTGAGTACATCGCCACGGGGAGTTATTGCACGCAACTCTTGTGGATGAAACAAATGCTGGAGGACTATGGGATTTCACAAGACACCATGACCATTTCCTGTGATAAAATGAGCGCGATACATATCCAACAATCCAGTCCAGTATTCTCCTATAAAGAACATCAGGATACGCGAGCACTTTATACAACAGTTAGTTGAGGAGAAAGTCATATCCCTGAGTTTTGTACCCACCAACCGTCAGTTAGCCGATATTTTCACGAAACCTTTAGATGCCCTTAGATTCAAGAGTCTTAGGAAGTCTTTAGGGATTTACACAGTTGACTGAGGGATGGTCTTTTTCTAGGATAGGATTCTTTGTCATGTTCATATCATATGATTCCGATTGCTAGTTTGTATCATATGTATACTTATTTTTTTTCTTTTTCTATTTTTTTGAAAAATCCAAAAAAAAATTCTTTTTATAAAAATTTTAAAAAAGCGCAAAAAGATTTTTGTATTTTGTTTACACCTTTTATGGATGAGCATTTAAGATAGCCGAGTCACAAATTTCATTCCACTTATCCATGTGACTGTTTGATAGTGATTTAAGACGCTACATCATTGCATCCATGTGCTTTACATTGTTTTGAGTTTTTGAGATGTGATTAGTGATATCTTTCTACATGTTTGGCTCCTTATCTCCTTTATTTCACACATGCACGGTTTTATTTGATGATTGTACTTATCTATCACATATTAGCTTGAGTGTTTCCATCTCAATTATGTCTATACAACGAACAATATGCGATAATACTTGACAAAATTGGAATGCATGTAAAAAATCGTTTGGTGAGATTGTATGGTATTTTAGAACAGTGAAGGGCTACGAATGGTTCTTATCTATCCTTTGCGATTAAGCCATCGTTAAATCGGACCTAACAAATTGAGGAATTTTATTATCCGGGGTCCAAAGAGGTTAAAAGAGCTCAAAAATTTTTAAAGGCAATAAAAAGAAATACATGCCGAATATGGGCCATTAGGTTTCACCATAAATTCTCCAAAGTTTGAGAGTTTAGATCAGCTCTATTCAAAATATAAATCTGAGGGAGTTTGGTTGGAGAATTTAAACGGGTTTGCACTTCCTTAACAGTCCTGAAAAACCATTAAATCGTTTTGGACGTTATTGGTGTGAAAATCACTTTCAGCTTTGATTTGTTGATTTGATTGAGTCAATGTCTCATATTTCCATCTTTTTACACCTAAGGAAGATGTTGATTTCATTCGTTAGAAGTATCCGATATTCATCGTGCACATATGTCATGTTTGTATGCACTCAGTTTCCTATCAAATTTGATCACACCCCTACATTTACGCTATCATCGACTTGGTTGTTTTTTTGTTTGTTCATGGTGTGATTCTTTGTTGTACATTTTGTGTGAAAAATTAAAAAATAGAAAGTTTTCTACCTTGTGTCATTCTCCATTTGCATTGATTTGCGCTTCTCATATTTGTCTATTTGGAGACATCATAAAAAGGGGGAGAAGAATTATGGTGGAGAACTGTTTGGTGTTTGGTTGATTTATCAATGATTTTCTTAAGCTTAATTGATCTTCAATATTTCCATATCATTATATTTCAAGCTGCTTCTTGTCACGGGTATTTGCTTTATCTCATGTGTGTAGGTACAAAAATGATATTCATTGGATTGCACACCCTGATGAGAAAATCTTTGGGAGTTTCTGAAGAGCTGAAGATTTGAAGATGTTGAAATTTAATTGGCGACATGTCATTTAGTATTCTCAGTTTGAGGATTTAATGGGGATATTATCTTGTATGTCATTTATTTTATGGAGATTGCATAATTCGGATTTTTTATGTATGTACCGGCATAGACATAGGGGGGATTTGTAAGGACATGATTTTATAAATGTCCAGGGTAAAATCTAGGAATTTTCTATTTTTCGTAGATCACAATTTGTATGTCTGATACCGAAACATTCGGCACGTCAACACGATCATCCACGACCATGGATGTAGCCAGGAATTTTCATATGTGGGGGCTATAAAATTGTAAAGGTAAAAAATAACAAGCATAACAAAAAAGACTTAATATTCGATTGAAAATTTGTGACATAATTACAACTACAATTGTCCTCGATGACTTTTCATAGATTGAAAGCGTTGAATGATGCGCGCATTATCAATAACAACAAAAACATATTTTTCCACATACACGATCATGTTATCATTCATCCATTGATCTTCCATCCGATTGCACAATGAAGTCTTTATGAGATTCATAGCCGAGAACACCCTTTCTACGGAGGTCGTGGCAACCGGTAATATCAACGCCAAAGTCACAAGCAAATAAACCAACGAAAATACCTCACTTTTCTTTGTCTCAACCATCTTTTTTTCAAGAGAAGAAATTCCACACAATCCTTGAAAGGTGGGATTATATTGGACATCAAGAAAATAAGTTTCAAGTTCAATGATTTGGACACTTGAAAATTCATTAGGATAAAAACGGGCAAGGCGAATTAATTTTACCTTGTCAAATGAAATAAACGCATCATCGGGACAAAGGCATGCCACACAAAGTAATAACTCGGTGTTCGCCTCCGTGAAATGCTCATAAAGTTGCATATAAATGACTGCATAAAATAACTCGACACGATAACGATGCAAATTTGTCCTTTTCACCTCTTTACGTTGTGATCTTTTTATAGCAACGAATATATCATACATAATAGGAACTTCAATTTCAAGTTTCTCACAAAACCTACAAACTTCATCAAACAACAACACCCATCCATCATCCCGCATCATTTATAGTCGTTGCTTGCATACCTGGACCAAAGACATGGCATTTACAATATCTTGATCTTTCCTTTGCAATGCCTTTGATAATTCATTTACAAATCCCAATACATTTTTCATCAAGTGCATACAAAAAATAAATTCAAAAGTATGCAATGAATCTATAACATTTTTTGCATCAAATCTATGCAAGGGGTTGATTGCATCCACTTTGACAATCTCAAGAACACCAATTACGGAGGAGAACATGGTCATCAAACTAAGTAAAGTGCGAAAATGTGATCCCCAACGAGTGTCACCCGGACGTTGGAGAGAGGTACTCGTATTTAGTCATTTCCCCATTTGAATCTCACCCTTTCAATTGCACAATTAATGTTTTGAAGTTGTTGCTCACGAAGAAGGTCATGACGCTTACATGAGGCTCCAACTAGATTAACAACACTAGAAACCAAGGTAAAAAGAGTCATAATATCATCATTTTTTTGTTCCACGGCAACAAGAGACAACTGTAGTTGGTGAGAAAAACAATGAACATAAAAAGCACATCCATTCTCCCTCAAAATAAGTATTTTGAGACCATTTAATTCACCCCGCATATTACTTGCTCCATCACAACCTTGCCCACTTAGTCTAGAAATGATCAATCCATGGTTTGTAAAAAGACTCTCTATTGACAACTTAAGCGACACGGTCGTTGTATCCTCAACATGTACTACACCAATAAAGCGCTCCATGATTTCCTCCTTTTATCAACATATCGCAATACGGCAGCCATTTGTTCCTTAATCGACACATCACGGGACTCATCAATTAAAACTGTAAAAAATGAATCTCCGATGTCTTTGATAATGAAATCAACAATCTCACTTGAAATCGAATTAACAATATCTTTTTGGATATCCAGTGATGTCATTGTGTGGTTTGAGGGAGCATTCTTCAATGCAACGGCTCTAATATTCGGATTTAAATCACAAGAAAATTCCATAAGTTCAAGAAAGTTCCCTTTATTTTTTGACTCATCTGATTCGTCGCTACCACGAAATGCAAGCCCTTGGCGTAAAAGAAATCTAATAGAGTTGATTGATGCACTTAGCTCGGTTCGATAATCCATACGAGCTTTGTCCGATTGCTTGTGTAAAATTGTCTCAATGTGTTGACTTTCGTTCATTAAATTATCACATGCCTGCAAAGCCCGATTATAGGTACTAGTAGGACCTCCCACGTGAGTAGTAAATCTCTCTTTCTTCTTCCAATTAGAAAACCCTTTTCCCACAAATACGTCCCCACCTGCTTGGTCACCCACATTTTTCTTGAAAAGATAGCAAAACAAACAATATGCAGCATTAGTAGTGGTGCTATATTCTAGCTAAGGAGAGAATTCAATAAACCAAGTAGGGTTAAAATGCCGCAATTGTTTGCCCATAATTTTATACGGGAACGTATGGCCATGAGGTTGATAAGGCCCCTTTTGTAAATAGGCTCTACGGAGTTTATCTTCCAATTTAGGATTGCCACGAGCAATTGGAGTTCGTAGGGCGGGATCGGCATGTAAATCCTCCAAAATAATTTAATTCGATTTTATATTGCTCTCAATATGTGGTGTTGATGTCGACTCCAATTTTTTTTATAAAACCTCTCCATAAGTTGATTGATTTGACAAAAAAAATTAGGTTCATTATTATCCCCCAAAAAAATTGGTTCATTCATTAATATCCCCCAAAAATTGATGGCATATATACTAAGCATATATACTAAATAAATGTTAACACAGTTACACAACCAATCAAATTAACACAACTAAACATATATACTAAATAAACCTAACAAAACAACCAACTAAACATTTGGGAAAGAATTACCTATGTACAACCAATCAAATTAACACAAGTCACAACCAAACATATATACTAAATAAACCTAAAAAAACAACCAACTAAACATATGGGAAAGAATTACTTGTGTGTGTGTGTGTGTGTCTTCGATTGGTTTGGCTGGTGCCACAAAACAGATTGAGAGAAGAGAAAGGAAGGTGCTAAAACTTCCCATAGTAGCAACCGGTGGTGCCCAGAGTAGCAGCCGACGATTACGGCGATTTCACCCAGAAAACGATTGATGAGAGAGTTTTTAGGTGCCGCACTCAAACCACTCTCCTTGTTCGAATAATGAGAGTTTTTAGGTTATTAAAACTTGGTTATTACTCTGGTTATTTTTAAAAATAACCCTAAAATTTTACTATTTCTATTTTTATCCCTAATATTTTTATATACCTACTTTTGTATTTTTTTTTTTAAAACAGTGGAGACACAAGCCCCCTTTGGGACTCACCTAGCTCCGTCACGACGGCCTTGATCCGAATCCATGTATCCACTATCTTCACACGTACATCATGCTACATGATACGTGTTGCTCAACTCATTCCCACTACTCCACTACGCAATATTGGTAAAATGATTTATTGGAGTTGTTTATATTTGCATAAATATTTGGGAATTTTTTAGAAAATATTTTTTTGAAGTCTGAAATATTTTTTATCAAAAGCAAAATTTTTTCTAAGTGTAGAAGCGGAGTACCTCGATCGACGAGCTCATTCAAACGAGTTCACATTGTCATTTGAGCGAGATAAGCATCTCGCGCGATGTCATTCGAATGACACGTGTCTTTCGTTTGAGCGAGATGCCTATCTCGTTCGAGCGACGTTGCCGCCTCGATTTTTGTATAAATATCTGTTTTCATTCTACACGTTTTCCAAGTCTTTTCACACACGATTTCTGTGATTAATAGCCAAGAAAACAGACTTCAACTTTTAAGGTTTTATGCCTTCTTTATTCACATAAACACTCTCATCTATGTATGTGAGTCGTTAAACCTTCAAGAGGATCGTTTTTACTCATCTGGAGTAATTTGTGGAGAAGTTGTTTCTTCTTCATTGCTGCCCACCTAGAGTTCTTGTGGGAGATTCGAGCCGACGACATCGGAACCGACACCTGAGGATATTTCGTATGTCACTCTTGTTTTCATTGTAATCCGTGTAATCCGTTTATTACAAATTATAGTGAAAATAAAAAGGTTTTGCCCATTTGGGAGTTTTCCTCATTTGTGTGTTTTGTTTGTGATTGACTGTTCTTGCATGATCATATTGATTTCAATCACACTTAGATGCATGTTTTAGGATTTAATTGAAAAAACTGAGTTTAATTAAATAATTTCTTTCTTTGAACAAAAGCGCACTCTTCACATTTGTTCTTAGATTTCGTAACATAATATATAGGAATTACATCTAGCATGATTTTTACCCCAAAACATGAATTGATTCTACATGCAAATCTCAAAACCTTATATTTTCATGCAATTTCAACCCTACACTATCATGGGTATTATAACTACTCAAAAGATTGCAAGATAAACACTTGTCTTATGTTTATATATCTGATTTTCATTGTTTGATGATGGAGTTGTTCTATTCTTGTTTCGATCTTAATTTCGGCAACGTCGGTGATGAAAAATGATGTGGAATAGCCTAGGAATCCTCTTCTCTTCCTCTCCTATGGCCTCCCTTTTCTCTCAAGTATTGTAACAATAGCCTCTATCACAAAGTGGATGATATAACACTTAGAATTTTGGAGATTTTTTAACCCTAAACTCCCAAATGACCAAAATTCTCTTACGTGTTGCCGGATTGGTATAAAAATGCCTCGGGATCCAATTAATACACCTGGCTACTTTATTCCGCATATTTCGACCTATTTGGAATCATCTGTGACCTCAAAATCATCATCCGAGTCACTCTACATAAATTTTCTATCTTGACCTTAATATAGCCTTCACACGACTTCCGATTGAGATATTTGAGATATAACCTAGTCCCGTTAATATTACTTGTTACGACATATAATCTTTATCACATGTTATTTACTACACGCTTAGTAAATTTATCCCATAAATATTAATCATAATCTCTCCCTATCAATATATAATAAACACACAATGTTTTATTTTAATTAAATTACTCTACACGTGTAATTTAAAAATATCTGAATTAATTAAATTCTAAATATTCAAAAATATAGAGTGTTACATACTTCCCTCCTTGCAAAGGAATTTCGTCCTAGAAATTCGGACTTACTTGCAGTGAATAACTCTGGTAATGCTCACGCGTATCATCCTCCCACTCTCATGATGACTCGTCTACATTATATAGTGCCTCCACTGGCCTCAAACCAAGTATACTACCTTAGACCGCAGCTTAAGCTCACTACGATTATAGAAATCGATATCTCCTCGTAAAAAATATATCGTTGTAAGTTTATTTCCTCTAATGGAACGTGTAAAAAATTCCTCTCGCTTCTCTAGTACCTCTTCAGTGATGACACATGGTGAACGTCATGAGTTCGCTGTAAGTGCTCTGGTAAGTCCATTCTATATGCAACTGGTCCCACCCTCTCGATAATAAAAAAAGGTCCCACATACCTCTCTTCTAACTTCCCTTTCTTTTCGAACCTCATGACTCCCTTCATAGGAGACACCCATACCAAAACCTTGTCACCAATCTCCAACTCTATGTGCTTCTTATCTGGGTCGACATAACTTTTCTGCCTGTCCTGAGCTATCCGGATGCATCCTTGAAACAGCTCAATCTTGGTAGTTGTATCCTGAATCCTCTTCGGTCCTAACAGTTTGTTGTCTCCCACCTCTAACCAACAAGCGAGCGAACAATAAGGTCGTCCATACAGGGCCTCAAATGGTTCAATGCCGATGGTCAATTAGTAGGAGTTATTATAAGCAAACTCCACATCCTCTAACATCTGAATAACTAGCTATATCTTCCCATCCCGCTGTGGATGATATGATGTACTCAAACGTAAATTTATGCTCATAGCCTCCTAAAAACTCTGGCAGAAGTGGGACACAAAAATCTTGTCCCGATCCAACATAATATTTATTGGAATCCCGTGCAGCCACACTATCCCTACAATATACATTTTTAAACAGTTTTTAGAAATACAAAGGGGGTGCCGCTGGCACGGACCGTTAAAAATAAGTAAATATTGAGTAAATGGATATTTGAGAGACTAAATGAGTTAAAATAATTTAAAGAAAAGCAAAAAAAATAATAATAGACAACTCGAGAGATAGTGTCGGGCTAATTAAAAAAATTAAATTAAATAATGGGTGCCGCTGGCGCGGCCCTGTAAAAATAAGAGAATATTGAGTAAATGGATGTTGAAGAAACTAAATGAGTTAAAAATAATATTTTAAAAACAAAAAAAACAGTAGTTTTAAATTTAAAAAAAAAAACATATTTTTTTTTAAAATAAGGATTTTATATTTTTTTTGAAAAAAAATGTTTCAAAAAATAAGGTGTCAACTAAATAAATGAGGTTCCAACTAAGTAAATGAGGACAAATAAAGACCAATGAGATTGCCAACTAGACAACCCGGTACTCGCACCCGGATTGTTTGGTATTATTCTTTATATATACATGCATGATTAAGGATTCAAGTGGGTGTTTGGTGATTTAATGAAGGTATAATAGAGAATTTGGGGCGTTAGTAATATGGCCATGGCCAGCATATATTGGAGGGAAAATACTTGGGGGACATGGGATTCCGACTTCAATTCGCGACCCGGACACGTGTCCGGGTGTGATTGGTGCGTTTTGAGTGGGGACACCTTGAATTGGTGTGTCCCACTCCAAATGCACCAATCACACCCGAACACGTGTCCGGGTCGCGAATTTAAGTCGGAATCCCATGTCGCTATAGCAAGACTCATATTGGAGTATTAAATATCCATAGGAATCAATTGATTTTCTTGACACTAAAATTTAAGGGTGTTATTTTGAATTTCAGTTTCACTTTTGTTTTAATTTATCTCAGACTCAATTTTGTAAGAATAATATTTTTTAAGGGTGTTATTTTGAATTTCAGTTTCCTTAGTACTAATATTTTTTAAATTGAAGGTACACCTCGAGAGAAGTACTGTAACTTACGCAGTTGAATTTCAGCTCGACTTCTGTGTGCTCCTTTTGCATTCATTTTTGTGTAATACTTTTATGGGTTAATTTTTAATTCATAAAAACACAAAGAATATGTATAACATAAACATTAAGGGTCCGTTTGGTTGACAATGGATAAAAGAGTCGTCTTGGCAAAATTTGTTTTTGCCTAGTTTTTTTCATATGAAGCTATCAAACAACCATTAGGCGAAATTAAAGTCAATTCAATTAATTTATTTAAAAACAGTTTTTATATTTTATTCAAAAATGTTAAAAACGGTTTTTACAATATTTTTATATATTACAAAACAATTTTTAAATATTCACAACAATTTTTTTTAACTATTTAAATATTTTTTAATTTTGTTTTTAAACTTTAAAACTGTTTTTATATTATATTCAAAACAGTTTTTAAAAATGTTAAAAACTATTTTTACAATATTTTTATATTACGATTTTTCAAAAAATTTGTAAAACATTCTCTTAACATTTTTTTATAATATTAAAAACAGTTTTCAAAATATTACAAAACAGTTTTTAAATATTTATAACAGTTTTTTAACTATTTAAAATAGTTTTTAAAGTTATTTTTTAAAATTTTAAAACTATTTTTATAATTTATTCACAATAGTTTAAAAAAATGTTAAAAAAAGTTTTAAAAATATTTTGTTAGTACGGTTTTTAAAAAAATTTGTAAAACATTTTCTTGACAATTTTTTATAATATTAAAAACAGTGTTTAAAACATTGCAAAATATTTTTTAAATATTCATAACAGTTTTTTAATTATTTAAAATACTTTTTAAATTATTTTTAAAACATTAAAACCGTTTAAGAAGTTGGCAAATTTGTTGGCAAATATTTTTCACTCAAATAGGTAAGCAAAATTTACTCATAGATTGTGTATAGAAGGTGGTGTACATTGATAAATATACAAATTATGTAATCAAACAATCAAAATGTGAATAAATTTTTATATTTATTAACTTTTTAATATTTATATAAATAAAAAGCGTCAACCAAAACGTACCCTAATAAGAAAGAGAGAGTGTATAGAAGGCCACGTTACAACGTGTGAGACGCTATATAGATGTCAAAGGAATTGACCTCATATATACTGGATGTACTACTGACCATAAGAAAAAGGTAGATAGAAGGCCACGTTGCATAATTATAGTTTACCACCAAGTTGGAGAAGAAGCGCAGCCCTCTTTAATTTGTAGTGGGACCATATTAAGCGGTTGCTATCCTATGAAAAAAATCATTTAATTTTTATTTTCTTTTACATAGAAAGCCAATATTTAAAATTCCCATCACTTTTTTTTGGGGTACAGATTCTCTTCACATTTTCATAACTAATATTACCCTCCAATGATTTTTGGATCAATTATTTAAATATTTTTTAATATATATTTAATTCAAAAAAATTTATTTTATTTCAAAAAATTCTTAAAATGTTCATTTAATTAATATTTTTTTATTTTTAAAAAGCCGCACTAGCGGCATTACGTCCCACCTCCCCTCAACCTCCACTCCCTTAGTGTTGGAGCTCCAACGACTTTCGCCGGAGCTTTTTTTTTTTAGTATTTTTATGTGATGATGAATTTTTGAAACAAAATAAAAAAGATTGAACTAAAAGTGTATTAAAAAATATTCGATGAACTATGAGATATATGCCTCGTTTTTTTCCTTTAACAAGTTTCCTTTGATATTATTCAATTTTACAATAAAAATTGTATATTTTTCCTCTCTCCCTCCATGCTAACCCCCCAAAAAAAGTTTTATGTTTGTCCTTAATCATACTATATATTAATGCACATGAGAGTATTTAAAATAATTCTCAACTTGTTAGTTTTACATGCTTGCTAGAGTCACATATATATTTTTTGGGGGTATCATACCACGTTGTGTCCGGTCAGTTTTAAGCGCCCCTCGACTAATCTACGTTTGCGGTTCGTGGCTTTCGCTGACCAAGCATTATTTTGACAGTACCAGGATCGAACTGGTGACCAAACTCAATTCATCCTCAAGACTGTTCCAGTGACAGCCTTATACCACTAAGCCAAAAGCCTTGGTTAGAGTTGCATATATAATACTGGTTTAAGATCCTTATGTTACAAAGGGAAATTTTATTTCCATTGCTTGAAATGCTATAAATTTTATTTTCACTTATCAATAATAGTATGATATATATATATAGCACTTGACTTATGGATACTGAAAAGTGTGTAAGTGCTGGAAATCTTACCTTAAATCTACAAGGAGCCTTGTGACAAGTAGTAGTTTAAATATATAAGCTATTAAAACTTTACTTTGATAATCAATCATTCTAAAAATACTTTTGTACACTTTTAATAGTATTGATGATATTCGTGAAGAGTACTAAAGTAAAATGTTAATAGGGAATCCCTTTCAATACAGATAATAAATGGTATTTTAAAATTTTAATGCCACCTTGGTTGCCCCAGTGATAAGAAGCGGACTTGATAGACTCGAATAATAACAGTTGGTCTAAGGTTCGAAACTTTCCAATGGGTATTTGACAGTAAGCAGGGGGTGTTAGGATGGTTGTGACACAGTGTTTTTCTGTTTAGCTCGTATAGAGAAGTCCAAATGACTCATTCGTGTGGAAGTTTAAGATCATAAAAAAAATAGCATTTCAACATCTTACGTATAGATTTGTGCAAAAAGCACCCCCATTATTTACCCGATACACCAACACAACTTTTTGAATACAATGTAGAGTCATTCTAAAACATATTGTTGTGGTGGTGGTGAGAGGGATGGACTTTAACATAACCGTAAGTATAATGAGATGTGGAAAGATTTTATTAAATTTGAAGTACTTTAACCTCAAATTTGTTATACTTAGTTAGCATTTTAGACTCTTGTGCACCATTTGATTTGTCGTGTAAACGATTTTTTTTTCATTTCTTCACCATTGGCATGCGAAAATTCAGTTGTTGAATAAATTTTTTTTCTTAATAAATATTTTGGCTATGTAATAATTGTGTGACAAATGAACATTTAAGCAATTTGTTGAGCCAAAATCCCCAAAAAGGATGATGGTGTAATGATGGGATACAATGGTTTCAATTTCTAAGAGAGAAACTAACTTAATACCCCCACCATCCACCCCCTAAAAAAATAAAAATAATAACAAATTATCAAAAGAAAAATCTAAACTATCTACAATTGTAAAGTTACTGTTTTCAAAACTAGCATAAACTTATCTTATCTTTCTTGCAAGAAAATAACAATGGCACAAGTTTTGTGTTTATTCAAAACAAGTAAGTTTATTATCAGAATAAATCACAAGTCAAATAAAATAAGTTTTGTACCAGTCTGCCCTGGAAGGAATCGACACACTTCTACCTCTAATTGAAGGGAAGTTTGTGATATACTGCCATCGATACGATTTCACGATTTTTGTTTGAATGGCAATGGACAATTGATGTTGTTTGTGAGAGAGAAAAAAGTTGAATCACCACTTTCAATGAGTTTGCATTCGTTTATAAAAACATGTACACAAATTTGTGCATATATGTTCATAGAGACACATATTTATGTACAAGTTTTGCTGACTAGATACTCATTTTCGATGTCTAGTGCATATGAAAACAAGGTTGCTAAAGAATTTTTAGTTGATGTCTATGTCATTTTGTGTCAAGTCTTTTGTTACTATCCATAAATTTTATTTAATGTATAGTACAATTTTTTATTATGTATCAGTTATGTTCATGGAAGAAAATAAATAAAACTTAAAGTAAAGGTTATGTGTTTCTACCATTAGAATCATTTACGGATAAAGACAAATGATAAATCTAATGGTGAAAACATAGTCTTTACTTTAGGCCCTTACATGAGAACTTTTGTATACATATATTTTTCTTGTTAATATATGCATGTGTGAATTAATCCAAAGTATATACACAAAAAATTTAATATATACATGACTTAATTTTAATATACATGTTATTTTTTGCAAACGTAATGATACGTAACGTTATTTTAGACTTTTAATTTGTTTATAAATTTATTGCTCAAAAAATAAAAATGATACGAGTTACAAAGTCATCTCAAAAATCATTTTTAAATATGATATAAAAACCAGTGTCGTATCATTGACGGTAGGAAACGCACGATACAATAATTCAATTTTTTAGATGTTTTGATAAATGGATTTGTTGGATTATGATCCATTTTGAATAGATCACATGTTGGTTGAGGGATTAGATTTTGGTTCAAGGGCACTTCATCCGTTCAAATTTTTATTTGAATGGATTTTGGGGTTGTAGTTCGAATGAATGGCAACGATTTCAGATTTGCAAATGACATCAATTCGGGTAGAAGATTTTAGATCTGCGTGACATCATGTAAGAGAGGAGTTTAATATGGAACCGAAATTTTCTATATGTTTGACCTGAGCAACTTCGGTTGCGCCTACGTATTCGTCATAGTCGAAATCAAAGTCAGCGTAGTTCGTGGATTCGTATTATTCTCCGAAAAACTCATTTGTGGTGGTTTCTCGGAGAGGTGGGAGGTGGTGAAACTCTTCTCAACATAACTTTTAAAATTCTTCTTAAAATTCACCTTAAAACTCTTCTCAATAAACCCTTCTTAAAACTCTCTCTAAAACCCTTAAGACAAAAACTCTTATCTTCCAAAGAAGTCCCCCCCTAAAATGTAGGGGGTGGAGCTTATTTATAGAAAAAATCAACCTAAGTGGGTAGCCACATGTCAAATATATTGTGGAGATATGTGCCAAACAACCCGTGATGACATATAACTTATTTTGGATGGTGTATGTCTCATACGTGTCGATGTCTGGATGAAACATATCGACTGTATGTACGAAACACTTTTAGTCGGTTTTGATATGTTCGAACAACCTGTAAATCATGGGTAATAATCTCATATCTCATTTCAATTTGATGATATACTTTAATCTCATATCTCATATCTTATTTTATATACCTTGAGCTCATGGATTATTTCGACGGACCTCATGGTCATCATTTTTTTATGCAACTGATATACTTTGAGTTTGTCATGTTGCCCCCTGTTTTGATTTGAAGGAGTATTGAAGTTTTGCCCCATGTAGGCAATATTTCGTGCATACACATGCGAGTGGCTCATCTAATCACGACGAGATTTGTGAAAAATACACACGATTGGTGACTTAGCTCAATTTTTTGCTAAGATTTTCTCAAACATACACCTTAAAAGGTGACTTAACACAGCTCTTGCTAAGATTTTCTCAAAAGTACACTTAGTTGACTTATCATAAATTTTGCTAAGTTTTATCTTAAATTTACACTTTGTTAGTTATATTAGC